>JARHVA010002128.1:1400000-2000000 GCA_037957365.1 Torreya grandis
CCTAATCACTATCATCTCCATACAGTAGCTTAATGTGCTCCTCTTGCTCTATGTGATAAATTGGATCACCCCAGAGCAACATTTATGTGAACTTATGAACATCCTTAGGCAAGATCATCATATTTATAGTTGACAGTAGGAAGGTGTTCATAACATGATCCCATCTCTCAATGAGTGATATGATCATAGAGGTATCTTGAGGCACATGCTAATAGTGCCTCATTTCCCCCAACCCCACCTCCTCCATGTGGGCCCAATCGATTGACCCCTAATGAATATCTATGAATATGATAAGCAATCAATTGTGTATCTATATCTACTCCCTATCATTTAATAATTCAAAAACATAGTTTAGTCACCTACACCATTATCACCTACCCTACCTTACCTGTTAAACAACTAACCTATTTCTCTAACCCATCCTACCCATCTACCTAATACCCATCAAATTTTTCCTCTAAGCCTATAATGCCAACCTATAGCTAGAAAAAAAAATTAAATTTACCTTAACATTTTAAACACTTGTCAAAAACCTTATTTTTCCTAGTCAACCATCGATAATCATAATGATCATTGATGGTCAGGCATTTATTTTTATAAGGATGTCAACCATCGATGGTTGATCTTGACCATCGATAGTCACTATGCGTTCTCTACGAGTGGAACACCCAAACCCTACCCTACCATAAAACCATCTAAAATGCAAAAAAACTTCTTACCTTTCTACCCTAATGTGACTACCCACCCCAATTCACCTACCCACCTAATCAATTTCACCTTTCACCCACATAGTTGACCAAAAACCCCAAACAAAAACCCTACCTAGGGTATAGTAGTTCAAACCACAATAATTAAAAATTCAAGATAACCTATCAATTTTAATGGAATCCCCTACCTCATGGCCACCACTATTGAGTTATTCATATACCTACTCATCCTCATCCACACCTACTTGTTCCTTGCACCTTAACTAGTCCCCTAAGTCCTCTCTCCATCTTAGCTAGTAGTTAACCTCCACCTTAATAGTCACTGTCAACAAGATTTTTACCCAAAACCTCAAGAATCAAAGCTCTATGTTAATAATAACAAAAGTAGTAATGAGTTAAAAGTACTATTATTTTCACTTTTTTCCCTATAGACTTTTAGGGTTTCCACCCTGACTGTCGATGGTTAGGGTGACCATCCATGGTCATTCTTCGAGACCCTGATCGTCAATGGTTAGAGAGCTCACCTTTCTTTCTCTTACATTGTGTAACCATCTTTAAGTAGAATAAAAACAAACTACCCACCCATAGGAGACTAGCTTCTCCACCCACCCCAACCACTTCATCATCTCACCATTGGTCCACTTCAACCTAACCAGTGCACATTTTATGATGACTTTTACCTATCCCTTTTGATCATAGTGATAAAATTTCCATGTTGGCCCTTTTGAACTTTCACCACCTTGTACTTACCTAACCTACTTCTGTCTTTTCATGAGTACTTCCTACCTTAGATATCCATCACCTTTGACCAATTTGTGTTTTCACTAGGAGTTCTTCCTAATTTGGATACCCAACAAATCATAAATATCATCTAGAAAAACTTGATAGGAATAACGCTATCAATTTTTCCTAACTGTGTGTCCTGATTACCCCATTACCAATCCTATAGCTGACCTTTATTGTTACTAACTTTGTTATCCTTTTCAATGCATGATCTTGGCTATCACACTCTTTACACTTTTTGTGCTTATTTGTACTTAAGTTTGCAAATGATCACCCACCATCATGATGTTCACATTCATCATCACCTTCACCCACCTTATTAAACCCATACCTAATTCTATTTTACCTCATTGATTCCCAATTTGAGGGGAAACACCTCCTCCCATACTCGAGGCAACCAGACCTTTGACTAGAAATCAGTTTTTATTTTGCAGCTTGTTGATGCAAAGCCATATCATAAAAAAGGGGACAATGTAGACACTAAAAATCCACACACCATGATTTTGAATGTCAAAATTCCCCTAAACCACCTTAGGACCCCCCTCAGGACCAATCTAGCCTTTCAACCATAAATCAAGACTAAATTGTGGTTAGTTTATCCATCTGACTTAACCTACCCTTTTACCCATATTCACCCCACCTTCTACTAGCAATGGTCATGATGACCATCGACAGTCACCTTGACTATCAATGGTTAAGTTTCACCTTCTTACCCACCTAACATGCAAACCACCTTACCTTGTTTTTCTAAAACTAGATTGTCTTAATCCATGTGAAATTTGTTGCATGAGCAAGTTATAATTAGAAGGCCTAGTTAACATCTTGTTACAACTCTCTTGCCTTACTTATAAGAAGAGAGTATCAGGAGTTAAAATCCATCTATAATTTTTATCAAGAGCTTATTTATCTAAAGTGCCATCACATTAGAGATCTAAATTACAATTGCCACTCTACCAAAGTGCTAAGTACCATTATTCTACCAAAATTATGTTAGACTCCACTAACAAGTCAACCACCTCAAACACCTGCATGATCAACCATCTATAAGATAAGTATTTATTTTATGATATTCAATTACTTTATTTTCCTTTTGCAATCAACCTAGCACTAATCCATCTCTTATAAATCCACCTTATGATCCCATTAATTAGCTATTTACTAAATCAAAACCACACATAGTAACTATCGATGGTTGCCTCAACCATCGGCAGTTTGTCTAACTATTGATGGTCATCTTGATCATCAAAAGTCACCTTAACCATTGATGGTCAACTCAATTATCTATAGTCACTATGGTATGAAATTCTATCAAGATATTCCCACCTACCTACCCCCATCCAAATAAAAAAATTTGTCCCTACATATTCATAGACCCCTGCCTAATTTCTTGAAATAAACCCAAGCCATTTAGCACTACTATTGATTTACTTATCATGGTATTAATCATTTCTAGTCTATCTCTTTAGCAAGGATTTCTTGTGTTTAATTTTAGTACCTTTTAATTATTGATGCAAGTACTTTTTATTTAGTTTTAAAAAAATAATTATTTAAAAAATGTGGATTGACAGCCCCTAAGGAAGCTTTTGCTTCCAAGATCTATCTAGCACTAGGCAATCCAATCAGCTATTTATCTAACCAAAAAAATTACTTTAGTGTTGTCTTATATTTAGGTCATCCTCCTAAGCCAAAAAAGAGTTATTCATAATCTTCTAATTTAATGCACACACAATCAAAAAAGTTTTTTAACCAAACCCATATTTAGTTTCTTTTTCTTCCCTTTCCAAAATATAAGCTAAAATTAGTTGAAACATACATCATAAACAAGATAGCCTTCATTTATCCCAATGCCCTCTGAATCATTTCATTGATTGAGAAACACACTAGAGGAGAAGATTGTGTTGAAGGTGATGAGTTATGATCCTTCTATGAATAGATATCCTTAGAGACCCTAAAAATCTATTAAATGCTCCAACAATTTTCTCTAACTACCAAATCTCCACCCTAGGACTTTACACCATCTTCCACTTGACTTGTTAATGAGGACAAAATCTTCATATCTTAAATATAATAAAGTCATGATATGTCTACTTTGAGTGGTGGTAAGTACCTTCTTTATCGAGGCTATGACTATATTTGAAGATGAGAAACTCTTTCATAATCACATATCAATCTCATTTCAATATCTAAACATAGGTATGTTATAGATGAAAACCAATCTCATTTATTAGTTTTCATATAGATGTAATGTCAATGGAAAACTTACATGCCATATAGCTTCCTTTTTGAACTATATGAGATTTGAAAAAACCTGTTCTACCTCCATGGAGCTCATGGAAGCCAAGGACTCATTGTATAAGACATTTAAAACACAAGAAAATTGAGTCTACATGCTCTTGATCCTCCAACAAAGGTCTCAACTGAACATCAATGACACCCTTTGAAAATTTGCCCTGATTTGACCTTAGGTCATATTTACTCTCCATTGAATTCCCTTATATTTTGACTTTTAATTTTATCCACTAATCTTAATCTAGGATCCTTGATCATGACATTTATCATCTCTACATTCTTTCATGGGATCTTATTGTTAGTCTATCTGCTTCCACACTTGTGCCACATGGTGGCCTCATATTTTTCCTAAGTTTTTTGTCTTATTAACCTTATGTGCACCATCAATTTACTTGGAGTGATTAAATGCATGTTATCAATCTCCTACTTGATCGAACATGCATCATTGATATACTTGGTCACTTTGATCATGACACTTATCGACCCTTCACTTAATCTCAGGATCCTCTAACTTTTTAACTTGTCACTCAATGTTGATCTACTTTTTCATGATAGATCACACACCATTAATCTATTTGAGCCCACTCACCTTGTTAGTTGATGTGTGCCATTAGATATTCATTCAAGTACCCAAGATCTTGAAACTTGTTAACTACATGTTCATCTTTAGAACATTTAAATTCAAATGGTTATTTCATGAGTCTTAAACTTGACATCCCCAAGAATGTTTCATTCTACTTGTTCAAATTTGAATGCTTGTAACTTGAGATAGACAACTCATCAAGTCACAAAATTTGTAGATAATGTTCAAAGCATGAATAACATTATGTCCATGTAATTATTTGGATCTAAGAGGCCTCCTAAGTAAATTTATGAAATGTTCAACCAAACTAACTGTCCATTTATGCATGACATTTGATTATGGTTTGGTCCATTTATACTTAAGCTTGAACTTTCAAAGCTCAAAATGAGTTTTTGAGACCTATGAAACCTACTTTATGAATATGAAGGCCATAATCACCATCAAGAACTCTAATCATCCTATTTATCCAAGAAAAATCTTGGTATGTGGTCAAAAATTGGCCAATAGGTTCCATGATGTATGAATTTGACACATCGATGTAATGTATATAGGGTGACCTCTATTGTATGGATCTAAGGTCTACCCAAGAGTAATAATGTAACTATTAAGACATTACATGATATTTATTTGGAACCATTTTTGGTCCCAAGCCACATCTAATAATTTAACCCTTAATTGAAAATGGTGTGTGGGGTATTTAAAATTAATAAGATAGAGTAGTCTATGGCATAAAGGTGTTAAACTCTCTATATAGCAAGCCAATTAATATAAAATTGATATAAATAATATTTTGGATTTATACAATTGAGATTTTTAAAAATAGTAAAGTATAGTTATGGATAGATATTCTAATGAATTAAAAATAATGATACTTAACCAATTCACTTTGTGAATATAGGTCTGAGTAGGAATAGGCTAGGAGTGGACTGGATGATGATTCTAAAAGTAGTCATCAGATTTTGGAAATATCCTTTTATTGGACCTTAGATACTTGCATCGGATATGGATAGTCACATCAACATATGTATCTAATTCTACCATAAGTGACTAGATCTATATGCAAATAATTGGAGCCTTATGGGTTTTCTATCACCTTCCTTATGATGTCTTCAAATCATGCACATAGGGTTTTACTCTTTATAAAATGATCAAACCCTATTTATTTTCCCTTGGAGTGCCTATGGTAAAAATGGTTTAGTATGATCATGGTGTCTAGATAACCCCAAATACCCCTATGTTAATGGGCACTTCTTACATATCTACTACTCTGAACAGGGCTTCAAATTGAAGTAGCTTTCTATGTGTTGTCTTGTGTGTACACAAGGGTATACTATTTTATAAGTAAATACATGTGATGACCTAGTTTTAAACTTAGAAAATATGTCTCATGTGTTTTTATTCAAATGATTTAGACCTGTATAAATATTTCTCCTATGACTGGTATAGAAATAGGGATAAATAGGGCAAGTTTTTTCAATTGAATGTTTTATTTAGTGTTTCTTAGTATATTTCTTTGTGAGTTGTATGTGATTTATAGATGATAAATTAATGAGGGTTGGTATTATATATACTAATCCTTTTGTAAATATACCACATTAAATAACTTAGGCTAACCTTTTAGATATGTTTCTTTTACAAATTTGATGACTTTTGCATACTGGACACTTTGTAGGAAAAGGATAGTTGTGTCAATTCATGTGTCCACCAAGACACAAGTGTCTAGGGAGCTAGAAAATAAGTAAGGTCCAAAAATCCAATGAAAGATAATAATAATCAGGTTTAAATCTTTTTTCATAGTATAAAAGTATGAGTCATTAGAATAATAATGGTCAAACTAAGATATACTCAATTCTACACAAAGAGATACTGAAAATGATCCTTTTAGTAGTGGGAATGTCTAAAACTAAAAGGTAAAGCTATGATAGGTATTTTCCAAGTTTAAAATATTGAGGTACTATATAAATCATATTTTAGTACCTACATTTTCCTCCCTTTAATCTAGTAATGAAATTTCTAGTTTAAAGGAAATAAATGTGTACTTGGGTGTGTACAACACATTTTGTCTTTGTGTGAGCCCACCTTCAGTGCTTTACTTATGACTGACATGTAATGAAAATCATGTTACATTATATAATCAATGTATGAAATATGAAATTAAAATAATTTTAAATGCTTGAAAGTAAAAATAGTAAGGTTATAAATACACATATGTGTTAATGCAACTATCTTTACTTTTTTTTTTTTTTTAAAAATGAAAGGATGCCTTATTATGAAGCATTGAAACTAAGATTAGGACAATTTTAAACTTCAAAGTGCATATATATATATATATATATATATATATATATATATATATATATATATATATATATATATATATATATATATATATATATATATATATATATATATATGAGGACACATTCCCACAATCTTGGTTTAAAGGTGAGTTTCAACATGGCCATTGAGTTTGTTTCATCTCAATCATGCAACCCAATTATGTGCATAACCTATTGAATGTGAGAAATTTAATCAACTCACAGTATATATCTAGTGAGGGTAGATGATTTGGCCAAATCCAACCTATAAATTTGGTGAATTTAGATTATTTAATCAAATCTAACTTATAAATTTGGTAAGATTGAGAGATTTAATCAACTCAACCTTCCAAAGGTGAACTAACTATTATAGTAGATTGGCTCATTAATAGTCCATAACAACCCATCTTGGGTATGATAATAGTCCATAATAGTATTTAAAATATGCAAAAAAAATTTTTTTTTTAAATATTTAGGTGCCTCTTGCATGGTATATGCACCTCATATATGTCTCAAGCTAAAATATGGGTATAATAAGAGTACTAATATATAAAATGTTACCACAAATGTGTATCTAAATCACATAAGTGTGAAATTTTCTGAATTTTAAAATTGGTGCAAGTGTGGAGGACATGTTTTTATAGCATGCCCCACTAAATCTGAAGAATTTGAGAACTAGTATACATGTGGATAACATGCCTCCATTGTAATCTAGATATATTGAATACTAAATGAGAGTGGAGTTCATGCCTTTTTGACATACCCCCACTAAAATATGAAATTATGTAAATGTGTAATTGATGTCTTTATGGCATGCCTCCAATGATATTCCCCCATTTGATTTGATGGCAAATAGAAATTGGTAGTTACCTTACCTCAAAAGGATAAGATAACTATCTAAGTTATTATGGATCCTATAACATATAGGAGTAACATGTCTAAGTATATATAACATTGAATTATTTAGTATGTGATCACATTAAGTCCTAATATGTATGATATAGATCATGGAAATATGTATATAGTAATAATATAATCTCCACAAGAAATCAAGCACACACACACAAGAGCACTCAAAATCAAACCAAAATAAAATGGTTTAAAGAGACCTCATACAAGGGGCTTGTTGAAATGCCTCACAATCATAGAGAAATGACTCATTAGAATGTCCAAAATGCATAAAATGACATTCAAATGTCCATGAAAAAAAAATGACATATTTAAATGTCCAAATAGGCAAACAAAGGCACAAGGGACACAATAAAGGGATCATATTTAAATGTTCAAATAGATAATACAATGCAAGATAATACCAATCAAGGAACACACTCAAGGAAGTGAATAAATTAAATCATGGACTATGATAAACCAGCATGAACATATAATACTAGTTCCAAAAAACATTAAGTACATAACATATCAATTACATTGTGAAATGTATAATCATGGATATAGGTATGTGTAAGTATATAATCTCAAACATGATAATGAAAAGTGACCATAGAATAATATAATTGGGTGTATCATGATTAAAGAAGTATATTCCCCCAACATATTTACGATGTGAGTAGAGGTAAGTCCCAACATCTATAAATGTATATATCATGTATTTGGGTATGCCTATTGTAGACACTTTTTGAATTATATAGAACCGTAGTCTTATACACTTGAAAAATACATATCATGTATGTACCTTTAGCTTATATACCTTTCCTTCTTCCAAAACACTGGTATACACTATATCCCTATGTCTAATTACTTATCTCTTAGTTTGACAAATGTTATTATGATGACCTAGGTCTTATACCTTACCCAGAATGTTATAAACTTGCTTATCTTTTATCTCTACAAGTTCTAAGCTTGCACCTTTTTTCCAACTACTCAGAGACCTGTGTCCCAATTAGAAACCTACATCAACATAATTTTCATATTACAACATAAGTGTCTAGTTCCCTGAAGTCAACTAGTTTATAAATGAAACATATTCCTATGGTTGATGTAAGTGATTTAATGTGAGATATTCTCTAAAGGGATTAGCATAAATATAAGTACAAACCTCATTCATTCCTCACCTATCCCAAACTTGGAAACACCTAGAAAATCACAAGGATACTTATCAAAATCACTCAATTGAGCACTCAAGTGAGAAAAGTTTACATATATTATCCTATTTCCATACCAGTCATAGGGATATCACATCTACATGTTTGAAATACTGAAAGAGAATTCCATGAGCCACATTTTACAAGTTACAAGATAGGTCATTGTTATACTCATTTATCACACATTGCATTATTCACACACAACCCAACACATAGGGTAGAACTACATTATTTTTAGGCCCTATTTAAAGTATTAGATATGTAGGTAGTGTTCATTGATAGAGGGGTCTTTGGGGCAGCTCAACAGCATGTGCCCACTAACCCATTTTTCTCATATCTAATATGAAGATGAATAATTAGGGTTTTGCTATTTAATGATTGATAGTCCATGACCCAAATCTTAATACACTAAAGTGAAGGTGACATAGAACCTAAAATCATCTAGGTGATATCATCTAGTTTTACTAGGTTTTTTATACTTGACAGCTATGTCAAGGTTAGATAGTATCATCAACATAATTATCCTAGGCCAATGAAAGTTTTTTAACTATAGAGGCACAATTTTTGGAATTAGGAGACTATTTCAGAATCTAAATCTAGGCCACTTTATGCTTGCTTTAGATCTAGTATGTATTAACATTAGAACTAGTTAAGTATCTTGTTTCATTGTTATTATAATATATATCATAGTTTTACTTTTTATCATTATCATCTCATCATAATAAATTTAGTATATGTTATATCTGGGTTTTACAAACAATTGGCCTACTTTAAAGATAGTCTACCATACTTATGCCCTATGTTATATCTACCCCTTTAACCCTAGATTCCCTTAATCTAGATTTTAAGGTTAAATGTTTGGTGAACTAGATTTGTATGAATGTAAATTTTTTTGATTCCTAGGGTTTTCATTTAGTTAGGGTTTTAGATTGTTTTACTTTTTTATTTCGTGCTTAAATTATTTTTCATGTAACCTAGGTATATCCACAGACTGGGAGGTGTGCTTATTTAACACATAGAGCTTCCACTTATACCCATAACATGTTTAAATCCAATTATGGACCTAATCCTATGGATCATGATGAAACCAATGTTGATAATGAAAAACATATTGATGAGGATATCATATAAGAATATTTTGGTAATGAAAACTGAGTCTAATAAAATTGATGAATATGAGCAAATAGATCATGAGAAAGTACAAGCAATTGCATTTTTTCATGAGCATATTCATCAAAACCCTAAAGATCTTGATGTAATCCTAAGAACCATATTACAAAATAAAAAATTAAAAAGCATAGATGAAAAAGTAGGTCCATATATTGATCATGTTATTTGAGTTATGGGTCATCCCCATATATTGAAAAACCTCCCCTTGAGCACATTACTACTTCATACTTATAACGGGGACATGGGATATGTATTTCAACCTTTTTTACTAAAACTACTATTACCACATCTTATATGGGAAACCAAAATGGTTCAACCGAATTTCTAGTTTCAATGCCTATATCTACCCAAACTTATAGGTACACCTCCTTTAGTGACTTCACGAATATCTAACATAAAATACTAAGAGGTGAAAGCTATTTTATAAACTATAAAACTTTTGAAAACTAAGGTTAAAAATATTAAACAAAATGATATGAAATCTCCTTATTATATTGATTCACAAGATTTGTTGCATAACCCTCTTTCACTAGAGATATCTTTGTACCTTTTGATAACTAGTTTTTTTACACCTAAGTTCATATTATATGATGGCAATGGTGATCTTGAATAATATCTTCAATCTTTTTATGTGACATGCCTTTATAATGCATCCAATGACAAACTTTTAACAAATTATTTCCAAAGATCTTAAAATAATATGCTTGGTGGTTCTATGATTTACCAAATCAATTATAAAATGCCTTCAAACCCCTTGTAGATCATTTTTTGATACAATTCTTTATTAACATTACTAGAAAGGTTTCTTTATCCAAATTGAAAAAATCAAACAAGGAACCAATGAACCTATCAATGAATATGTCTTAAGGTATAAAATAATGTCAGTTAAAATGACCAATCCTATGGCAGATAAAGATCTTCATGATATTTTCAAGCAAAGTTTGTTTTCTCCTTTACATGATTTCATTGTATTTAAAAAGTTCAAATATTTCAATGGCTTATGCCATATTTTTCATGATCATGAAATGAAACTTATCTTATTGAGTAAGCATAAATATGTAGCGAATACACTAACTACATATACATCTAATACCAAGTTTTTTATCAAATAAAGTTATAAGGTAAAACCCCTTGAACCTAAATAAAAAAAACCACCATGGTTAATGTGGTGTCACAACAACCTAATTGGCTTGTCTTATCTAATGCACCATGGAGATAATTTACATGCTTACATGAGTCTCCCACTTTATTACTCTTGTGGCTTGTAGAGTGTCATCTTATTTATCATGCTCATCCTATAAAGGTTGATATGAGTATACCTCTACCTAAAAGGTATGATGTGAATGTTTATTGTGCCTATCACCAAGGACCTAGGCATTATAAACAAATATGTTTCAACTTGAAGCTTAAGATCCAGGACCTTGTTGATGACTAAAATATTACATTTGATGATCCTCAAAAGGAATCTAGTTCACAACCTGGTGACCACCACAAACTAAAATATTTTACAATGTTATACAAGACCACTCAAAGAAGGATCTAGAATTGCAAATGTCTTATAATGTGCATCCTCATCCATCTTATCATGAACACCCATTGGATGGGATTATTGATACCTATACATGGTATATACCTCATATGGTTCAGAGACCCTCCATTACTTTTGATGAAAGTAATATCAGGGATGATGATTTAGATATTCATTCAGGCATACCTTGATCACCAACCTATAAATAATGTTATGATTGAGAATGATTCAAATTATAGTATTTGTACCATGACATTACTTACATACTTGGGTTATAAAAATCATGATTGAAATCATTCAAATAGATCGGTTAGATCAATTGATGGGACTTCACAATAGTTTTGTGGTGAAGTTAACTTGCCTTTATATGTGGATCATGCACATATGGTTACTAATTTCTCAGTTATATCTTACATAATTGTCTTTGATATATTATTGGGATGACCTTGGATACATAAAATTCAAAAAATACCTTCTACAATGCATGGGTGTGTTAAATATATTCATGTCAATCAGGTAATTACAATTTCCATAATTCCATATGAACATCATTTTGTGCAAGATTAATTTATACCCAAGCAATTAATTATCAAACCTCATAAGATTAGTCTTTCATGAAAGGGTAATCAATATTTAATCCCCTTGAATAGGTGGTCATTACTTGATAAACCATTGCATTAGAGATCCACAATGGGTTCCATAGAATCCTCATATACTACACCATATTCAAATATTTAGAGTACCTATGCATGTTCCTACTAATTTTGTTCTGATAAACCATAAAACAATTAAGGATGGGTTTTATGAACCCATACTCCTATTATTTTTTTCCACAACCAAAAATTCTTATTCTACATATGTAGAGCATCATATATACTATAGTGACATATATTGCACATATACATGTTCCTTGGTATCACCACTAGTTTATTGCACAAGGTTCATAGTGGGGATATATCTATGATAATCCTTCAGATGTGATCATAGGATAGTATTTTTATTTTTAATATGCCAAAACTAGCAAAAAAAATCAAAAAACTTCAAAAATCCAAAAATATGTTTAGTATTTACATATCCTATTAGCTCCTTGGCATATATGTTGTTGGTTCTATGTTGTTATATGGCATATCAATATTTTATATATACATGTGTTTTATGTATATTTTGAGTGTGATACACACATACATAAATACATGATCTATACACTTTCAAATGTTGGGCCTTACCTTTACTCATGTCATGTAGATATTCAGGGCATCTGCTTCTTTGACTATGATACATATAGGTTATATTATTATATGGTCACTTTACATTATCATGTTTAAGCTCATATATGTAATTACACATGCCTTTATCCATGTTTATATCTTTCATAGTGTACTTGATATGTTATGTACTTAATATTTTTTTCTAACACACTTGTCTAAGGATTAGTATGATATGTTTATGTCGGTTGCTTCTGATTTTATTTATGCACTTCCTTAAGTTTCTTATCTTATTATTGTCTTTCTTATTTGATCATTTGAATATGTTCCATTGTTTGTGGTCTTAGTGCCTGTGTTTTCCTCTTTTAAAATTGAAAATGTCATCATTTTTATATGTTGACATTTGAATATGTGATTCCTAATTTTGTGAACATTTGAATAAATCATGTCCCTTAGATTGTGTGTAATTTGAACATGCCCCTTGTTTGAGGTACCCTTAGATCATTATTTTCTTATTTGATTTTGAGTGCTATTGTGTGTGTGTTTAATTGATTGTTGAGTTTGTATTATTACTATCTATATGTTTCCATGATCTACATCATGCATCGTAGGACTTGGTGTGATCACATTGTTCATGATTTAATGATATATTTATGTATACATCATATCTCTATATACTACATGATACATTCATAGTTTACATGGTTATCTTATCCTTTTAAGGTAAGGTAATTACCAGTTGCCACTTCCTCTCACCTCAAAAGAGAGATATATTAGTGGGGGAATGATATAGAGGAATGAATTCCAAATTTACCTCACATATTCATATTACAAAGGGGGCATGTTTTGGAAACATATTATCCACACTTGTTCAATATGCAACATACCTAGAGTACAATGGGGGCATGTTTTGGAAACATGTTCTTCACATTATCACTTATATCAATTTTTGAATTCCTCCATATACAGTGGAAGTATGTTTTGTAAGCATTTTATCCACACTTACATCAGTTCTTAGATTCATATTAGAATGGAGGCATGTTTTGGAAACATGTTCTCCACACCTACACCAATTTTTAGATTCAGATTGTAGTGAGAGCATGTTTTGGAAACATTTTCACCACACTTATATTAGTTCTCAAATGTAAATTATAGCAAGCGAATATTTTGGAAACATTTTCTCCACACTTACATAGTTTCAAGTGGACCAAATTCATAGTTATATGATTTAGATTCATACTTGTGGTAGAATTATATACATTAGTACCATTATTACATATAGTTTCAACATGATACATATATAAGGTGCATATGCTATGGAATGTGTACCTAATAATGCAAAATTAAATAATTTTTAGATTCAAAATATTTTTATGGACTATCATCACCCACTAGGTTGGAATTTTATGGACTTTATTGAGCCAACATACTTTATTAGTTGGTTCACTTTTTGGAATGTTTGAGGTGATTAAATAACTCAATATTACTAAGTTTATAGGTTGGAACTTATTACATCATTTTCCTCACTAATTTTATAGTTTTAAGTGACTTGGTTTAATCACACTCACTAGGTTATAAGTATAATGGGGTTTCATGGTTGAGTTAATCTCAACTGTCATGCAGTAACTCATCTTTTCTCCAAGGTTAGGAGCATGTGTCCTCTAGTCTTTCTCTCTATCTCTTTTATTATAGGAACTTTCAATATTTATATTTTTCATATTCTTAGTTTTAGTGATTCATAATGATATATCTTTCAAATCAAATTTCCAAAAGGCAAGATAGTTGCATCAATACATAGGTGTACTCCTAAACCTTGTTCCATTTAAATTTTAATCATTTCCATGGTTTCAATTTTAGATTATATGCACTAATTATATATTATAACATGTTATTGGTTTCAATTCATTCACCATCAAATCACTCAAGTCAGACTCTAATAAAGATAAGGTGTGTTATACACACCCAAGTATGTATTTCATTCCTTTAAATAAGAAATTTCATTACTAGATTAAAAGGGGGAATGTATACACTATTTATGAATTATATAACATCATAGTATTGTACAATTTGAAAATACACATCATGGATGTATCTTCAGCTTCTATAACTTTCCCACTACCAAAAAACTCACATATACTATCTCTTTATGCCTAATTGCTTATCTCTTAGTCCAAACAATGTCATTCTAATGACCCAAGCCTTCTACCTTGCCTAGAGTATCACAAATATATTCATCTTTTGTATTTACAAGTTCTAAACCTACACCTATTTTCCAATTACCTAAACACTTGCATCCCAGTCAAATGCCTATGTTGATGAAAATGTCATATTCTAACGCAAGTGTCAAGTGCCTTAACATCATCCAATTTGAAAATGAAACATTTTAATATGGTAGGCTTGAGTATTTAATATGATATATTATTCAAAAGGATTGGTGTAAATATAATATCAACCCTCATTCATTCTTCACCTATCATAAACCTAGAAACACCTATCAACTCACAAGGCTACTTACCAAAAGTGCTCAATTGATCACTTCAGTGAGCAAAGCTTCCCTATTTTCTCCTATTTCCATATCAGTCATAGGGACAACACATCTACAGTTCTAAAGTATTAAAGGATAATTCCATGAGCCACATTTTCCAAGTTATAAGCTAGGTCACTATTGTACTTACTTATAACACATAAGCCAATACATAGGGGAGAACTACATAAGTATGAGGCCCTATACAAAGTATTGGCTATATAAGTAGCACTTATTGATATAGAGGTCTTTTCAAAATATCAACACCATGTTCTTATTAATACATTATTCCCATAGCTAATATGAAGATGAATAACTAAGGTTTTTTTATTTGACACGTAATAATATTCCATGATCCAAATATGAATGCATCAAATCAAAGGTGACATAAAACCTAGAAGCATCTAGGTGGTTACATCTAGTTTTATCAGGTACTCCATAATGAACACCTAAGTCCATTTCAAATATTATCATTGATGTAACTATCCCATGTTGATGTAAGTGTATGCAGCTACAGAGGCACTATTTCCAAAATTAGGTGACTATTCCATAATCTAGATCTAGGCCACTTTTTGCATGTTCTAGATCTAGATCTATATTAGCATCAGAACTAATTAAGTATATTATTTCATTATTATCATAATATCTCGTATAGTTTTACTATCTATATTTATCACCTTTTTATAATAAATTTAGATTATATTATATATGAGTCTCATAAACAATTGTCCTACTTTAGAGATAGTCTATTATCCTTGTGCCATAGGCTATCTCTACCCCTTTAACCCTAGATTCCCATAATCTAGATTTTAGGGTTGAACATTTGTATTAAACTCAAATGATATGTGAAACATGTGTGTATATATAAAGGGATGATATTTTATGTACTAACATGGAGAAAACAACATGAGTATAAGAAATAATACAACTAGGAACATGCTGAATATTTTTGATATTTTTAAATTTTTTAATTGTTTTTATATTTTTGGAATTTTTTATTTTTATTTTTATTTTTTAAGATATTTTAATCTTAATTGGAATTAAATTATGTTACTTATCCAACTCAAAATATAAAATACTATTTAGTGGCCCTTTTGGCTCCTTTTTATGCCACCATTATTTATGCTCTATAATTGTTAATGTGTAAATATGTTTTGGTAAGTTGGTACCATGGGTTTGTCATCATATCTATCATATGGAACATGAATTTATCTATATTGAAAATAAAATATGAGGCACATATTTTTTTTATCCACTATCACATTCATATTAGTTAACCAATACTATCCAAAATTAAGGGTGAAATTTGGTTTCAAATTCATTACCCATATGAAGGAATAAACAACTTTGAGTCCACATGATATAGGTAGTACAATGTACCCAAGAGATTATAGTATTAGGGGAGACTATTTTATCTCATTTATATTATGTCCCAACTTCTCTAAATATGACATATTACAAAGTGTGTCCTAATTATTTGTAATAATTACAATATCTATAAAACACACCCCATCAACATTTGTAGTAATGGTGAGAGTTTCATGCCGTGATGATTTGAAGATTAATTTTGTATGGATAGATTGGAAGTATTTTGATGTTTTCATTTATTAGTCATAATTATTATGTACATCTCACATTTATATTTATGAATAGGGTTTTTCAATGTCACACATTGACTTCTATTATGGACAATGATTCAATGATAAGCATAATATAGTGAACCTTCTTTAGGACTAAGTTTATTTCCAAATCTATGTCTGTTAGGAGGTAAATATATCATGTGATGATCAAGTAACATAGGAAGAATTAAATATGTAACATCTTGGTTTACTAAGATCTATATAATTTATTATGGAGGTTTTTGAGAGGACTCCACATTATTCACACAATGTATTTGAATTGGTTCCTTGTAAGGTTGGATTAATGTTTTTAGCCAAGAGGGATGGAATGATAACAAGCATTCACATGTTTATTTATTAATTTTTCCTTAAATTTATCTTTATTTGGATATGTATCTTATGCTAGTGACTCTATATTATATGTACAAGGACCTATAAATGTGAATAGGTTATGCAATATATAATCAAGTGGATAAAAATTTAAATTTTAAAAGTGTTCATCTATTATATCATGGGATATATATTCAACACTATCATGGCAATTTTTCAATTACATATAAATTTTTGATATTTACCAACAATGAAATTTTAAATGTTTGAGTTTCTTGTAGTTATGGTATTATTAGTTATTTTGGTAATGATTCTTGATTTGTATGTATATCCATGTATACCTCATTATGAGGTGAATGAGTCATTATGATTGACTCACCCATATCATAAGTTTGTATACTCCCAAGTGGATTGTATTTTTTAGGTGGTACCACTTTAGGTATCCCTTTTGTGTATGAATGTATCATTTTACAAAATTTTAGGGGTTCATCATCAGTAGGCATTGTCAATAAGGTCCCACCATGTATAAATTTAACAAATCAATGTAATGTTTATGGGAAAAAATTCATGGTATGTATCCATGGTCTACCCAAAATTAATTTATAGTGCAATGATTGAGACATTACTTGGAATGTATCTAGAACCATTTTTTTCCCCAACGTCACATCTAATGTGATTTTTTCAATAGGGGGGCTACATGAATTATCAAATCCTTTCATACGTATATATAATTTTTTAATAACATTAGTTATAATACCCATGTTGGTTAATAAATATGTGCCATACATGTTTAGGATCAAACCATTATCAACCAATGCCCTTTAAAATCCCTTATGCTGCATACTCACTTTTATGAACAAAGTCAAATCTTGGTGAATTATATATTTTGATGGTGGATCAAAGGTAATAATATTGGAATTATTTATGATATATTTCATAATATCTATAAAATTATTTGGTTCAATATAACTTGGTACTTGGGTTTCATGCAATGTTTCATATAAAATATCCTTGTAGATAGTAGGTTGTTTTAAGAGTTCAAGGATTGAAATTTTAGAATGTGTATTGCTTAATTGGTTAGTAATATCATATCATTTTTATTTTATAACAAGTTAAGGCTTATGAAGAACCTATTATATATTAATAGGTGGTGGGAGAGGTTACGCACCCTTACCTTTTCGATTAGTGACAGTGTGAACCAAAAAATAAAATATGAACCATTGGAGAATAATGGGTGTGGGATGGTATATGTCACTAGAATATGATCTAAGTAGAACAAAGGTTTGGTAACATTCCCATTGGATTATGGATATCAACTATATAGTATTACAAAATAATTTATACAAATAGACATGATTCTTGTCTTTTCTCATTTTTTATTTAATTTAGCCATGTATGAAACATAACAAAAAAGGGTCACTATGAAATATTATAAAAGGAAATAAATGATATATCCATTCATGATTAATTCTTTTAAATGAAATGGATATATGATTTTAAAATATTTTTAGTTTAGAAATTAAAAATTAGAGAAAAAAGTAAACCCTAAGTCCACTAGGGTTTGGAGACCAAAGGTTGGGTTCACTAAATGTTTAACCCTAAATTAAAAATGGTGTTTGGGGTATTTAGGGTTAATAAAATAGAATAGTCTAGGACAAAAGGGTGGTCAACTACTTATATATTAGTTTAATTAATATAAAACTCAAAATAATAGTATTCTAAGTTTATACAATTAAGATTGATAAAAATAGTAAAGTACAACTATTGATAGATATTACAATGAATTAGAAACCTTGATATTTAGCTAGTTTAATTTGTGCATGCAATTCTAAGTAGGAACAAGCTTGAAGTGGAATTAATTATGATCCTAAAATATTCATAAAATTTTATAAATATCCTTTCTGTGGCCTCAGATGCTTACATCATATTTGAGTTATTGTATCGATGCAGGTGTTTAACTCTATCACATGTGTCTTGTATAGAATATTAATCGGATCTATATGCAAAAAAATAGAGCCTTTTCGGTTTTTTATATCTTTTATTTTTATGTATTTATATCATGTACATAGGTTTTCACTCTTTTTCTAATGATCAAGCTCTCTCTCTCTCTCTCTCTCTCTCTCTCTCTCTATATATATATATATATATATATATATATATATATATATATATATATATTTCATAAGAGAACTTAAGTTAACCTTTTGGATATTTTTTTTTTATTGGTTGAATTTTTCACATAGGACACTTTCTATGAAAATGGAGAGTTGCATCGACACATGTGTTTACATAGGTTGCAAATATCTAGGGAGTTATTAAATAGGTATAGGTCTAAAAATGGTAGTGAAGGATGATAATCAAATTTATATATTTTTAAATAGTATAAAAGGCTTGGGTTATCATAATAACAATGTTTAGACTAAGAGATAAGTAATTTGGCATAAAAAAATAGTGAACACAATCTTTTTCATAGAGTGAAGGTCTAGAAATGAAAGGTATAGGAATGATAGGTATTTTCCAAGTATACAAGACTAAGTACTTTATAAATCAAATTTTAGTATTTACACTAATGTGATTTGGGAAATTGGAGGGATACATGAACTATAAAATATTTTGATATGCATGTCTTATTTTTTTAATAAGATTAGTGCTTATACCCATGGTGGTCAAGAATTTTATGTCATAAATATTTAGACCAGATTCATTATTGACTAGCACCTTTTTTATTCCATTTTTATGTATACTCACTTGTATGAATAAAGGCAAATTTTAATTTAAAATATCTTTTTATGGTAAATATTTTTGATAAAAGGTAATGAGATTTGTGTTTTTTTTTAAATCTTACATAATATATGCAAAGTAAGTTTGTTCTATATCCCTTGGTACTTGTGTCACACAATGCTTCATTTAATATATCCTCACACATAGTATATTATTTTAAGAATTTAAATCTTATCATAGATATTGCTTAGTTGGTCAACAAGATCATATCCTTTACTTATATTCATTAGTTTAGGCTTATGAGGAACCTATTATATATATTAATAGATGTAAGGATAAGTTAGACACCCTTACCATTTTACATAGTGACAACATTGACCACAGAATATAATATTAGTGATGAGTGAATCATGAGAGTGGGATGGTAGGTGTCACTAAAATAGGATCTAGGATGGACAAAGGGTTAAGAACATGCATGTTAGCATCAGTAAACCAAATATATATTATGAAAAAAATGGTTATAGTATTTAACCCTAGTTTAGATGTAGATCTTACTTGGGTAGATAGTGTTAAGAATATAGAAATGACAATGCACAAGGGTGATAATTAGATCTATAGTAAGCCAATTAAGCTAAACTTATATAAAACATATGTTGAATGCATTAAATTAATATAAGCTAAAAATAATAAGTACAATTGTGCTAGATATGTAAATCATAAATAAATAATGTACTTAGTTGGTTCTAATGCTAACATAGTTTTGGATATGGAATATGAAAGACTTAGACTAAAATAAGATTATTAAATAGTCATAAAATTTTAGATTGAGTGCCTTTGGATTCATAGACACTACATCAGCCTTAGATGTTAGTATCAATATTACTATCTGAATTAGATGCAGGTGTCCTATATGGAGTACCTACTAAAAAATAATGTGACCACCTAGATGATTTTGGATTTGTCTTTGCCTTCACTCTAGTGCATTAAGATATGGGTCATAGATTTTTGCTCTTTATGAAATTATAAAACCCTAGTTATTCATCTTAATAGTGATGGTAAAAATGGGTTAGTATGCACATGATGTCAATCTAACCCCAAATACCCTTCTGTCAATGGGTGTTACCTACATATCACTACTTTCAAGAGGGCCTCATAATAATGTAGTTTCTACTTCATGTTGGATTGTGTGTGAATTATGTAATGTTTGATAAGTAAGTACAATAGTAACCTAGCTTTAACTTGGAAAATATAACTCTTAGGCTACTCCTTTAATAATTTAGACCTATATATGTTTTGTACCTATGACTAATATAGAAATAGGAGAAAATAAGGAAGTTTTTCTTAATTAAATTCTGGATATAATGATTTTGATAAGTTGCCTTGGTCTCTTTTGGTTTTTTATAAGTGAGGAATGAATGAGGGTTGATCGTATTTATATCAATCATTTTGGATAAATAACTCACATTAAATCATGTAAGTTGATCATTAGGATATGTTTTATTTTAAAATTATACAACATTAGGGCACTAGATACCTACGTCAAGGTAGGACACTAACATCGATGTAGGGGTATGGGACTGACAATTGTGTCCTAGTAGTTAGAAAACAAGTATAGGCTCAAAACTTTTAAGGGCATAATATAAACATACTTTAAGAATTTTGGTCAAGATATAAGGTTTAGGTCATCAACATAAGATATTTTGTACCAAGATATAGGCAAAGAGGCACAAGATATAGTAGATGCAAGACTTCCAAAAATGGGAAAGGTCCATAACTGATAGGAACAAACAAGGTCTATATTTTCCAAGTGTAAAATACTGAGGTGTTATATAATCTATAAATACCATCTACATTCCCCCTTAATATAGTAATGAAATTATTGGTTTAAAAGAGAAGAAATGCATAACTGTGTGTGTATAACACACCTTGCCTTCCCATGACTCCAACTTGAGTGCTTTGTTGGTGATTGACACACAACTAAGAGCATGTTATAGTATATAATCAATGTATATAATATTAAATTTAAATCATTTGAGAATACTAAAAATTAAAGAGAAATGTTTAGGAGTACATGTGTATTGATGCAACAACCTTGCCTATTATCAAGTTGATTTGAAAAGGTGATTCGTTATAAATCTCTAAAATGTATATTAGGAAAAACATATATAAATTTTGAAATTTCATATATCTAAGGATATATAAATATATTTAAAGTAACATACCCTCAACCTTGGATAAAAAGTGAGTTACAACCTGGTAGTTGAGATTAGCTCAAATGTACAACCCAATCATACTTACGACCTAGTGAGCATGAGTGAACAAAGTCAACCCATACCATATATTTATTGAGTTTGGATGATGTAATCAATTTCAACCTATAAACTTTGAAATATTAGTAAATTTAATCACCTCATCCATAACAAAATGTGAACTAACTACTGCAGTAGATTGGCTCAATACAGTCCATAATAGCCCAAACTAGTGGGTGATGATAGTCCATAAAAGAGTTTAGAAATCTGAAACTGATTTTTTATTTTGAAATATTTGGTGTACATTTCATATCATATTCACCTTATATATGTCTCATGTTGAAACTATGTATAATAATGGTATTGGTGTATATAAATCTACCACAAATGTGTATCTGAATCATATAACTATGTGATTTGACCAATTTAGAACTATCTATAAGTGTGGGTAGCATGATACCATAACATGACCCCACTATATATGGATAAATATTAAAATTCAAATAAGTTACAATTTGGAAGATGTGTTTCTAAAACATGCCCCCACTAAATCTGGGTGTGTTGAATACTGAAAAAATGTGGAGAACATGCTTCCAAAGAATATGCCCCTAATGAATCTAAAAATTATGCCCAATGTGGATATAATTCCTCTATTACATGCCTCCACTAATATTCCCCACCGCTAAAGTGAGATAATAATATAAATCAATAGTTATCTCACCTTAAAAGGATAATATAACTCTATAATCTATGAATAGAACCATGAATTGTATAAAATTACATGTCTAGGTAAATGTATCATTGAAGTGCATATAAAAATGTTATCACATGAATGCCTAAGATTCATGATAAATATCATGTAAATGTTTAGATAGTAATAAGATAAACTCAAAAAACATATAAACACACACATAAGAGCACTCAAAAGAAATTCAACATATAATGGTCCTAGGAGACTAAAAATAAGGGGCATATTCAAATGCTTCACAATCAATGGGACATGAATTTTTAAAATTTCCACAAAATCAATAATAACATATTAAAATGTTTATGCAACAATAAATGACATATTAAAACTTTAAAGAAAGCAATCAAAGGCAACAAGGTCATAAACAAAGGAGTATATTCAAATGCATGAATAATCAATATAATAATAGGGAAAGACACTCAAGAAAGTGCATAAATTAAATCATAAGAAACCAACATAAACATATCATAGTATCCCATGGATCAAATGTATTAACAAAAAATATCAAGTGAATATCATATCAAGTACCCTATGAAATATATAATCATGGATAAAGGCATGTGTAAGTACATAAGAGATCAAACATGATAATGAAGAGAGTGTATAATGATATAACCTATGTTTATCAATACCAAATAAGTATATGCCTTCAATGTCCACATGACATGAGTAGTGAGAATGCCCAATATGTAAAATAGAAAAAGATCATGTATCTGTGTATGCTTGTATCACACTCAAATAAAAGTGTGACACACGTGTATGTAGAAGTAACTGATATAACATCCATTAACATATAACTAAAAATATATAATAAGGAGCCAATAAAATATGTGGGTGCCAAAAATATTTTTGAATTTTTGAATTTTTTTATTTTTGTTATTTTTTGTATATGTAAATATTTTAAAAAATAAAAATTGGATCTTTGTCATTATTTGCATCGTTATTGGATAATTTGAAATGGTACATATCATGTTCCTCTTCATGATTTACATATATAATATAATAACTAATTATATCAATTTGAATATGTATTAATTTGCCTTCATGAGATAATAAATACCTTACTGATTTGGATCAATTTTAGCTTCTATTTCATGTAACCAAAATCTGCCCAATATAAATGAGTGTAGCAGAGTATGAGGTAAGACCCATATTATTTTAAGGTAAACATGGGGCCCACAAGTAGTGGGAACAAAAAATAAACCCAAAGAATATATTTTTCTTCCCCTTATCATGTATATATTTAGCATGTTACCCAAGTTGTGAAAAACATCTTTCATTACAATAGTTTTCTAATTTCGTAGTATCAATGTGGTTATTCAAAAAGTAAGCACCACTCATGAATAAATTGATTGTTAAATATTGGTGATGTTAACTCTTTTTTTAATTCCCATTAGGATTATTGCATAGGACATAGACATTGGATTGGCCCCATTTTAAGTAACTTTTGCAAACTGGTCATATAAAGATTAGAAATGCCACATTTTTGTTCATAATGCTCTATAGGTAATTTATTTCCTTCCTTCATGTGAGGGAGAAAACTTTTGTATTTGGAGGGAGGTATGTTACATTCCTTTTTATGAGTAACTATAAAGGAGTCATATCTATGCACATCATTAAATAAATGGGTAAATGACTCATATTGTTTATGAAATGTTCTTTCCTTTAATGGGGAAAGAAGCCTTCTACTAAATATAAATTACAATTCTAAATCTGAGGGTCTAAATGCTAGCTCATATGATGTACTTTGAATCAAATAATATAATCTTGCTTAAGGATTCATTATCACATTTCTTGAAATTGTGAAAATGTGCTAATCTATGTTTTGGCACCTTTTGGATATAGAAAGCTATAAATAAAGCATCTTCCAATTGTGAAAAATTAGTTAAGGAACCTTTTGGTAGGCTATAGAACCAATTTTGAGCCTTACTATAAATTCTCATGTGGAAAATTTTAGTAATAGTTTGTCATCTTTTTCCCATTGACTAAAATAATACACATAATTAATCATGTGGTCAAATGGGTTTTTATGACTTAAAATGAGAGATAAATCAGGTAGTTCAAAATCTTTTGGATAAGGATATTCAATTATACATGTTTCAAGAGGTTGATTTTTTAATGAAGTCATATTTGCATTAGTATTATAGAAATCCATTTGCATTTGAAGTATAAAAACCTATTTTTTAAGATCCTCAATAGTGGTCATCATAGAAATAAGATATTCCATGGGAATAGTGGTGTTTTTCATAAGTGTTATCATTGGTTTCAACCAACCACCTTTTTTGAATCTAGGCATATGAGTATCATTATCCTCATGGATAACAAGTGCAAGTTCATGATCACCAAATTTAGGATATTTTGGTAGTGGTATTGGATCTTTGAATTTTGGTACTTCAGTATATCATTTGAATAACTTGAACCATTGGAATAATTTGGTTCATTCACTTTTGGTAAGGATATAACAATTAAATCTTGAAGAAGCTTTTGTAAATGAATATCTTGTGTTATAATAGTAACCTTTGTTAAAAATACATATTTTGTATGATTTGGCATATTAGGAACATTTTTCACTTTAGGTTTATAATGCTTTCTTCTTATTAATGGATTAATGTTTCTTGGTAATGATTCCATGATCTCTCGATTAACCTTTCAAATCAATATCAAATGAATGTAACAAAGAATCATCACTCTTGATAAGGGGGATATTATTTTGAAATTTTGAAACAGGAGGGATTTTAATCAATGATATTGAAGGAACATCCCATTTATAATTAGTTTGTAAATCAATCTTAGTTTCCTTATGTATATGTCAAAAAATTTAGAAATCATATGAAGGAGCATCTTGATCACATGTACCAACTTTTTTAGTAGAATGTGCAAGAAGGTTATTATTAGATGACTTGCCTTGTTGGTGAGTCAAAGATTTTTTTGAAAATCCCAAGCCTTGCCAATTTGTATTATATTTAAGAGATATAATGAGAGTTATACCTTACTTAGTTTTACTTAACCCTTTTCCTTTGTATTCATATTTTAGAAAATATCAAAGGTTAGTATCATATGATAGTGGTGTAAAGAGTAACAATAAAGTATATTTATCTTCCTTAAGATAGATCAACTTATTTTGTGAGATGGTGAGAGTATGGACCTAATTAGAGGGATAAAAACTACCACTATTCAAAGTGTTGGCATTATATGTTTTATCACTTGGAAGAAAGAAAGAGTAATTTATTTTGATTCCTTCCTTGAGGGATAGTTATAGAGTTTCATAATCATAGTCATCAAAGCAATTGATATCATCCAAGATGAGAGAGATAAAGAACACAAAATTTAAGACAAGGTAGGAGATAAGAGTCTAAAAAAAAATGTTTATACAATAATTATGCTCAGACATCAAGTTCACTAAATGTTTAACCCTAATTTGTATGTGGATCCTACTTGGGTAGATAGGGTTAAGAATATAGAAATGATAGTTGACATGGGTGATAATCAGATCTATAGTAGACCAATTAAATGCTAAATTTAGATACAACATATGTTGAATTTATTAAATTGAGATACGATAAAAATAGGAAGTATAAATATGATACATATGGAAATGATAAATAAATAATGTACTTATCTAGTTTTGATGCTAACATAGTTCTATATCTGGAATAGGTAAGTGTTGTAGACTTAGATTAGACTTAGTTTTGATGTTGAGAAAAAGATTGTTCAGGTCCTCTACCCAAATCTAGTCTAACATGGGAACGACCCTAGGTTGTGGGTCACCTAATCTTGGGTTAGACCTCTAAGATTTTTAATGATGCTAAATCCTTTGATGCATCACTTATCTCATATCCACTAAAACCTACTAGTTATTAGGGGAAAAGGGAGAGAGATAACTAAAATGGAAATCTAAGCTAATGTTGGTGATGCACCTAAATTAATTACTTATCCACTTTATTTGAAACTCTAAAAACACTAATGAGACAAGCAAAAGACTAAATTTATGACTCCAAATGTCTGTTATGCATAAATATTTCATGCAAAGGTTCACCAAGTGATCAAAACATGAGGGAAGTGGTGAGAAGCCTGATTAAAGGCACTAACCAGTTAGCATATCCACACATTAGCTTCAATCAAATGACATTAAACACTAAAAATGACCTACATAACAAGATAACTAGTAGCTATGTGAAATCAAGATTTGACAAGGGATATATTTATACCACATATGAAAATAAAATTACATTAACACATTATATCAAAATAATGAAATCTAAAATAGTCATCTACTTATCTCAAGATGTTACAAAGCTCAATATTGGTAGAGTCTAGTCATGCACAAGAGAGGGATCCATTTCAAAGCTTAAAAGGTTGTATATATAGTAGAATATAAATGAGATAGATTGGGGACATGTGTGGGAGAATGGAGAAGGATTCATTAATGATCAATAAGTGTGGTGTTAGTTAATGTATTATCTTCTAAATGCATGACTTCTTCTAATCAAGACTAATCCTTTATCAATGATCTAACCTTCATTTGCTCTAATAATATTCAATATTTCTCATTGACTGAGATATCCACTAGAAGATAAGGGTTTTTTTTACATGATGAGTAATTACTAAGTCTTTTGGAGAAAGGATCTTAAAGATATGAATAGAATCAATGCTCTAACTGCTTCTCTAACCACCATCTCTATTTGTTTTGATCTCCACACCATCTCCACTTGATTCATTATAATGATAAGATCCTTATATTCTTGGGCCTGATAAAGACATCACCATGTCTCCTTTAATCAATTATAGTACCTAATTTATCAAGGATATAGCCATGTTTATAGATGAGCCATTTTTCATAACTATATATCTGCCCTTACTCCATCTAAGCATAGGTCTTTACTATAGATGGAAAACCAATCTCCTTTATTGGTTTTCTTATAGTTACCCTATTGATTAAAATCCTATAGGCCATGTAGCCTTATTCTTGATCTCTATTCAATAGCTAGTTACCCATCCTTCATCTCTATTAGGCCTGAAAGATGTATTTTACCTCTATAAATATTTAATGGTAATGTTTGATCTTGTAATATCTGATTTGGTTCAACTTGGATCATATTTTGACCTCTATTCAAATTCCCTTAGATTTTCAAATTTTTATATCGACCATCAATCTCAATTTTGGATTTAAAATTATGACACCTTTGACCTTCATTATTGGTCATTGATCTTGATTTGGGCTTCCCATATTATGCCAACTATTAGCTCTTCATTTGCTCTACAAGATCATATTGACTCTTTAACCTCTCATACACTATATATTTGATTCTATATAAATAAATATGAGCCATAGATCTTCTACCAAATTAATGTGGTTGAGACACTTGGTAGCTTCTCATTAGCCTTTAAGATCCATTGACTTACTGACTCATCACTCATTGTTAGATCTATTTATATGATAGCATGCTCACCATTGATCTATTTGGACCCACTAACCTTGTCAATCACCATGTATTATTATATCTCTATCAAGAAACCTGACATCTTGTCACTTTTTAGCTTATTACTTACACTGACCTTTTGACTTAATGCTTACCATTGATCTTTAATGTATGATCCAATACATGTCATTGGATCTTTGGGACCCACTGACACTGTTAGGTTACTACTCACCATTAGATCTTGATCTAAGATCCTATGATCTTGACACTTGTTAGATCTGCATTCAACCTGGGAACATTTAAATTTAAATGGCTATTTGTTGAATCTTAAACTTGACATCTGTGCACCCATCCCAGGTTGTTGTTTCAAATTTAAACACTTTTAACTTGAGATAGCAAGCTCATCAAGTCATGAAATTTGTAGAGAATGATCTTGGGAATAATATAATAATTTTCATGTATTCCTTTGTCTCTAGTCAACCTCCCAAGTGAACTTATCAAATTTACAATTGGATTGGCTAGTTCATTCTTGTAAAACATCTTATGATGTTTTAGTCCTTCGAATCTTGTACAAGTCATTTGATCATTCACTCAGATAAGAACTTTGATCATATATTCAATCCAAGAAAAAGCTTTGTATGTGGGCCAAAATTAGCCAACATTTATAGAAACTCATAGGGAAACATGCCTATTATGCTTGAGAACCCCAACCATTTGCCTTGTCTAGTCTATTGGGCATAGAGTCTCTACTCTGGTTCAATAATTTGATATAAATCTAAAACCAACTTCCCCTTCCTTGGATAAATACTCTTGAAACAAATAAAGACCAAAAATAACTCAAAAAACAAAGTCCCCAAGTCACTTATTATAGGGAAATAGAAAATAGAAGGTAAATTAAAATAAACAAAGCAAGGACCACTAACCTAATGTGCTAGGATAACACTTGTGGAAAAATAAACAATTAATTATGTACAAGGATCCTAACTAACGAAGATAAAGCATGATCCACCTAGATCAAAAGGAAAATTTTAGAGTTTACCTCTATAATGAGATGGATATTGACATATCACATGTTCCCTTACGAGCCTAGGGGTTGAGGAAGTAAGTCTCTACTTTCCCAACTCCTTCAGCATGCTCATATGTGGAATTATAGGAGCAAAGTAACCTCCAATATAAGCATACTCACTTTGTGACTCTTAATTTTATCCAATATATAAACTAAATATGTGCCTTAAATAACACCCTCTTATAATGGTAATCTTACTAGCAACCCCTAGCTCAGATTCAATCTTCATTCCTTCACAATCTGGTTGACTAGGTTGAGCACCAAATAAACCTGTATTACCTTTTAGAAGCATGTCCATTTCTATAGGCTCACTAATGGGATGATATCATATCATGAATATCTAAAACAATTCCATGTCTTCAATGAACTCTTGAGATGGAATTATTAAATCACTTCCCACTCCATGTCCTTTGATTTGCTTGACAAGGTTACTCTTTTTGGTTGCAATCAGACCATAGTCCTCCTGGAGAAGAATATATCTTGCTCTAAAAAATTCAAACAAGTTTTCTAATGGACATTTTGGCTACTTGGAAACCTTTGCTTACCCCATAAATTTATCAATTTTATTAGTTATGACATCCATTTCCTCATCCTCTATATAAGATGGTGAGGAGTTGATAGCCTTAACCTCTTCATTTTTAACATAAGATGGTAGCTTTGATTCCTCCACCTTGAAGGTATAAATGTGAGATATCTCTACTTCTTATATAACTTGAATTTTTTGGGTAACCCCTTCATAGAGGAAGCTCATGAAGCTTAGAACTTTGAACTACTTGACCTCTTTTACCTCATTTACTTGATCAGATGGACTAGGCATAATAGGATCCTCATGAAAAAGGCTAGGCATTACAAAATTTAAGTGCATATCCCATGAAGGTTTCCAAGTTTAATACGGTTGGGTTTCATGAGGAATGGTGGGCAAAGGGGGTGAAGGGACAACTATTTCTTGGGGAGGTGGTCAGCTTAGGACTTTGAATGGAATAGGTGTAGGATTTGGTAATACGGATGGGCCTTTAGGCATAAAAGGAATTGGTGTGAAATTTGGTACCTTTATGGACTACTCTTTAAGGAAGGAAGCCATGAAATTGAGAAATTTAAATGGAGTAAATTCCTCTTGATGTACTTATTCGTGTACATGTATCTCAACCTCTATCTCAACTTCCTCTTTGAATTAATCTATATTTTCATCTTGAAGGTCTAAAACATGTTTGCCCTTGCCCATTAATATCCTAATTATGAGCTCTTCTTAACTCTGACAATTCATCATCATTAGCTATGAGTTTGACATGGAGTTCACTTCTTACCTCTTCAAGGGGTGGCATAGGATATTCTTGGAATGACTCCAAGATGCATGAGCTATATGTGACACCTCCTTAGTCCAAATATTTATCTTCAATAGTCATGTCCTCTTCCTTTTGCATAATACTCTAAATGCATTTCCAAGATGGAAATGACTTAGAATCTTGAGGAGGGAGGGGTGGGGATTAAGTGACTTTGGATTTTATTGACTGCATGACTTGACTCCATGATGGAAACTTGGGCTCATGGTTTTCCTACATAGTGTGAATTTTGGTTTGAGGAATGAAAGGAGGCATGTGCAATTGAATTGATGTTAATCTATTTATTAAATTTTCCTAGCAAGGGAGGCTTTAAAATTATACCTCGATTGCTCATGATGGCTAGCTATTTCAACACAAACTTACTTTTCCTCTTGGACTCTCCCTTGGATATATTTCCATGAGGGGAATTGAAAGGAGTTTGGGGGAACTAGGATGTCTTTGAAACTCATGTGGTGAAGGATTATGAGTAGTGATGGCAAGTTCAACATGAGGTTGGCATGGAGTGATTGAGGGAAGGCAAGGTGGGTGATGGGGTGTTTGATGTTCTTCATAGGCTCTCAACTTCTCCTCAATCTTGGATATGAGTCCATCTATGTCAAGAATGTCACTACCATTTTTAGGATAAAATTCCCTAATGAAGGACATCCAAATTTCTTTTTCCTATTATACTAAAGTCCTTACCCCTTTAATGACATGTTTTATAATTTCCCACCCATACCCCTTCAATGTATCAATGTTTATCATATTCTTTTCTTAGTATAATAAAGATTTTTAAGGCTATATATAGAATGGGTTGGGGTATGCATAGGCTATTTAGGAATGTCATGTTGTTTCCATGACTAATCAAAAGGGTAATCAGCTTAAAGAGGGGGTAGATGAGACTCATATAAGGTTTGATGATCCTTGTAATAATTGGTCTCACCATAGCCTTGATAGAATTCTTGGTAAGGTTGATTAGGCTCACACGAATCATGAGGACCATGTTGAAAATATTAATAAAGAGGCGAATGATAGGCATATTCACCATAGTTATTCATATCAATCTTAGATACAAAAATTGATTAAAATATTCAATGAGACATACCTAGGTTGCTTATAAACAGAAGCTTTGATTTGGAGTCACCATTGGTGCTAACTTAATTTCTTCCAAAATATAATTATAAGAAAGACACACCAAAATATTTTCACTCTTTTGGTTCTTGGTCAGGCATGCTAGAACTATTGTATACCTAGATTATACCCTATATGAGCAAAGGATTGTTCATGTCCTCTACCCAAATCTAGTCCAATATGGGAATGACCCTAGGCTTTAGGTCACCTAATCTTGGGTTATATCTCTAGAATTTTCAATGGGGCTAGCTCCTCTAATTCATCACTTAGCTCATTTCCACTAAAACCTACTAATTACTAAAATAAAAGGGAGAAAAAGATTACTAAAAGGGAAATCTAAGATAATTTTGGTGATGCACCTAAATTGATTTCTTATCCACTCTATTTGAACCTATAAAAACACTAATAATATAAGTAAAAGATTGAATCTACAACTCCAAATATTTGTTATACATCAATATTTAATGTAGAGGTTCACCAAGTCATCAAAACTAGAGGGAAGTGATGAGAAGGTCTAATTCAAGGCATTAACCAGTCAATGTATCCATATTATAGATTTAATAAAATGATATTAAACACTAAATATCACCTACATAACAAGATAACTATAAGCTAAGTGAGATCAGGACTTGACAAGGGAGAGAATTCTACCATGTATGCAAATCAAACTGACATTAACATACTATATCATAACAATGAAATCTGAAATAGTCATTTATTTATCTCAGGCGGTTATAAAGCTCAATCTTGGTAGAGTCTAGTCATGCCCAAGAGAGGGATCCATTTTAAGGCTTAGAAGCCTATATATGTAGTAGAATGGGAATAAGATATATGGGGAACATATGTGGGAGAATGGAGGAGTCATTAATGATCAAGAAGTGTGGTGGTAATTCATTGATTTTTTTCTATATGCATGCCTTCTTCCAATCAGAACTAATCTTTTATTAATGAGCTAACCTATATTTACTCCAATAATCTTTAATATTTCTCATTGGTTGAGAGATCCACTAGAAGACAAGGGTTTGTTTTTCATGATGAGTCATGACTAAGTCTATTAGAGAAAGGATCTTTAAGATCTGGATACAATCAACACTCTAACTATTTCTCCAACCATTAGCTCTCCTTGTTTTGATCTCCACACCATCTCCACTTGATCCATTTTGAGAGCAAGATCCATATATTTTTGGGCCTAATAAAGCCATCACCATGTCTGATTTAAGTGGCTATAAGTACCTTTTCTATCGAGGATATATCCATGTCAACAAATGAGCCATTTTTTCATAACTATATATCTACCCCTACTCCATCTGAGCATAGGTCTTCACTATATATGTAAAACCAATATCCTTCATTGGTTTTCCTATAGTTACACTATTGATGAGAATCTTACAGGCCACATAGCCTTGCTCTTGATCTCTATTCAATAACTAGCTACCCATCCTTGATCTCTAATAGGCCTAAAAGATCTATTTTACCTTTGTAGAGCTTTAATGGCAACATGTGATCCTACAATATCTTATATGGTTTAACATGGATCATATTTTAACCTCCAGTTGAAGTCCCTTAGATTTTCAACTTTTGATATCGACCATCAATCTTGATCTAGGATTTGAAATTATGACACTTTCGACCTTCATTATTGCTCATTGATCTTGATCTAGGCTTCGCATATTGTGCCAACTATCAACTCGTCATTTTCTCTAAAATATCCTACTAACTCTATGACCTCTAACACATCATATATCTACTTATCTATCAATGAATGTGATCCATATATCTTTTACTAGATTATCATAATTGAGACACATGGTAGCTTCTCATTATCCTTTGAGATCTATTGACTTGTTAACTCATCACTCACTATTATATTTGCTTGTACGATTACATGCTCACCATTGATCTACCTATACCCATAGACCTTATCAGTCACCACACACTATTAGATATTTATTAATACACCCAATACCTTACCACTTATCAAATTCTCTCTTATGTTAACCTTTTAACTTGATGCTTACTATTGATCTTCACTATATGATCCAATGTACATTATTGTATCTTCAGGACCCACTGACATTGTCAAGTTACCACTTGTCATTAGATCTTAATCTAAGATACCATAATTTTGGCACTTTTTAGATCTATGTTCAACTTGATAACATTTAAATTTAAATGGATATTTGTTGAAGCTTGAACTTGACATCCACGTGCCTGTCCCAGACTATAGGTTCAACTTTAAATGCTTGTAACTTGAGATAGCAAGCTCATCAAGTCACAAAATTTATAGAGCATGATCTTGGGACTAATATCAGCATGTCCATGTATTCCTATATCTCTATTAAATCTCCAAAGTGAAATTATCAAATGTGTAATTGGATTGACTTGTTTATTCTTACAAAATGTCTTGTGATAATCTAGTCCTTAAAAGCTTGTACAAGTCATTAGATCATTCACTCAACTAGGAAATTTTCTCATATATTCAATCCAAGAAAAATCTTTTTATGTGGGCCAAAATTGTCAAATAGTAATAAGTATACTAGAAGAGGATTCTAGTACAGTCAGTAAATTTTATATTGAGTGCTCCTAGAGCCAAAAACTAGAATCAATCTTAGATGTTAGTGTTGGCTCTATTATTTTAACTAGATTGAGTTGTCATGTACGAACTACCTAATATAAAAATATGTGACCATGTGGATGATTCTAGGTTTATCTTCACCTTTTCTCTAGTGCACTCAAATATGGGTCATGGACTATCACTTCTTATGAAATTGTAAAACCCTAGTTCTTCATCTTCATAGTGACCTTGGTAAAAATGAGTTAGTGATCACATAGTGTCAAGTTAAAACCAAAGACCCTTAGGTTAATGGGTAATACCTGCATATCCACTACTCTAAAGAGGATATTATAGTGATTTAGTTCTCCCCTATGTGTTGGTTTGTCTGTGAATCATGTAATGTGTGATAAGAAAGTACAATAATGATCTAGCTTATAAATTGTAAAATATAGTTCTTAAGTTGATCCTACTTTAGAATTATAGATGTGTTTTCCCTATGAATGATATGGAAATAGGATAAAATATGGAATCTTTACTCAATTGAATGCTTAATATAATGTTTTTGATAAGTTACATTGGTCTCTTTTGATCTTTTATAAGTGAGGAATGAATGAGTGTTGATCTTGTGTGTGTGTGTGTGTGTATATATATATATATATATATATATATATATATATATATATATATATATATATATCAATCCTTTTGGATAAATAACTCATGTTAAATCACTAAGGCTGACCATTAGGATACATTTTATTTATAAATTAGATGACTTTAGGGCACTACACATCTGCATCAAGGTAGAACACTATCATCGCAATAGGGGTCTAGGACTGATGCTTGTGTCCTAGAAATTAGAAAAATGGTATAGGCTCAGAACTTGTAGGGGCATTAGATATGCATATTTTAAACATTCTAGACAATATAAAAGGTCTAGGTCATCAACATAAGACTAGTCATACCAATAAATAGGCCAAGGGGCATAAGATAAAGTAGATGTGAGACTTTTGAAAGAAGGAAAGTTCCAAAACTAAGGGTAACAACCAAGGTCTATTTTTTCTAGGTATATAAGACTGGGGTGTTATATAATCAATAAATATCATTTACATGTAGAGAGATTAAATTTAACACTCTCTTTGTGTTGACTAATGTTTTGATTTCTTTTAATTATATCATTGACTAATTTTACATAACAAACCATGACTATCATTATATACTAGATAATGAATTAAAAAATGGATACATCCATATTAAACATTATTTTAGGAAAATAAATTATGATTTTTAAGTTTTGAAAACTTTGTAATTAGAAACAAGAATTCAGGGAAATAGTAAATTAGGATACCTTAGGTTAAACTAGGGTTTTGAGACCAAATGTTGGGTTCATCAAATGTTTAACCCTAATTTTTTATGGTGAGGTAGATAGGGTTAATAATATATAATTATTTCAATCAAAACTTTGATAAACTAATGTATATAATGCTAATTAACAAAAAAACTTAGATAAATACTATTTTAAATCTACAAAACTAATATTGCCAAAAATAGTAAAGTACGTATATTGAAAGATATTGTAATAAAAAAGAAACAATGGTACTTATCTAGTTTAATTTGCATAGGTAGATTATGTAGGATTTTATTTTAGATCAATTTTCAGATTATAAGAATTTCACTATGTGATCATAGACACTACCATCAAATCTAGACATTATTATCGATGCTAGTGTCTAATTGTGATGAAGGTGTTTAGTACAAAAACATTATTAGATCTAGATGTGACCAAATTTGATGTTATGGATTTTTTATCATACTTTTATTAGTATATTTAAATCTAGTATATAGGTTGTTGATTTTTGCTTATTGATTAAATCCTATCCCTTCTCCCTTTACCCTTGGAATGAGTTTGCTAAAAAATATGTTAGTGGGCCCATGGTATAAACCTATCATAAAGACCCCTCTATTAATGTGAATTTCCTACATAGCTAGTACTCCAAGGAGGGCCTTAGACTTATGTATCTATCCCATCTGTATTGGAAAGTGTGTGCATAAGGGTTTAATATATTATATGATGATGCATGTAGTGATATATCTTGTAATTTAACAATATTACTCATGGGGTCTTCTTTCAAAACTTCATACCTATAAGATAATTGATCATATACTTGATATGAAAATAGGGATGAATAGGGAAGAATATATTATTTTTGTATTTCATTGATTTAACATTTTTAGGCATTTACTCGATATTTTATAGATAGGTATGAGAAGGCTTAGACTTATATTTATACCATAGATTTTCAAAATATGTCATGGTAGGGTTAATTAAGTCAAATAGGTTGACCCATAAGTTTTGAATCATTTTAAATTTGTATGATCTTTGCTTATTGGAAATTAGATACAAATATAGACACTACAATTGGTGTTAGTGTCCCTTTGTGGCTTGTAGTGTCTAGAGAGATAGAAAATAGGTGCAAATCTAAAACTGATAGTGAAGGATTTTTATCAGGTTTTAAACTTTATGTGAATTATAGGAGACCTAGATCATCATAATTATATTGATTAGACTAAGAAATAAGCATTTAGGCACAATGAGATGGTGAATGGGATATTTTTGATAGTAGGGAGGTCTAGAATTTATGGGTAGATCCCTGCTTGATATTTATCAAATATACAAGAATGAGATGTTATAAATAATAATTTTTAGTATCTACACATGTTCATAAACTAATTATGAGTAAACATTTAGTGGTGATGTCTTCCCCTTCCCCTCAACATTCACCCCCTCCATCTCCCCATTTCCTATCTCATATATAAATGGAGGACATCATAGCACAAGGTTAAGTTGAATAGGATAAAAAAGTGCAAGAGAAGGATCTCAAAAGGAAGTAAATAAAATTCAAGAAAATAAAAACAAGAAGAAATAAAAAGCTAAGTGCAAGGCCTAAGAAGAAGAAGATCAGAAGAATAAATCAAAGCTAGAGGAATAAAAAAGGAGGAAATTATCACAGAGAACAAGTAATGCGAGGAAGAAGATGTTGTATAAAAGAGGTAAAATGAAGAAGAAGAAGAAGAAGGAATCACACAGAAGGAGGAAGAAGAATAAAAAGAAGAAGAGGAGTGAAATAAGTTGTGATAAAGAAGTAATAAGATAATAAAGTGTAGGAGGCATAAACAAAGAATTTTCAAGCTGACTTAGTAACCAATTAATATAAAGAGAAATAAAATGAAGTCCTACACAAGTAGGAAGAGGAGAAAAATAAAAGGGTCGATGATAATTTTTTAGTATATTTTTCATAGAAGGTAGAATAAGAAACACAACATGCAGAGGTAGTTATCAAGGCCAAAAAATATCAATAACTAAAAAATAAGGCTAAACAACTAGATTAACATGTGAATTTGATGATGAAAGATCCCAAATAATAATTGATTCCTAATGCCCCACAACCTTCCAGCATATCGTAAAGCTTAGGATCAACACTAGGAGGCACATAAGAAGATGTGTTGTATAAAAACCTAAGTCAACTAGTGAATGGTTATGGGATGTATAATCCCCACCCATGTAATTAATGACCTTCACACTCCTAGTTATGTAGATTTAGCACCAATCAGACCTAGTCACAACTACTATGAAATCCCTTGCTTTGACCATGATAAGCTAAGAAGTATCACTTGATGTGACTCAACTCACCCTAGTAAAACAAATTTATGGAGTTATTGAATTTTTTTAATCCATAGCATATAAGCTGACCAAAATGGAGAATGATGACCTCTATCTAAGGGAGGAAAATGTAGACTTACATATGTGCTTAACCAAGGCTCAAATAATCAAAGATGATACTTGTCTGGCTTTGGTTACTTAACTATTGGGTGACCAAGTGGGGTCTGAGGATAAATAATTCACTACCTTGCTTTCTTGACTCACCATGGATTGGGTAATTATTAATAAATTATAAAAGCTTTGAATCCAGGGTCAACACTTGAAGGCTGAAATAGAGATAATATTCAATCTCCTTAAACAATATGAATAAGTCCTAGACACTTATTTACAATAAGATACATAAATTAATTATAGTATGCTTGATTAGAAACTATAGAATAATATTGCAAGACAAGGTTAGATCATGTGTTACTTAAGAAATCTCCAAAATATACATTAATATCTAATTTATCAAGCCTACTCCCTCAAGGGGTGGTGTTGATGAATGAAAATAACTAATTATGAAATCAAGATGATGATATACCTTCTAAGTATCTATTTTCCCTCAGTAGTAGTCAAGAATTATGATTTTCCCCATATTTGGTGCTCCAATTATTTATCAATGAGGTGTGGCATGAGCCTCCATCATCTCCTAGTTCTCCAATGGCTTAAGGTCTTCAATTTGGGTTAATTGTTTGAATCTTTGTTAAGATAATTTTGCATAATAAATTTACACAAAAAGAGTTTACAATGGTGGTCTTCGATCACTTATTTATAGATTTATGAAAATGTTTAGTATCATCCATGATCTTCTATATTGAGATCAAGATGTGTGTCCACGAACTGATTCAATATTGGAGGGACAAGCCATAAATATTCCCATTAATATTTCAAAGAATGGGGCATTAATGATGCATGGGAGGGCTTAATTCTAATATATATCCCATTAATGGTGTATGAATGTAGTCTTATTGATGATCTCATGGGATGATGTAGAATTAAAAAATGAATTTATAGTAATTAGATATTCAACAAAATTTCATGGAATTTTTACGTAAGCTCTTGATTTGATTTAATTTGCTTAATTTTCTATCATTCTTTGGAAATCTATTACACATTTAATCAATCTAATTCAAAATGTCATTTTACTGAGCCATAATTTGACTAGAGTATAATTAGAATGAGGTGTTAGTTTCATATGGGATATTACCCCAATCAGGTTATTATGGATGTGAAATAGCACATACACATGACATGTGCTATTGAATTAGAAAAACTTAGTGGTCTAGGATGTCAAATTATGTGGTTATAATTTTATTTAAAGTGATTTAAGGAAAGATAATAATCATATAAAATGTATTACCCCATTTAGGGATACATTAACACAAATCAACACCTCTATTGGTGATTCTAAATGATTTAGATTGTTTTAGTGATTTTGGTCCAGATTGTGTATTATCATAAAGTGTCATTTAGATTGAAAAGTTTAGCATAATAGTAATAGGAATCAGATGTCTACATTTTGCCCCTATTTGACAAAGTGTGGTGAGATATTTGGTTGAAGAAACATATTTTCAAAGAATAAAAAGATCGCTATAATAAAAATAAAAAAAATTACCGCCATTTTTTGTTAAATTTTGCATGAGTGATGAAAAGATAGGGGTTATAAAAATGCCCTAAACATTGTTTGAGTGGCCCACGATGCTCCCTCAAGGGGAAGATGGAAAATTTAAAATAATTGATGGTTTGGCCCTTGATAAAAAAATAACAATAATCATGCTAATTTTAGAAAAAGAGGCTAAAATGGAGAAATCATAAGAAAGTGGAAGGAAAAATGGATAAATGGGGCTAAAATAATAGCCCAAGAGAGATAAAATGAAGCAATTATAGGTCCAGGGGTGAAAATTTGAAAATTTTACTATATTTTGACCCCCAAGGAGTAAAAATAGTTCATTTTCACCCCTAGATATAGTAATTCAAAGATATATGATTTATGCATGAGAGAGGTGAGAAAGATGGTGAATATCCCACACCGTTGTCACCTTGGAAAATGCATGAGAGGGTATTAGAGGCCACTAGGGAGTGGACCATCAGTAGGTAACTTTTTTGGTATCTAATTTTTTACATTTATGAGGGTATAAATAGGAATTTTTGTGACCTTACCAATTGCCCAATTTGGCAATCGGTGAGGTCACCCTTGATAATAGTGGGAATGCCATGAAAATATCAAATTTATTAACCTTTTAGTGGGTTCATGAGTTGGAATAGTGAGTTCACCAATTCATTGGAGAATTCACATTTTTGGGCAAAAAATCACCAGTCAACTAGAAAATTTGCCTGGTCAAATAGTAATTTCATTGACAATAGCGAGATCACCTTGTAAATTAACAAGAATGACCCACACTTCAGTGAGAATGATAAAAAATTGGTAAGAATGCCCTATGAAATGGTAGAATCACTAGAATAAGGAATGATAGGGACCATAGGAGATTAACCCAAGACTAAAATTAGAAGAACAAAGAGTAAGTCCCATAGATGATTAGTCTAGGCCCCAAAATTAGAAGAATCTAGGTAGATTAGATTAGTGAAAGGAAAAATAATTGACTTTGTTCCTTGTGTTTGGCTATAGGAGCGAGTCAAAGTTATTACATCATAAGAGTGCTGCTCATGAGTTCTCTACCAATAAGGGATTTGGATGGATGTGATCATGGGTGTTTTTGAGGATGTGGAGTTATACCACCTAGCATGATTGCTAATGATTCAAGCAAATAGGGCCTACTTATTAACACTTATAGAGAGGTGGCACTCAAATACCTTGACCTTTCATTTATCAACTAGGGAGGACATAATGATATTAGAAGATTGTACTAAATGTTATGGGTACTAATGTAAAGCCTTGGGATTACCTATATGTCATTAGGATAATGGGTTATTTTAGAGGATTTACTAGGTGTGATCACAAGTTTGGAGGTTGTGGATGGTAGCATAGATATAGATGCACTAGAGCACTTAGCTTGGCCTCTAGATAATAGAGTAAGAGTTAGATAGGGGTTAATTCCCCAAAGGTTATGATATTGAAGGCTCTTGTCAGTGGCCTCATGTTGCTTGACAAGAGTAGATAATTCTTTCCTCTCAGTTTACTTAGTGTTATTCAGGAGATGTTTGATCAACTTACATGGTTTGCATGGGGGCCAATCATCTTGGCTCAAATGTATAGGGACATACATATGATAGCCTATTGGCAAAGGTGTAGTATAAGACACAACACACTTCTCCAAGTCTAGGCCTGGGATCATATTGCTATTAAATATCTAGTGGGGTTAAGATATCATAGGGAACTAGAGGATCTCGTGGCATTTGGATGACACTTGATAGGGTTGGGTTTATAGGGTCATCTAGGGGACTTGCCTTATTATCAATGAGTTATAGATGATATGGAGGATGGGGACTTCATTTAGCACCCCTATATAGTGACATAATGGACCTGGATTGAGGACTTGTTCATGATCAATTATATGATCACCCCTTGCTATATTATAGGTCAGCACAATTATGTGGTGGAGTAGTATAGGCTAGATTGAGTCTAATGGTAGTTTGGCATGCATAAAGATATCTCAGAGGGTCCATATTAATTTTCACATATTACCAAGGAGATTCAAGACTGGGGTCAACTAGTGACCAAGGATGATGTGGTTATGGACTATGGTAGGGTTTTTCATGTGTTATGGGACTACACAAAATGAGTTATTGATGTAAGGGTTACGGATGTATATGCAACATGAAGGGCTAGGTTAGATCGATTCGACTGAATAGGCCACTACCATAGTAGGTAGTTTTTCATAAGAATTGGGTTAGGTTGAGGAGAAAATATGGGCAAGTCCCATCATAGTGATAAGTTTAGGTGTTGATGCAGCTATTGATTTAACATGTTATTCCATTATAGGTAGTGCATACTAAGGTGTAACAAGATCCATTGGTTGATATAGAGATGGTTAAACCTAGATGGATAATATATTGATATGGGGGATTCCCCAAGTGGAAATTAGGTCCAAAATATATATATATAATATAGGTTAGGACCTCTAGGACAATTATAGTTTCAAGAGAGTTAAGGCCCTTCTGCACAGATATAGGGACAGGAAAGGTGGGGGCCTCTAATATAATGAGGTCTATAAAAGACTAGGCACTCATATATAGGCTATAAAGAGAGATAAATACATACCTCTCAAATATTATAGGGTTAAAAATTACTATGAATAATTTACAATAATAGTTGGATCTGTCTCAAGGAGAAACCACTAGGCTGTAAAGTCTCATTACAACTAGCGATGTAGAGATTACCACTCTAAGAGGGTAGGTAGTGTAGTTTATAGTGGTTTAGTCTCATTTATCCACATAAGACATGGAGATACTAATATTGGATGGTGAGCAAGACTTCATTCGAGAGGATAGGGAGAAATTAGTCTCATAAATAGAGAGGCTCACAAAGGAGCAAGACGAGGCTCACTAAACTAGGATTTATAGTGGAGAGGGATCATCTAGAGACCTAGACTATGTGATTATGGCTAATGATGATTTACATGTGAATTATTATGTCTTATGTTCCAAGTATGAGATAACCTACTAATGATCAATATATGAGGTGGCAGTCCCCAAGGAAAGGAGAGCACCTTCTTACAGAGAGCACTTGAGATCCCAAAAGACTAGCTAGACCTCCAAGTCTAGACATGTTATGTTAGAGAGATTAGTTGCATAGATAGAATCACATCAGGTAGTCATGGGGCCTCCACCACCACATCCACCATTATCACCAGCTTTAGGGATGGGTCAGAGCTTATAGTAGAATTCCCTAAGGATGGTCATAATCAGAGCTGATTTTATAGTCTTCCATTTTATATTATGGGATGTTTAGATATTCTCATAATTTATAAAACATTATTTTGATACATATATATTAAATTCATTTTTGGCTTCTTTCTACTTTTACATGGACTCTTAATATTCTTTTAATTGTCACATAATGTGTACAGTTATGTTGCTCTTGTTATGATATGATGATATATGCTAGTGTTAGGAGATGATCATCCTTAGTTAGCATATGGATATTGATGTATTTATGTATGACTAGATGCTAGATGATAATTTAGGAGATGCATGTCCCAAACTAATCATATAAATAGTCAACTAGACTCAATGTGCATGTTGGGAGATGTCCTACATAGAGAGTCTTATTTATTTCTAATTTTTGGCTTTTATATATCATGTTTAGGTATTGGATATGTAGGATAGTATGTTCAAAGATGTTATTTATCACTAAATTGACTATTTGGACTTTGGATCAATTGGTGTTTACTTTATCAAAGTAAAATTATGCATCATAAGTATGAATAAGTTATAATAACATTATATTTCTTTTTATAATTGACTAGTTCAAATGTGAATATTTATAACTAAAGATAATTATTAAATTTACCAAAACTAGAGTTACAACTATTTACATTTAAACAAAAGAAAAAGATAAAATAAATACAAAAATGTAACCAAACTTAAAATCAAGATATGAACGATCAAGAGTTAAGTAAGAATAAGAATGTATTTAAAAATAGACAAATAAAAAAAACAAGAATAAATTATTAAACAACCTAGAATCATGGTATAAATAATCATGACACGTGTACTAATAAGATGTACTTTGAAAAACTAAAAAATAACAACACAAATGTAAATATAAATGTAAATAATTCGAGTCCAAGTTAACGCCAGATGCATAATGTTTATAAAATATATATAAAACATATATAAAAAAAAATATAATAAACAAGACAAAATAGTAAAACAAAAGATAAGAGGAAAGGCACAACAAAACACCAAGAAAATAAAGACAACAAAAATAAAAAGGATAAAAAGTAATAGAAATCATAATAAAACACCAAGAAACAAATAAAAAACCACTAATAAAATTAAATTAAAAAAAAAAACTATAGATAAAATAAGAACACGATATTAAAAACACAATAAAATGCCAAAAAACAAAATAATTGCTTGACAAAACATGAAAAAAAATTAATGAATGAACAACAAAACACCAACAAAAAAAAAACTAAGAGGTAACAAAGCAAAATAAAACTCAAATAAACACACACAAACAATGGTTAATCACAATGATAGTGCAGATAGAAAATAAAGTGTTTGTGCACGTGTAATAGAGGCATTACACTTTGTGATAGGTTGACCCCTAAGCTAAGTTACAACACCTATACAATGAAACAAGAACCATGGACACAAAGGTTCCCCCAAATGACAAGGAAACAATGAACAAAAAATTTCCCTAGGCTATAAGAGGTAATGGAACAAAAAAACAAAATGGGAGGAAGAGAAGAAAATAAAGGATAGCCAAACTAACCCCAAATGCCCAAGGAAAATGGGCATTGCCTACATAGTTCCATGGTTGTGATATCCAACATGAACTTAACTCCAAATTTAGTTCTCTCAAGATATGGGATAAAATAAAATTGATGATAATAAATTATGATTGTGATGCAGAGGAATATGGGAATGGTCTCACAAAATGGTGAGCATTTTAAAAAGAGAATATGGTTTAGGTTAAAAACACACTAAAATACAATATATAAGTAGGAAAAAATTAATTAAAGTGTGAATTCAAAGTGTCTTCTGCATTTAATGTTAAGAAAGATAAATTTCTCACAAAATGATGAGAGGGTAATAAAAACCAAGAGTGAAAGAATGGGCCTTGTTTAGATGAATAATACACACAATGGTCACTCATAAAATGGCAAAATCATATCTTGGGTTGTTCACAAAATGGTGAGAGTGTTGAAGATTAGAATAAACAAAGGTACAATTCAATAATTTATCTTTTTCCATATTTGTTTCTAATGCTTTTTATGTTTTTGGGATAATAAATAGAAACATAATATTAACAAAGGGTATAGGGAATTACCTAACTGGGTAGATGCACTTCCACATTTAAGAGTTCAAATAATAATTAATCTAGCTAAAATGGGGTTCGTGAATATAAACAATGTTATAGGAAACCAACTTGCCAAGGAGATACATGTCTAAGGGTAGGAGTTCTAATAATAGCTAAATCTAGATCCAATGACCCAATAATGAAAGTGAGATATAAATAATGGCATAGAAAACCACTTAGCTAAGGAGTTGTACATCCACAGGTAAGTAACAACTAAACTAGCTACCATGTCATATATGATCCTATCAAGGCAATAATGACTACCAAAAATATACTAGTACATCATAACAAATAAATCCCAAGGAACCATTTAGTAGGTAAAAACATGTGACATATCCCTGTATACTTGGTTGTAAAAGAGGCTTCAAATATTGATCCAACTCAACTAATTTGTATAACGGGCACTAAATGTGTCCATAATGCCCATGAATCATAATCAAGATCATAATTGGTTATTAGGTATAATGGTCTAGGGTTAAAATAGTCTATAATGAAAGTCAAAGTGGTTTAGTATAATATAAATGATCCAAGTGACAATGGTTTAGGGATATAATGGTCTAGAGTAAAATGGTATACATTTTTCAATGGTTTAGAGTAGTTTAGTTACAATGGTCTAGAATAAAATAGTACAAAATGTTACAATGGTCTAGGGCTACAATAATCTAGATGGAATAAAATAGAATGCAATGGTCTAGAATAAAATAGTACAGAATGTTACAATGGTCTATATGGTATAATGGTTTAGGGTAGAAGTATAATGGTGGAGTAAATGACTTCGACACAAGTTACCCCTAAGTAAGAGATCTTATAGAAAATGGTTTAGAAAAGGTTGTCAAGCATAGAACCATTTGAGGTGTACAATATTCATGGGTTTTAGGAGATCTTCACCATTTAGAGTATCCAATCTATATGCCCCTGATCCATAATTTTTTGTAACCACATATGGGCCCAGTTAATTGGGTTAAAATTTACACTTCTTACATTCAGTATCAGTGTTCTTTTGGTTCTCTTTTAAGACCAACTCACCAAATTCACACTCCTGAGGGATAATGTGCTTGTTATAGCTATGACACAATCCATTTTGGTATACTTTCAAGTTATCTAGGGTAGCCAAATGCTTATCATCAAGGAGTTCCAACTCTTGTAACATGGAAACTTTATAATCTTAGACATCCACAATATTCTCCAAAGAAACTTATAATAAATGCATCTTGACATCAATCGAGATAATAGTCTTTGTGACATAAACTAAAGAATATATAGTGGATCTTGTGTGGGTTTGATGACTAGTGAAATAAGCCCTGAGGGCAAGAAAAATTTAAAAGTGCCAATAATGGCCAACATCATTGACAATCTTCTTTCAGATTGAAAAAATGGTTTTATTAGATTCCATGGCTTGATCATTACCTTACGGGTTATATGGTGTGGAGTTTTTATGTTTGATTTTGAACATGGTTAAAATGCTTTAACATCTCTAATTACAAATTGTCCACCATTATCAAATATAATATGGGTTAAGACACCATATCAATAGATGATATGGTAATGGATAGATTTGAAAATCTTATTCTTGGTGACATAAGTGAGAGGAGTGGCCTCAATCAACTTATTAAAATACTCAGTAGCAGTGAAAATGTGTTTGTGGCCATCAGAAGAGGTTGGGTTAATTTTTTTTATGAGATCGAGACCCCATGTAGAGAACAACCATGGTGTAGTGATTGGATATAGCGGAAAGGAATGTGTGTGTTTCAAATTACCATGTTTTTGACAAGTAACACGCTATTTAACATAATTACAAGCATTTGTTTCCATCTTGGGCCAATAGTATCATGTTTTGAAGAGATACTTGGCTAAGACTACACCATTAGTGTGGTCTCCACACATTCCTTCATGAACCTCCTTAAGTGTTAATGTTGATTATCCCAAGGATAAAAATTTAATAAGCATTCCATCATATCCCTTATGATAAAGCATGTTCCCAAGGAGGGTAAAATGGGCTAGGTGATGGAGGAATATTTTTTGGTGATTGTGTGAAAGGTTAGGAGGAAATACTGGGTTATGGAAATAGTTATAAATGTCCTATAACCAAGGGAGATCAGGTAGGGAATTAGGACCAAAAATTTTACATACCCTCTCTAAATATGGAAATATATGGGCATGATGTAGAAGATTATCAATGGGAAGCTAATAATCTTTGACACTTTTGACAATTTTCACCATGGACCCAATTGTTGCCATTGCATTGATTGATCTATTATTGGACTATGGCACCTGTTAAAAATTTAGGAACTTAAACTGGGACTTGATATTTTCCACAATATGATTTTAGGGTATGATCTTATCACCTCAATTTTGATATTGGTCTTTGGTCTGATTAATGATCAATTGAGAATCTCCATAGACCACCAACTATTGTATTTCCCATTGGATTTTAAGATGAAGTCCTACTAAAAGATCTTCATACTTGGCCATATTTTGGTGAAATTAAAGTTTATATGAAATGCTTTAGGAATTATATCCCCTTGTGGTGTGACAAATAAAATATCAACTCTAGATCTATGGTATGTAAAGGAGCCATAAAAGTACAACTTCCATTGTTCAAGTTCATGAGCCACTTCTTTTATCACCATGATAGAATCATATAGAAAATCAAATGTGAATGGTTGAGAATCTATAATAGGATCTTCTATAATTTAATCTACAATGGCATACCCCTTAATAAACTTTTGGGTTTGGAACTCAAAATTAAATTAATTCAAGAGCATGACCCATTTAGCCATGCAACCTGTAAGAGTTGCTTTGGATAATAAATAATTTAGATGGTCCACTTTAGCAATAACAATAGTTTTATTATTCAGCATGTAATGTCATAACTTTTGGGAAGTGAAAACTATGGCCAAGTAAGCCTTCTAAATAGGAATATAATTATGTTTGTATTTTACAAGCATTCAACTTAAATAATAGACTATGTGTTCCTTTCCCTGTTCATCATGTTGGGCCAAGAGTGCCCCAAGTGCATGTTTTGTGGTTGAGATATAAAGGAGTGATGGTTGTCTAGGTGTTAGCGATATCAAAAATTTTGGATTGTCCAAGTATGTTTTGAGCTTCAAAAATTATTTTTGACATTTGGTGTTCCATTAAAAATTGATCCCTACTTCAAGAGGTGCATTAAAGGATGACACTTATATTATAACTGTGAGATAAACCTATGAATAGATAGAATCTTTCCTTGCAGGATATGGAATTGTTTTAAATTAGATGGTGGAGGCATCTCTATGATAGCATTGACCTTAGTAGGGTCTAATTTTATCCCTCTTTGTGATATAATGAATCTTATCAATTTTCTTGTGGTGATGCCAAAGATGCAATTGTTAGGATTCAGATGAACCTTGTAATCATAAAGTCTCTCAAAGATTCTCCAAAGAACATCGAGATGTCCAACACGTGTTATTGATTATGCTAAAACATCATAAACATAGTCCTCAACAATATCATGAATCATGTCATATAAAATGATAGTCATATCATAATGATAGGTGGCCCTAACATTCTTTCATCTAAAAGTCATGACTTGGTAACAAAATGTTCTCCATAGTGTGATTATTGTAGCTTTAAGTTGGTCCTCTAGACCTATTTTAATCTAATTGTACCTATAAAATCTATCCATGGGGGATAACATCTCATACCCGGTAGTAGAGTCAAAAATCATGTTGATGTTAGGTAGAAGGAAATCATCTTCAGGACATGCTTTTTTTATATCTCTAAAATTAGTGCAAATGTGTATGCTTAGTGGATTTTTTTACTGGGACTACATTTAATATCCATTCAAAATATTCTAGTGGTCTAATGAAGCTAGATCTCAATAGTTTTTCCAAGTTTTTATTTACTAAAATAGTAATACATGGATGCATGTTTCTCAATTTTTGATTAACTAGATTGACATCTGGATGTACAACAAGGTGATGCACAACCAAGTTAGGGTCTAGGCCTAGCATGTTTGAATACTTCCATGTGAAGATATTAATAAAATCCCCTAGAATGGTGATAATGTATTCATGTTCTTATTTGGGAATGTATGCTCCTAAATAAACAATTTTATAATCCTCATAAGTTATCAGGTTCACTTTAGTGGTGTTTTTTATGAGAATTGTAGAACCATCCACTAAAATACTGGGTAGTGTTTGATTTTGCTTCTCTTCCTCTATTTTAACTTTTGTTTATTCATCCCAAAGTTCAAAATAGTGAGATGAATCTAAGTCTATTGATTTAAGTACTAGATAATTTGTAAATATTTTTGGAAGGTCTAGAGCAAGATGCTTAAAGATTTTATCATGTTTAGTAGTGATATTGGTACTGAATGTAGAGATAGGATTTGGTGGACCATGTTCTTCCTTTGGAGATGAGCAAACTTCCCATCCAAGAGTGCCTAAAATAGTTTTTCACTCAAGGGCTCATCTTTTTTGTACTTTTTCCTAAACAATGAGTGCCTCAAAGAGGTTTTCACCCAAATATCTTGATGTTTTATCTTTTGTGTGACCAAGAAATTTTGCCTGATCTCCAAATAAGGCAACATAATCCAAGGAGAAGTCAAATCCTTGCTTGTGATCACTGATTATCAACCCATATCTAAGGCCCATCTTCTTGGCAATATAATCTTCATTTTAAAATTCATCCAAGGGTATGACATAATTTTTTTGGTTCAAATCTATAAGGTCAAGATGGAAAAGGTTAAGTGGATAAGAGGTTGTAATGGTCATAATATAATTAGATTCAAGCAGGTATATGTCAAATAGTTCATAAAAGTCACTCTAATGGGATGTTGTGTCATTGTCTAGAGTCTCATCATTAGTTTATTTAGAGGAATCACTATCAAAATATGTAAGGTGACTGCTAAGGGGTATGAATTTGAGACCTTGACTTATAGTAGGTTTCCCAGCTAATAATGGCTCAAGGATACCTTACTCTCATGACCTAAGGCCTTTACCTATATAATACAAGTTATCTATAATCCAATTAGTGATAGGGTAGTTGGGATTTTGAAAAAAATAGAAAGGCCTTTAGAGTATAACCAATCTCTTTCAGTAAAGGCTTCGTTATCTTGATTTGGTGAAGTTATTAGTAAAACTACCATTGGTGGTTTTTATACATTTTTATTCTTTTGCCAAATCATGTTGGGCTTACAAGGGGATTCAAAAAGGTTAAGTATACCATAAGACTTAGGAGACTTGGGTAATTTTATTATATGGAAGACATCTTTGAGATGGTGTGTGGAAATGCCTACATCCTTAACAGTGAGTTGGTTTACAAATGTTATGAGAAATGGATCAACCAAAGTGGAAGTAAGATCACTTGGGTAAATATAATTAGACTTGGGTTATTTTAAAACTATTTCTTTGTTCTTATTTACTAAAAATTCAAAACTAGGGAAATAGTTATAATTGTGAAATTTAGCCTCTAAGTGTTTGCACTATTGATAAGGCTATAAATCAACATAAATGGTAACCTCAATTCTACAATGGGGGAACTTGAGGCAATAGTGAAAGGTAGACATGATATCCCATAATTCATGTATCCAAAGATGACCAAGAAGTATATTATATGGAAATTCAATGTCCATAACATGGCACAAAGTATCATGGGATACAAAACCAATAATGATTTGCAAACAAATAGTTATGGAAGACTCTATTTTAGCATTTTCATATACCTTAATCATGATTGTATTAGGTTTTATGTCCTTAGAAGTATAACCCAATTGTTATATCAACTTGAGTGACACTATCTTCAACCCTGAGCCATTGCCTATAAGAACCCACTTGATCTTATGATTCTCTATAATGACTTTAATGTACAAGGGGTTAATATGGCTAAGATCAAGAGAATACATATCTCACTAATTAATGTAATTTGTTAGCTTGAAGATAGATGTCTTTAAAATGTCTAGAATTGGTCAGGGTTGATATCATTAAGAATAATGCATCATTAAAGGAAGTCATTCATATATAGTTCAGTAGACTTCTAACATATGCAAGAGATCTAAGATAAAAATCTACATAGTGGTTTTACTTAGTTGGTCTTGAATACTATATATATTTTCAATGGAAGAATGAGAGGATTTGGCCTTGGTCAATATAGTGTTTAGACTTAGATCAGAAGGCATAGTGTTTATATTCTATCTAAAATTAGAAGAAGGCAAATGGCCTTGAAGAATGACTCATGAGCATCAAGTTGTAATTATGTAATCTAGATTCAGAAAGGAGTCATTATTATTTCAGTGAATTTTAGCTTATATTTCAAAATGAAGAAGAAGAAACTAAATATAGGTATGGCTGAAAAACCTATTTGGTTGTGCACACATTGAATCAAAAGATTTTGAAGAACTCCTTTTTGGCTTGGGAGGATGACTTATAAATAAGATAGCACTAAATTAAATGGTTGGTTAGATAGATAGTTGGGTGGATTACCTAGTGTTAGCTAGATCTCAAAATCAAGAGCTTCCTCAAGGGATGTCAATCCACACATTTTAAACAATCAAGTTTATAAATAGAATAGAAATTACTTGTATAAATAATTAAAATCTATTGAAATTTAATACAAGAAATTATTGCTAAATAAATAGACTATAAATGACTAATATATCAATAAGCAAGTTAATACTAGTGCTAAATGGCTTGGGTCTGTGAACAGGAAGGGACATAGAGAACTAGATTTGGTTGAGGGTAAAAGGGTCAAAATAATTTTCCATTATTTTCTACCATAGTGACCATCGATAATTAGTTGATCATCGATGGTTAAGGTGACTGTCAGTATTCAAGTTGACCATTGATGGTTAGACAGACCATCAATAGTTAACGTAACCATCGATGGTTATTATGGGTATGTCTATGTTTGTAAATGCTCAGATTGATAAGAACACAAATTTAGATAGAGATGGGTTGATGCTAGGCTGAGTGTAAAAGGCAAATAAAGTAAATGAATACCAAAAAATAAAAATACTTATTTTGTATAAAGTTAATTGGGTGGGTTGTTGAGGTGGTTGGCTTATTGGCAGAGTCTAACATGGTTTTGGTAGAGTAATGGTACTTGATGCTTTGGTGGAGTAGAAATGGTAAGATATTTAATGTGATGACTAGATCATTGGATTGTTGATGATGATTGACCTATAAAATAAAGAAACTCTAGATGCACGAGCTCTTGATAATAATTACATATGGATTACACTTCCCTACTCCTCTCTTCTTATAGGCAAGGTAAGAGAGTTGTAACAAGATGTTAACTAGGTCTTCTAATTTTAACTCATGTATGTAATGGCTCACATGCAGATTTAGATTAGTTGTTTTTATAAAAGGAAGTTAGGTGGCTTACATGTGGGTGGTTAAGGAGGTCAAAGTATGACAAAAGTGTACAAAGTATGACAAAAGTGTGATAGCCAAGATCACATATCAACTAGGTTGTCATAATTAGTAAAAATAAGGGTCAATGCAAGAAGGATAAGTGATAAGTGGACCACATAAAATTATTTAGGTGTGGCAGTTGGGTACACTCAAAAATACAACTCACCTAGGAAATGTCTATGTTTTGGTGGGTATCCAAGGTAGGAAGTGTTCCTAGTGAAAACACAAACCTGGTAAAGTGTCATAGGTATCCAAGGTAGGAAGTGATCTTGAGAAGACATAAGTGGGTTTGTTATGCATAAGGTGGTGTAAGTTCAAAAGGGTTAACATGGAAATGTTGTCACTATGGTCAAAGGACCAAGTAAAATTCAATGCAAAACATGTGTGAGTTGGGCCAAAATAGACCAATAACGAGGTGATAAGGTGGTCAGGGTAGGTGGAAAAGGTAATCTACATGGCTAGGTTGCTGATGTGGTCTTACTAAAAAAGGTCTAAACTAGGTAAGAGAAAAAAGATAAGTCTCTTGACCATCGATGATCAGGGTTGTCAAGGGAAGCCATCGATGGTCACCCTAACCATCAATGATCAAGGTGAAAATTCTAAAATTCTAGTGATTAAAATTGAAATTTGAATTAATTTTAATTTAGTTTGTCATTTGTTGTTTATATTTTGGAGCTCTAGCTTCTGTTGTATTGAGACCAAAAATAGTGTTGGTGTTGCTTAGAGGTCAGAGGTTGCTTAGTTAGATTGAGTAGACCCAGAGGACCGGGGAGGATGTAGGGAGCATGTGGACATAGATGAGAATGGGAAAGTCTATGGATAACTTCATGGTGGTGGTCATAGAATAAGGTAGGGGATGTTAATCAAATTTTTAGATTAGTTTGATTCTGTAAATGTTGGTGTAATTAATTTGTTAGTCATTTTTTTGGGGTAGGTTTTAGGTTTTTTCCTTAAATAGGTTTTGGGGTAATTTTATTAAAAAAATTGAAATTAATAAGGTGGGGTACATGAACTAGGGTGGGGGTAGGTATTATGTTAGAATTTAGGAAATATTGAGTTAGTTTGGGGGTTTCTTAGGTAGTTAAGGTTTTGGGTGGTCTGGTAGTGAAACACCCATAGTGATCATCAATAGTTGAGGCCAATCATCGATGGTTGATATCTAAGGAAATATAGATGCCCAACCATTACCGATTAGCCTAACTATCAGTGGTTATTTATCTTTAAAATAGGCATTTATAAATATTTAAAGTTTTTAAGTTATAACAAGCACTAAAAGGTATGGTATGGGTTGATAGGTAAGTTAGGTGGGAGATTTAGTGGGGTAGAATGTGAGGTTTGGGCAAGTAAGAGTTGAACAACTGGTCAACTGGTAGGTTAAAGGTGTGTAAGCAAATAGGCAACAATAGTATAGGTGTCTAAGATTATTGTTATAGATTAAGTGTAGGCATGAGAACAGATATAGATGCATGATTGTGTGCCATGCATCTTTGTAGAGGTGTACCAAGGGAAGACCCCAACTGACTAGGCCTATATGGAAGAGATTAGGATGGGAGTGATGAGGCATTATCAACATGTGCCTCAAGATGCATCCATGATCATATCTCTCATCAAGAGATAAGATCTAGCTCTATACACCTTCTTACTATTGACTAGTGAGACAATGATCTTACCTAAGGAAGTTTATAAGATCACATGATTGCCTCTTCAGGGTGATCTAATCTATGACATAGAGTGAGAGGAGAAAGAAGATCATATTGAGCTATTGTATAGAGATGATAGTGATTAGGTCAAATGGCATGCTAGGGGATTCAGCTATAACATGTTATATGAGAGGGTGTGGGGTGAGCAAAGATTGATGACCATGCTTATTATGGCCATCTCATGCTTTTCTCTTCTCAACTCAAGAAGTGGGAGGTTCTCATATTTGCTATTAAGGGTGCTAGTTGAGCTACTACTAGGGTAGACTATATTCAATTGGGTACTTATTCTTTTGATATAGATATATAGGGAGCTATGGGGGTTTAGGGCCCACAAGAGGTATGATATCAGTATCAGCTTAGCTTTATAGTACTGAGACTATGAGCACATCTAGGTGTTGAGGCCAGTGGGATTGTCATGGGTAGGATATACATAGATTGAGTTCCTAGTTAGCTTCATGTGGTGTAGAGGTGACTTCACTAATTTAGGTATAGAAGGAGGAGCCCATGATGTGGATTGGTTTAGGGGTGTACTGGGTGCACTAGTGATCAATGACATTATTTGGAGACCCTATGTCCAATTTCTAGTATAGCTTGGCTATAGGAGGTAGACCTTGTACTTATAGAATTATTGGTGGATTCTTGGCTAGAGGGATGGAGAGGTGGAGCTCATCCCATTTGATAGGGTGTGGAGGCATTTCATCCTAATATAGGGTATTCTAGGTGTATTTCCAAAGTATATGTGTGAGGACTCAGAGATCATATTGTCAAAGCCACATACATTCCTAATTTTTCTAGATCATGAGGAGTTACCATCTAGGCCATAGATAGATGATGAAAGATTTTTGGATGGCTATGTGGTATGATAATAGGGGTTATATGAGGTAACAAATATTAGTGATGGTGATAGTGGTATGGGACCTATGGATGTGGACCCTTCTAAGAGAGGGGATTAAAGGTCATACGTATAGGGGAGTACCCCAGATGCTTAGGCAATAGTGGTATTATCTACTACATAGGCATAAGTCATGTCACTACAAGGTTAGGTGACTATTTTATAGGGTTAGGTTGTGACTCTTATAGGTGATAAGAACCAAGTGAGGGCTTTACTTGCCTTGGTTACATAGGAGAGGGACTCCCTGGGGTAGAGAAGATGAGGATATGTAGCACTTATAAGACCTCCAAGCACCATCCCCATTTCATGATGCCTAGCTATAGTGGAGGAGCTATGATATAATGAGGCTATAGTTTTGATGTAATATCTTGATGAGCCACAACGGGGTGAGTATAGAGTGAGCTTGATAGGTAGTTCTAGTGTGACTACTCTAGGGTAGTGGGCAGCATCTATAGGTGGATAGACAGGTGCTATAAGTGGACACATATCAGGACCTAGTAGTATGCCAGGAGATAGTGGTACCCCAAGGTCATGGATATGACATAGTTCATACACATTATATATTATTGTATATCATTTTTATTTTGGCCTGCAAGTTGATGTAATGAGATGTACATTTTGAGAGGGAGAGACATGTATATCTATTTGTACACATTATAATGTTATTTGACCCACAAGATGTGTGTCTGTGTGTGTGTGTGTGTGTGTGTGTGTGTGTGTGTGTGTGTGTGTGTGTGTGTGTGTGTGTAGTAATTGTTTATTACACATGCCCATGGTCTATGACTTACTTTGATGTTGATGCTTATGATGTGATGGTTCTATTTCTTATGGATTGTGCTTATGTTATGGATGTTAGACACTGATACAGACTTGCCTAGCTAGGCATGAGATGGCCTTTATTTATGGGTATGCTTGTTGGTTGCTTAGGACATGGTAAATTGCAATGAGTATATGCTTCATTATTTAGATTTAGGCATGCAATGAAAAATGGTTGATTACTTTATTGCTCACGGATGCTATGATGTTATGATGTTTGTTACGATTATGATTATGGATATGCTTTTGCTTATGACACACATGGATATGATGTTTTTTTTTAATTTGTTTTAAAGAAAAACACATGAGGTATGTTAATTAACAACACTACATAGGAGAACAGAGAATAGTATCAAGAGACAAATGTCATAATGAAAACATCAACTAGCCACGATAGGATAGGAAGAGAGCACAATGCTTCTTCTTTAGTAAGGACCAATATAGAATGAAAGTTGGATTGGTTTAATAAATATAAGCATTTTGAATGCTTCACATGAGCATTTGTTAGGTGGCAAAAAAGGTGTCTTAACCACATAATGTCAAGTAAGATTAAAATCCCTTGCTTATAGTGTATAAACAGAAAGTGGATGAAAATGGAATCTTCTTGTGAGACTAGCATGCCTCTTTTGTAGGTTTTTGAAGATTCAATATAAACAAGTCTATGTCGTATGAAGTGTAGACTAATCAATCCAGGAAGTATATTTATGAAATTAGATTATAGCTTCTATCTCATTTTGTTGTGCAAGAGCTAATTATAACTTTCAAGATTAGTTTATTTTTATTATGATTTTAAAAATGGGTCTTTTGCTTTGTTGATATATATGGGAAGGTGATCAATATGTGAAGCTTCAAAGAAATTATTATGCTTTTGACAAATGTTGTACTCAACCATATTTCAAGGGAGTGGTCTAAGTGTATTTTCTTTGTTCAAGGCTTTGTGATAACTATCCTTCAAGGGAGCTATCTACCTTATATTTATGCAATTTTAGTATGCTTATGCAACTATCCTTTAAGGGAGTAGTCTGTGAATGCTTATGAATGACCCATGATTTATATTGGTTTGGATTTTGATTTTTTATTTCTTGACTTTTGCTTGACATAGACATGTTTATATAGGCTTAATGTTTCACCTTTATGAAGGCAAAACTAAAATCACAAAAAAGGTTGATTAGGTGTAAATAAGTTTAGGCGATAATGATCATGGGAATCCATCCTAGGAGAGGGGCATAAAGTACCATGAGAATCATACCATGGGTAGAGCTATGGTACCCATTGTTCAATAGTAGGCTATGATTATGATGGATAATCACATGATTCAGTTTTAATTAGTTGCCTCTAAAATTGGGAGATGAATGTAATGTGAAAGCAAGGAATTAGCTTAATTTAAAATAAAATGTGAACTTGATCATTCTTAACAAAAGAATGGATGCATATGTGAAGCATTGATTGGCTTAGGTTCTATGTTTCCCTCAAGATAAGACAATTGGTAACCTCTTGATCCATATTTGTGGGTTATGATATAAGGTCCAGGCCAATTGAAAGCAAATTTACACTATTTACTTTTGACTATATTAGTGACGTGTTGATTTTCCTTTAGGATAAGGTCTTAAATGTTGAATTATCATAATATAAGGTGTTTATTATAAGCAAATTTGACATGCTATTTATATACATGAATAAGGGTAAGGGATGCTAAACAATGTCCATCAAGTATCTAAAGCTGGGCTAAGCAATGTTGATGATAATCATCCTCAAAAATGAGATCTTACAAAGATATGTGAAGGGAGGGTATTTGTAATTTGAGAGGTAAGACTGCCTCCACTCTAAACACAAGAGAGAAAGGGGTAGAACCTATAGGGGTTTTAATGCTAGTACGATACACCCATAAGGCAAAGGGGACGTGCAAATTCCAATCCTGACTAGATGCATTGACCATTTTAGCTAGCATGTTGTTAATAGTTTTATTAGAGGCCTCGACCTACCCATTCACTTAAGGGTGATAGGTCAAGGAGAAGCTTAAATTAATGTTGAATGCATCACATATACCCTAGACTTACTTGTTCTTAAAATACTTACCATTTTCAATGATAATCTTATGAGAAACACTGAAATAGTAGATGATGTGATGGTTGACAAAGTTGACAATCTTTTTCATTTTGGTTAAGAGTAAAGGAATAGCCTATACCCATTTAGTAAAATACTTATTCATAGTGATGATAAAATGGTATCACTATGAAGAATGGGGATTAATTTCACTAACAAGGTCTAGACCCCACTGTGAGAAAAGCTAGAAATCAGTGAAAATGCAAAGATTATAGCTAGGTACATGATGAAAATTGGCATGTTATTGACAATTAGCACACTTTTTCACATAATAAAAATATTCTTGGTTAAGGTTAGGTTAATAATAGCTAAGGTGAAGGATTAATTTAGCTATAGCGAAGCTAGTAAAGTGTCCCCCATAGATTCCATCATGCATTTCCTTAATAGTATGATAGTCTTTATGACTGTGTAGACAAAGAAAGAGGAGGCCGTAAAAGATACACTTATAAAGAATTCCTCCCATAATTGTATAATGTGAAATACCCTATATAAATCTTCAAGAATGCCTAGAGAGGCCAAAATGAATGATGGCAAGGTTGAGGTAGTCAAAGGTCTATTGATACCAAAGTTTAGGTTAGGTCTCCTCTATATTAAAAATGGTGGGAAAATCAAGTTTGACATAGAAAGGTTGGGTAAGTCTATGGATAATGATAGATAGGTTAGATTCAGAAGGTGAAAATGGGATCTGATGGGTGAGGGAAGCCATGGCATCAACAAACTTATTAATAGATCATGGGGTAGACTGGATGTGAGAATGTTCAAATGATTCTAAGAGTTCATCAAATAGTTATTTATATTATTGCAAAACATCATACTTACACTATTAAGATCCATTGATTTGATTGACCACGAGTTGGGAGTCACCAAAGATGTTGATTGTTTTGACTTATAGGGCTAAGGCAGTCTAAAGGCCTATCACTAGGCTTTGTACTTAGCCATATTATTGGTACATTTAAAATCAAGCTTGAAAGACAAAGCAAGAGGTTTACTATCAAAGGGAATAAGGATGATACCAACTCCTCCACCACACTGACACTTTGATAAATCAAATAACATGGTGACTTGATAGGTGAATTTTGCCTAAGAGAGGGTCATGATTGACTTATCAGGGAAATTGAGAGAAGGATGTTGGTTTTCTGTTAATGGTGCATTGGTCAATTGGTCAATCATGGCCTACCCCTTAATTCACTTTTGCTAAAGGAACTCAAGGTCAAAATCTACTAAAATTATGAGCCATTTGGCCATATGTTAGTTTTGGTATGGCTTGGAGTGCATGTACTTGAGTGGTCTATATTGATTATGACATAGGTTTTGTGGTTAAGAAGGTAGTGGTGAAGTTTGATAGCCACAAAGAATAAAGCTAAGTAAATCTTCTTGGTGTGGGTATACCAATTCTTGTACTCTATAAGTGTGTGGCTAATGTAGTAGATGGCTTGTTCTCTATGTTGTTCATCCTAATGAGTAAGCATTACCCCTAAGGAGTGGTTGGTGGTAGAGATATAAAGGTAGAAAGGTTGGTCATCCTTATGAGGAGTGAATATAGGTAGATACAAAAGCTAATTTTTGAGTGAATCAAAGGCCTTTTAACAGTCATTATTCCACTTGAAAGACACATCCTTCTTCAGAAGGTAGTGGAAGGGTTAGCATTAGTCTGAAAGTTGGGAGATGAAGTGATAGATGGATTGAAGATTCCCCTACAAACTATGGAGTTGCTTAAGGTTGATTAGAAGAAGCATGTCAAGGATTGATTTGATATTCATGGGATCAAATTTGATTTCTTGAAGGGAAATGATAAAGCCAAGGAGCTTTCCTAACAAGACCCCAAAAATGCACTTCTTGGGGTTTAAGTAGACATGGTAATGGATAAGCCACTAAAAGATGATCTTGAGAATAGCTAAATGATGCTTTCAGAGTTTGGATTTTCTAAGAAGGTTATCCATATAGTCTTATACAATATTATGGATAAGGTCATGAAAGATGTAGGTCATGGCACAGTGGTCGGTTTCACCATCATTTTTTAATCTATAAGGAATGACTCTATAGTATAAGGTTCCTCATGGGGTGGTAAAGGTGGTCTTGTGCAAATATTTAGGGATAATTAGGATCTAATTATAACTCAAGAATCTATCCATGAGAAATAGCATCTCACGGTTGGTTGTAAGATCAACTAGCTGGTTGATGATCGATAGAGGAAATTAATCTTTAGGGAAGGAGAGGTTGAGGTCATAAATGTATACATAAATGCATAGTCCCTCTATGGCTTTGGTGATAGACATGACATTTGAGACCCATTGGGGATAATTAATAGTTTGAATGAAATTGACAGATAGAAGATGTTGAATCTTCTCTTTGATGAGAAGGGCTATGTGATGGTGCATGCGTCAAAGTTTCTACTTGATAGGCTTGGCATCATGGTGGGTGAATTTGTTATGGGTGGCAATGGCAGGGTCAATTCTTAACATGTGACTATAATACCAATCAAATGTTATGTTACAATCTTGGAATAAGGAGAGGAAGACTCAAAGTTCTTCAGCATTTAATGATTGGCCAATTTTGACAATGTTGGGGTTATTCAGAGTGCCCTAATTGATATCCATGGTGGATTCATTCAACATGGTTGAGTCCTTGGGAAAAAAATATTTGTGGATTGAAGAATCTAAGACACTAAGGTAGGTGAGAATGGAGTAATCATCTTGGCATTGAATAGTATTAATGGTAGGAGAGTCATCCCCTATCATTTCAAGATGGATCAAAGGAATGGTTACGGTTGTCCCTTCCTTCTGATAATTTAGGGTCCTAGGTTCATCATTTTGATGAAAAAAACGTTAGGTGGGATGATGTCACCATCCTCAATGCAGGTGGAGGAGAGGTTAGTGAGGAAGGGGTATCATCCTTGATAATGGTGGTGGTAGGTGGTTTGAGTTAATTTTTGGTGGGTAGAATAAAACCAAGGCCATGCTTCTAATGAGGCTTTTTGGTCTCAATAGAAACCAAATCATGTTGGCCATACTTATATTACCCAAGAACAAATCATTTCCAATCACACCTATGGAGGTATATTTTGGCAAAACTTGGCTTTTCAAGGTAGTAAAAGTCGAAGATGAATGGTCAAGGTGGAGAGGAGGTAGTAGAAGAACCAAGGGACTTGTCAAGTCCCACATAAATTAAGTGGGTTAGAGAGTGGGGAGGTCTAAAGAGAACAATGGTTCTAAAATTAGGGTCATACCTAAGTTGTTGATTAAGTTTCCCATACTCTTGAGGTGTAGGTAAAGCATCAAGCATAAGGAGGTGATATTCCCCTAGTGAAAGGTAGTGGAATGTGGATTCTAAGGGGTCTAAGGTGGGGATATAATTAGAGAGGATGGATGAGTTATTTGATGCCTCATTGGTAAGTGAAGGTAGAGCTTCCTCTTTCATAGGGGAGGTCTTTCCCTTATTTAAGGAGGGTGTGCTAGATGGAGATAGGAGGACATCATTGGGTCAGTAGGTCATATTACATGTCAAGAAGAGACTTGGGTCTATTTGGATGGTGATGACCTGGCCTTTGTGATCAAATTTTATGCAATGATGAAGGGTAATGGGGATGCAACCCATGGAGTAGAGCCAAGGTTGTCTAATCAAAACATTGTATTAGAATTTACCTTCCACTATATAGAAGAGTTTAGGGAGTGTGTGAGGTCTTACATGGATACAAAGGACAACCATTCTTGGGGTAGTGGTCATGGTATCATTAAAATATTAGAGGATGACTAAGGTTTCAGACATGACATTATCTGAAAGGTTTATTTGGATATAGGCATGCGGGGAGATGATATTAATAATAGCTTCCCCATCAATCATGACCTATTTGATGTGGGTTTGGTTGATGTAATCATTAATAAAAAGAGGGGGATCATGATCATCAAGATGGATAAAAGGTATTTTTAAATCCTTGAAGGTGACAAGGTCATAAATTTGAAGAGCGCCAACAAAGGCTACCAAAGGTTGAGGATCTTTAGTTAAAACCTCTATCAATTGTAATGCCTTGATCATTGCTTGGTGATGATGAGGTGAAGTGGTAATCAAATCATATAAGCTCATCTTTGTTAGGGTCTAGTGAAGTTGTTTGATAACCACTCTCCTGATAGAGTTGAAGGAGTTAGATTGGGAGGCACCTAAGATAGATACCTTAGGTTTAGATGAAGGTGAATATATTTAGGTAGGGTTTGGTTGGGAGGTAGAATATGGGTATGGCCATGGGATGGACACTTTGGCCTTCCCCTTATCCTTTAATTGTGCTCTCGTGACCATGTGGATGGTATGGATAGAGGGAGGAATTGGGGCAGGAGAGTTGTTTGGTTATTCATCACTTTGAGGTGAGACTAGAGGGATAGATAGGTTTTGGCTAGTGTTTATTAGTTGTTGGGTTAGTAATGGGCCCATGGGAGGTTGATATATTAAGACATAATCCTCATCATAGAGCCAATGGATAATGGTTTGGAGAGATTTGTAGTTCTCTGTGTCATGGCCTAGTATCCTACGATAAGAACACACTTGGTGGTCATTATACCATATGGGTTTTAAACCAAGAGGGTTGAACAACCTAATAGGGGTAATGTTAGGTAATAATCTTTTAATATCCTTTAGAAAATGGTGGAGTAGGATTTAATTAAATGTGGAGAAGCTTTAGTGGTTGTGGTCTTGGTTGGTAAGGTGGGAGTCCTTTTGGGAGTTGGCTTGGAGATGGAAGGTTCAGGTAAGGTAGTGAGCTTGGTTGGTGGCTTTGATTTTGTTAAGGTAAAGGTTTAAAAAGTGGAGTTAAGATGTTTTAGGATAGTTATCTTGGTCATTGATGGTTTGGAAAAAATAGGTGTGTCTGAAAGCAAGTGTGTTGGTGTAACCAATAGTGGTGATTGGATCCTGGTTGGGACAATTGACTTCCTACTCAGAGTGGAGGGATGAGGCCCCAAGATAAAGGGCAAGGTTGAGGGAGCTAAGAGTTTTTCCCTCTAGCCTTTTGATATATTTACTTCCTTGGTCAATTTTAGTTGGTGCTTGGTTAATAGGTTTGGTAAAGTAAGCTCCACTTTCACAGACGGGTGATCAAGACTATATGTAAGGAAGGTGCCAAGGTTTGTGGTTGATTTGGTTGGTTTGGTTTGAGAATTTTATTTAGTTTCTTTGGTTTTATGTGCCTTGGATTGTTGAGGAATTATTGGATTGGTAGAGGCCCTCATCAGTTTAGTTGTTAAGATAGGGGTTTAGATAATAATAGTGATAGGTTGATCTGCTAAAGGTGTGGTCAAAAGTTTTTGCTTGAAAATATAAGGTAGCCATAATTTATTCCATAAGGTGGTTTGATCCATGTCAAGGTTGGAGACAAATTCCAATTTTTTCACTAACCTAGAGAAGAGTTTGTAAGTTAGTTTCATCTCCTAAGTAGTGGACTTGATAAATAAGCCCATAGATTAAGATAGAGGGATTATAACCTCATCCTTTGCATCAATCAAAGGATGAGAGGTTTTAATGGGTGACTCCTATGTGAGATATGTAGACATGGGGGTTTAATTTTTTATAATTATCTATAAAGGGGTAATAAGTTGTTTGATGGTTGAGAGAGAAGGTAAAATGGGTGCTTGTTCTAGTGTGTCAGACAAAGGAGGGGTTAATGGAGAGGGTGAGGAACAAATACCTTGGGTAGTAGATTCTTTAGTAATGAATGTGCCAAGAACCATGTTAACAATATGGGCATCATAAGAGTACTCAACCATGTTGATCTCATTTTTGGTGGGTGAATGATTAGGGAAAGGTTGCCTAAATATGTTAAGGGATTGGCTTTAAGGTGAATTATGGTTATACAACACAAGATTTCCCTTGTTAATGAGAGATTAGACAATGTTCTTGAAGGTGTTACACTTGTTAACATCATGCCCCACTACTTAAAGGAAAGCATAGAGATCATTCACATTGTACCAACTAGGTGTAGGATGAGAGTAATAAAATTACTAAGGTGGCTTGATGGGAGGAATTTGTACGATATTAGCTTTCAATAGCTTCTCTAGGATCAAAGCATAAGATTCTCTGAGTGGCGTAAATTGCTTTTGGGTATTCCAGTTTTGGTTCCTTGTGTTTTTCTTTTAGGAACCAGAGAAATTTGGTTGGTTGGTGGATGATGGAAAAGTGGCTTTAAGGATGACCACATTTATAGTTCCCTTATTCTTTTTCCTAATGTTAGTTTGGTTAATCAATATAGAGGATGAAGCCTCATTGGTCTTGTAGGTAGAGTTCTTATTTTTTAGTTTTAGCTTACCTTCATCGATAGCTCTATTATCTAATTTACTCACCATGGTAAAAGCCTCATCAAATTTTTATAAGCTCCAAACATGCAATGTAGAAGAGATGTGCTTAGCACATGCTTGAGAAAAGAGTTCAATTAATTCATGTTAGGATAAGGAAAAGTAGATTTGGTTGATTAGACTCTACCAATGAGCTACAAAATCAGCAATATATTCATCATGAAATTTTCAGATAGAGTAGAGGTCAGTGATGGAGACCTTCTAGGAGATATTTATCAAAAAGTGATCCAAGAAAGTTTGAGCCAATTGGGCGAAGGAGAAAAGAGAATTTTTGGTATAAAAACTATACCAATCCAATGTTGGTCTTGACAAAGACAAAAGAAAAGTGCAGAGGAGGGCATCATCATAGGCAATCAAGTAACATGAGTGTTTAAATGCCCTAAGGTGTTGTTTTGGATTCTCCTTACTCTAAAACTTGAAGAACATGGGAAGCTCCCATTGAGGAGGGTAGGGTCGAATACAGATAGATGGGTGAATGGGTTCATTACATATCTAATCATATGATAAGATGTTGTGAGATACAGAAATGGATGGCTCTAAGGTAGTTATCTTATCCATGAGAATCTTCATGAGGTCTTCTTGGGGTTGTACACCCAAAAGGTTATAATTTGCATATTGTTTTGGGGGTTGGGTGACAAAATGATAATGGGTAGGAGGTTTGGAAGCCACCAAATATTGATATATAGAGACTAGTGGTTAGGTAGAAGATATGTAATGGTAGGTACATGCATGTGGTTAGGTACTAGGTAGATGTATATGCCCTTGTGGGTTAGGGATGTAACCTAAGTTTGCTGTAATGGAAACCTATTGGGTAAGAGTGGTCATTAGGTTGGTGATCAAAGGGAGGGTAGTGACCTTTGTGTTAACTGGGGGTAAGGTAGAAGGTATAGGTAACACAAGATTTTGAAGTAGGGTATTTGATGAAGAAAGGTTAGAAATGCTAGTGGTAGGTACTCCCATGGTGAGGGGAGTATAGGTGGCTAGCAGTTGATTTGCTCATAGGGTGGAGGAGTTGTTGCTAAGTTTGGAAGGTATAAGGGTTTTCAAAGGTTGGGCAGGTTATTTTTCTATAATATTATCAAAGGGGTTATTGGTGGATGAGGAAGCATGGGTAGCCAATGATTTGGTGGTGACCATGGCAGTTGAATTATTTTCCATGAGATGGGAAGGCATGCCATAAGGTGGGTCCATGGATGAAACTGAAGTAGGGGTATAGTGAGGCATAGTGTTAAGGTAGTGTTGGAGAGCCATAAGATTGTCATCTAAGAAGGTGAAAAATTCCTCATCTCCTTAGGTAACTTCTTGAGGGATAGGAGGGCTTCTCAAAGGGTGAGGGGAGTCCACTAGTTCAAAAATGTAGTCCATGGATGAGGGGGTGGAAGAGGTCAACTGGTTTGGTGATGGGTTTTAATCTACTATATTCCTTTGCTTCTGATGAGTTATAACAATCCAAGATAAGGGAGAGAGAATGGATAAACATTCTCATAATTCAAATAGAGAGAAGATAAGAAATCATCAAGAAAATCAATCACACTCTAAAAAGCATGTTAAGTCCTAAAGGTTATTTTTAGTCACTCTTTTGGCTTATGCCTTAAGTTTTCAAGAATTATGTGATTGAAATTGGATTGTAGAATAGGTACTAAAGAGGAAATATATGGATGGTTTCAAGTTTTTTATGTGCTTAAAAGGAATCTGTATTGGAAATCAATACATGGCTTGGTATTAGGACCTACCCCCTCACTTCACACATCCTAGAAATATGGGTGTCAAGTGTTTATCTAATATATACTAATTTTTAGAGTTTATACTCAACTAGATAGCTGAGTTGGTTCTCCCCTTGGTAATGACCTCTAAGTAAGATTGTCAGGAAAGGGTAAGGTTATCTCTAGGTGATGAAATCCTATTTAGGCCTTGTCTTAAGTTTGTTTGATGTTTAATTAGTGAAATTGGTTTGGTTTAGTGTTTACAACAAAAGTGATGCTATGATAGGATTACTTTGCTTTAAGTTAAACTATGTGAGTTAAACTTGCAAGCAATCAATGTATACACTTAATTTTGATCCCAAAAGAAACTTTTTATTTCATTTATGATCATAGATAGAGAGAAGAGCATACAGATGTAAACAAAATAAACCCAATTAAAGACACAAGGGTCTCATCAGGAATGCTAGAATGTTTTAATAAATTTTAGCTTATATTTCAAAAGGAAGAAGAAGAAACTAAATATGGGTATGGTTGAAAAACATGTTTGGTTATGCACGTGTTGAATCAAAATATTGTAAATAACTCCTCTTTGTCTTGGGAGGATAACCTAAAAATAATATAGCACTAAAGCAACTGGTTGGTTAGATAGATAGCTATGTGCATTGTCTAGTGCTAGCTAGATCCTAGAAGCAAGAGCTTCCTTGAGGGTTGTCAATCCACACATTTTAAACAATCAAGTTCATAAATAGAATAGAAATTACTTGCATCAATAATAAAAAGATAATAAAATTAAATAAAATAAATGCTTGATAAATAAATAGACTATAAATAACTAATATAGTGATAAGCAAGTCAATACTAATGCTAAATGTCTTGGGTCTATTTTAGAAAATCAAGTAGGGGTTTATGAACAAGTAGAGACATATAAAAATAGATTTGGTTGAGGGTAAAAGAGTTAAAAAAATTTATTATTTTCTACCACAGTGACCATCAGTGGTTGGGATGACCATCAATGGTTAAGGTAACCATCGGTGGTCAATCTAACCATTGGTGGCTAGATAGAATGTTGATGGTTGAGGCAACCATTAATAGATACTATGGGTAGGTCTAGGTTGGCAAATGGTCAGATTGATAGGATCACAAAGTTTGATTCCAAGAGATGGGTCAGTGTTAGGCTAAGTGTGAAAGGCAAATAAAGTAAATGAATACCAAAAAATAAATATGTATCTTATAGAAAGTTGATCAAATGGGTGCTTGAGGTGGTTGGCTTGTTGGTGGAGTCTAACATGATTCTATCAGAGTAACAGTACTTGATGCTTTGGTAGAGTGGTGATGGTAAGTTGGCTCTCTAATGTGATGGCTAGATCATTGGATTATTGATGATAATTAACCCTCAAAATAAAATAAATATAGATGCACAAGCTCTTGATAAAAAATTTAGAAGCATTTCACCTCCTTACTCCTCTCTTCTTATAGGCAAGGCAAGAGAGTTACAACAAGACATTAACTAGGTCTTATAATTTTAACTCATACATGCAATGGTTCACACATGAATTTAGATGAGCTATTTTTATAAAAGGTAGGTGTCTTACATGTGGGTGGTTAAGGAGGTGCACCCTAATCATAAAAGATCAAGGTGACCGTTAGTGGTCAAGGGTGAAGACAAAAGGAAGGTAAAATGGTAGGTTAGGTCATTTGGTCAAACTAACCATGTGTTAGGATCAATTTGTGATCAAGGCATCAAATTGGTCCTAAGGGGATCCTAAGGTTGTCTAGGGTAATTTTGACATTTAGAATCATGGTGTATAGATTTCTTGTGTCTACAATTATAATTAGAATAAGAAGGTGAAGGGCCTTGGGGGGTAACTCATGAGTGTCTAGTTTCAATTGCATAATTTTGAGTTGCCACAGAGTCATTATAATTAGAAAAAAGTGGTGGAGGTATAGAGATAGTAACCTATAGAAATTTAAGTGTAATGGAATTACTTGAACTTGGTGTGGTGTTACTTGAGGAAGAGGGTATTAAACCTATAGTGGGGGTTTCAATACTTTTATAATCATTAGATGTTTCACTAGTTTTAATAGTAATTGTGGAAACATGATTCATAGAAACACATCTCATAGTGTTATTATAATCATAAGGCATATTATTATAACCCAAGTTGTTAGCTTGGGTATTATGATATTGATTATGATTATAATGATTAATCTTCTAACCTTTATTCTATTGACATTGGCCCTGGCCTTGATTATGATTATTTCTCTATTACAGTTGATTATGTTTGGGAAATGGGTCCTTATAGATGTCCATATTTGGCTTTTACATTGTTTATTTTACTTTAATTTTGTCACTTTCAATCAAATCCTAAATAAGATGTCTCGATTATATGCATCTGTAAATGGAATGTCTTATAACATGATGGAATTATAAAACTCATCTTCCCAATACCAATCAAGTTTAGGTTGATTTTATGGAAATGGCTTTGGTATAAGCCATATAATCAAATTATCTTCCACTACCTTATAGAACACTACCTCAATAGGCTCTCCTAGTTTTCTAAATGTTCTATATTTATTTAATTCCCTAGATGGAAGATCCCTTTACAAATTTTTTGATGGATTTGGTGGGTTTATGTGTACATTTAGATCCAGTGATGCCTACACTATTTGTATATGTCTAGATTTTATCACTCTATTTCCCACCTTGTTCTTGTTCTTGTTGAACCCTTAGGTTTTTATATAGTAATATTTTGAATAGGTGGTTGGTCTAATTAGATGCTTGACCCTATGGATAAATATTTACAAGACCCTTGCTACTAAGTGCCTTCTCAATTTGCACACCTTTATCAATGATCTCCTCAAATGTGTTGGCACAAGTAAGTTGTGCAACAATGTCAGCCAACTATTTATCTATTAAGTTATGTTGAAATCACCCAACTAATGATCTCCACCACTACAGGGGTGCTACAAAGCTTTCTCCATTTATTTATTTTATGTTACATAATTCAACAACTGTTATAACTCATTCTCAATGTTATAAGAGAAATGGTTGACAAATTTCTATTATAAGTTAATCCAATCTATCATTGATCCCTTAGGAAATTTGAGGAGACAATCTAGAGCTTGTCCAGCCAAACTACATAGAAACAAGTGGAACAGATAAACACTGTTAATGGCTACCTCTTGGGATAGTACAAAAAATGCTTGAATGTGTTCTCAAGGGTCCCCTTTCCCATTGTATTTATCAAACTAGGGTGCCTCAAAATGAGGGGGAAATGAGACCTGAATAATGGTCAAGTCAAACAAATATGGGCATATCTCATCAAACTTATACTTCTTAATTTGGTTCCTTGTCTCAAGCCTTGAGACTATTTTTGTCATTGAATTACACTCCTATATGTTTGATGAATTGGTTGGTGGAATATAATTTTTTGGGAGTGGAATGTGCCCTTGGGTGGTCTTTTTAGGGATATAAACCCTATGTCTAGTAGTTTGGTTCAATTTTACTCTTTGATTTGAGTAGGTTTATCATTGATTCCTAGGTGGTTGATATAAAGGCCTAGGGATCTGTCTATGTGTGTTATATGAATATTGTAGGTTTTGAGATGTCATTTATCAATTCATCAAGGTATATACTAGTTGAGATGAACTCACTAAAATATTTTTCATAATACCTCCAATCTATGAAGGGTCCTTCATTATTTGATTTTGCAAAGGGGTGAGAGTCTTCAGATGGTTGAAAAAGGTATGTTTTATATCAGGTGAAACAATTTTTGAAGCATCTATAGGTTTATTTTATTCAGGAGAAACTCTAGGATATACCATAGATTTAAGATTAACTAGGGTATGTTATATTGAGTTTATCATATGTTATTTTTCTTTAGAAGCGGTATTATCAATTGAAGCCATAGCTAATGAAGCTATTAGGTCTATGATAAGTTGATCTATGTATTGTTGACTAATTTTATAAATATTGGTAGTAAGATACTAATCATTTGGAGTAGATTATATAATTTATTCATTTCCATTACTAGAGAAATCAATGTTGTTTTTTGTAACATGAGTGAGAGGTTGCTCTAGCTATTGCTCCTCTACTCAAATAAATGTGTGTCAATTATTCCATTAAGAAATCTAGTGGCACTTTTACACCTTATTCTATCAACCTTAAAAGTGATTCATCTTTGTATTATAAAGGTTGGTGTTCATAATAACCCTATTTAGATCCTACTATTGTTGGTATATCATCAAACATAATGGATTGTTCTTCTCCATTATAAAAATGCTCTTCCTCATAACTAGGTCCATAAGAGATCCTGTTATGAGTATACCTTTTTTCCATGCTTGAAGATGGTTTTATACATTTGTTAAAATGTATAATTTTCTTCAAAAATATTTAAAGTGTATTTTAGACTCTTTATAGTCATATAAAATGTCAAAATTGGTAGCTTTAGTATGGCTTGTGACACCTAACCCATAGGTCTTTTTTGCTTGCTCTTATGACCCTTCTAGACACCTTTTTGCTTATTCCCAGTCATCCTAAGCTTTTCAAATAGTCATTCCACCTCATCCAAGTAGAATTTCACAAGCTAATCCTCTCCCCCTAGGTCCTATGCATGTAGGACAAGAATACCCAACTTAGACTAGAGCACCAAACCCTAGGGTATCCTATTTTTGGTGTTCCTATCCAATTGCATTTTAAGCTTCAATAGTTATCTCCTTTTGATTCCTATCCTTCATATTGTCAACCTAGTGTGAATACATTTAACCCATGAATAATATATCTCTATAAAATCTAATTCAAAGTTTTTTTAGAAGGAGGTTGGAAAATATTACAAAGCAATCAAGAATACAAGCAAAACCACTGAGGTAAACTTCCCTATTCTCTGCATATATCCATCCAATACATCTAGAAACATATCCAAATCCTCACACTAGTCCCTATCCACCTCAATCACACATAATTTACCATTTTTACATTTACATTCACACTATTGCACAAAGCACATTAAGTGGGAGAACTCCATATGTCTTGATCCCTCTTTAGAGTATTGGTAGGTACGCAGTGAACCACATAAGGGGTGTGGATACATGTTTATTGCATGTTACGTACACTACCCCCCCTTTCTTTCCCAAGTTTTATCAAAGTATAATGAACTATAGGGTTTGAATATTAAATCAACTCTACAAGGAGTTTCATAGACTTTCAACAGTCAAGATTTCATAGGTAGGCTCACATAGGGACAATGAATAAAACCCAAAAAACTTGATCTCTATGGGAAGTTTGGATAACAATGATAGAAGAGGATAATAGCATCATAATCTAGGGTGTCTTATTTCAATGATCTTATCTTTTCACAAAACAAAAGCCAGATCCTGATTTGTGACATTATCTCAGCCCTACACAGCCAATGTCAAACCCTATAATAATCATTTTAATTCATTTTAAGCTAGGTTTATTTTTTCCATATTTATTGCTATTTATAGAAAGGTTTAAAATACAAATCAATTACATAAATCACTGGTTAAATTATTGCAATATTCTTTACGAGTTTACTATTTTAGACCCTTAACTAAATTAGGAATAAAACTCCAATATTCCCAAAAAAGTTAAATCATTTGGTGAACTTCACTTACTTCATTTACACATAAAACCCATATAAAACCTAGTTTAGTCATATAAAATTCAAAATTTGGTTACTTGAGTATGACTAAAGACACCTAAGCCATAGGTCCTCATCCTTGCTTGTACAACCCTTTTAGGATTTTCTTTCATTGATTCCCAGTCATCCACAACCTTTTAGACTTAACCCTTATAGATCTAGGTAGCTCATTCAAGCCTATATCCATCCCCCCAAGTCTCATTCCCTCTTAACAATGATTTCCAACTTGGATGGGAGTGTTGAAACCCAAGGTGTCATATTTTTGGTGTTATTGTCCAAGTATACTTCTAGTCCTAATGGTCATACTTTCTTAAATCCTTTTCCTAATTCTTGTCAACATAATACAAATTGATTTAACCCACGATCATTAATTTCCCTATAAAAGGCCATTCAAAGTCCATTTATAAGGGTTGACACTCATTTAAAAGAGAAAAGCAAGAATACAAGCAAGTACATTCAAGCCCTTTTCCCTATTATCTACATATAACCTTCCAATATTATTCAAACCCTTACACCAGCCACTAGCCATCTGAAATACACCTAGTTTCATATCTAGTTGTATTTTATACATAATTACACCAATCACTTCAATGGGAGAACTACATTAGCTTGATCCCTCCTTGGAGTATTGGTATGTAGGCAGTGTGCCCACACATGGAGTGTGAAGTGCATCTAGCATATCCTTTACACACTAACCCCTTTCTCTCTCTTTCCCAAGTTATATTCAAGTTCAAGAAGAAATATCTCTTAGGGATTTTTAAAATTAAAATAGACACACAACAAGATTCACATACTTCTAGACTTTGACATTTCACTAACAAGGTAACACAAACCTATCAAGTAGAACCCAAAAAACTTAGATCACCTGGATAACAGTGTCAAAAAAAGACTATAACACCAAACAGTAGGGTGTCCCACTTTTAATGCTCTTGTCCAATTCAAAAATTAACTCTAAGATCCTATTTACAATAGTCTCCTAAGCCTGTACAAAAATTTCCAAACCCTGCAACATCCATCTCAATCAGTTTCCAGTTAAGTTTGATTTTCCCTCTATTATTACTATTTTTAGAAAAGGTAAAAATATAATATATTTACACAAATTAGTGGCTTAATTATTGCACATTATTTACTAATTTACCCTACTTAGACTCATTTATTTAATTAGGAATAAAACTACATTATTTTGAAAAATAATAAAATATTTGGTAAACCTGACTTACTTTGAATTTTTTCATAAAAACCCTAGAAACCCTAGGGTAAATTATTTCTAATTGTTTTCCATAATTTCCTATATTTAAAAATCATAAATATACAAATTAATTTCAAAATTATCATATATTTTGTTAAAACCCTAGTTTGTGCATACTAGGTCTTTTTTGCATACAAACACATTAGAAAACACTAGGCAAAATATATTGCTAATTTTAGAAATATTTTTTGTTTTTTCCTAAATTTGTCAAACAAAATTCTATAAATTCATATAAAATTTTTATATTTACCAAACTAATTTTTTTTTTAAATGTTCAAACATCCCTAGTTGCATATAATAACACCCATTTACTTCTTGAGATATCACCTTACATGTTTAGGGGCTCTATAACCTTTTTGCACAAATTCTAATTAACTCTTTTTAAGGCTTTTCATTTCTTATATTCAATACTTTCCTTTTCTAGTACATTGCCTATTAAAACTTATTTCAAAACATTCAAACACATTATAAATTGTTTTCTTACTTTCATAATGGCCCAATATCCTAGTTTTGATGAAACTGATAAAAGAGAATTTCAAGAACTCTTAATAAAACATTTGAATATGCAAGATGACATGCTTAGAATTATACAAGAGGAACAACAAAAAGTGAAAAATGGTCAATCTTCTTAAACCATAGAGCAACTAGTTGAAAATGACACTATGAGGACAAATATGTCTCAATAACCCCTATAGCAGCCCAACCTACCTCTATGCCATTAGTTATAGCTAGTACATCCCTATCTCCTGATGTGGTAGCCCTTATGCAAGATATAAGATCTCTTCAATCCAAGGTGGAACATTTTAAGAAAGGTGTTTCTAGACCTACATAGGCATTATATTATTTTGATCTTTGGCATATAGCATTGGCACGTCACATTGCTTCTACACCCTTGTCACAAGGTTTTGTTCAACCTAAGCTTACACTTTATAATGGCAAGGATGATCTATAGACACACTTGAGATATTTTCATGCAGCATGCTTGGACTATATACCCAATGACTGGATACTTACCAAGATATTTCTATGAAGCCTAAAGGATTATACTTTATAATGGTTCTATAGTCTACCAAATTAGTCAATTCATGTATTCAATATTTTAGCTGACATGTTCTTAGCACACTTCAGCATTAACATTGGTGATAAGGTTTCATATGCTCAAATTGCTTAATAGAAACAATGACCAAATGAGCATCTCATGGACTATGTTCTTTGGTATAAGACCATCTTGGCTAAGATGACTAGTCCCATGGTAGATCAACAGTTATAGGACCTCTTCAAATAAATTCTTCTACCATCACTTCATTAATTGATTATGTTCAAGTGATTTGTTGATGGTTAAAATTTCACTTGTTTCTAACACCAACAATGGGAAGTTTCAAGATGTGGGACTTGCAACTTGAAACAACCTCTAGATTTTTTAGAAGTTGGTCTCTTCTTTATATCAAGTGTATATTGGGAAAAGGGGTAGGAATTTTAATAGAAACACAAATGCAAGAAAGAAAATCTAACTATGGTGATGTGCCTGAATGTAATTTGACCTTAATCCTGAGTACAATGAGACTATATGTAAGATTTAATTACATTTAAGAGCAAACAAAGCATGATCAATGTAAAAGATGAAAATAATAGAAATAGAGGCTCACAGCTTAGACTACTTTTGCAACAATATAAAAAATATCAACAAAGGCATAGGATTCAATCTTCTTATTTGAATTCTCCAGTCACATAAGAGGCACAGAAACACACACAGTTATATAAACCTTCCAACTCAAGAAAATAGAACAAAGGCAAATTATATTACTAATCACAGCTCTAGAAAGTCTAAAACTCTTGACAACACAGCCTTGACTACTTTTGTAATGACACAAAAAATATCAACAAAGGCACAAGATTCAATCTTCTCATTAATTCTTTAGTCACATAAGAGGCACAGAAACATGCACAGTTACATAAACCTTCCAACTCAAGAAAATAGAACAAAGGCAAATGATATGCCTAATCACAACTCTACAAAGTCTAAACTGTTGACAATAATTCTCTCAAAAAATTATCCCTATTATCTCCTGATGATGCTCCCTTCTGGTGATCTCTGCACCTCTATTTATAGCCTTGGATTCACTCTAGATTGTCCATATGTTCCCAGTCTAATGACCCAACTGAAATCTAACCGAATTGGAAGTGTCTAATAGAAAATATTTCTTAGATTCTAAAATGCTCTATCTTTCAGTAGTTCATTAGTTGGAACAGATCGTAGGACACTTCCTTCTTTTAAACAGAAGATGACCCTTGGCCAATTCCTTGAAAACCTTCTTATTACAAGAGAATGACACTTGGCGTGTTCTGCAACACTTACTGAAGACACGCGGCACTTTTCACGTAACTTATACTCTTTTGTGTCTTTGCTCAGGAGTGTTCCACCTTTGACACCTGTCGCAATCCGCTTCTTCAAAACTTTAACAACTTAAACAAAAAATAAGACTCATAGCATTTATCACTCGAGTAATCTTTAAAAGTCATAGGGACAGGTGGCAATCTCTGCTTGACTTTGACAAAGGACACATGGAAATCTCTGCTTTACTTAACTAGGAATATGTGGTGATCTCTGCTACTTTTAGCTACCTTTTGAGAAACCTATGGAAGGTGACACATGGTGGTTTCTATGTCACTCTATTTATATTATGGAAATAATTGGGCCTCACTTCATATTGACATAGATAGTGACACTTGGTGGCTTCTGCTTGCTTCAGAAACAAAACCTGAGACCCACCACAGTCTTTGCTATATCGATGAAGCAAAATGAAGATAATTCAAATCTCAACACGTGGTAACTTCCACTCTCTTTAGCTAGGATATGTGGCATCTTCCATCACTTTTAGAAAAGAAAAATTGAAACCTTTCACTGTTTCCACTTGGCACTTTCTGCCTGATCCTGATACTTAGCTTGTTGAAACATTTCACTGAAAAGAGAAGAAACGCTAGTGCCAATATGAAACGTGGATGCCGACACATGTCACATTCCACTTAGTTGCTATAGGACACATGGCACGTTCCATGGCCTTATTGAAATTATGAAAAGTGTCTTGGAAAATGACACTTGGCAGCTTTTTCTAGACTTCAACACTTAGAGAAAAATGAATCAAAGGAAATTAGAGCCTGTGCTTTGTTTCAAAACCTTGATGTCTCGAACCAAAGTATGCGGGGACAGCGGTCTGGATCATGCGCTACTAAAAATCATAATGAAACATAGAGTATTTTATACTCTACATTTATTGGTGACCCCAAGGACTTTTGAGACTACTCAAAAAGAATCTACAGCTCTTGCATGATCAAAAATTGCAAAAAAACACAATTTTAACTAAAATGTTTCAAATAGATTCCATTTACAGGAATCTCTTCAGGTTCACCTTCCATCATTTCTAGCTCAAAAAAAAAAATTTACATGCTCAAATTTTATAATGGCTTGTCCATAATGCTTCAAACTTAGTGTGTTGACATGGTTTGGCATCTCTTGCATCTTATTTCAAAACAATTGAGATTGTTTCAAAATGGGGATTTGAAGTCCTTTTATCAAAATAGTATTTAATTATTTTTTGATGCTTTATCAATGAATCATGTGTTGCATCCCTCTTTTCATGAACTTTTAGAAGTTCTATGAGTCTGACCTGCATGGGGCCATTTTCTTCAATTTCAATCTGTTTGATCAATTGGAGAGCAGGAATCTCCAAGCTTAGGGGAATTACAGCAGGTTTCCCATATACCAATTCATATGGGGACATTTTTATCACCTGTTTAGGTGTGATTCTATCAGCCCATAGTGCTAAATTAAGCACTTTATGCCACTCCTTATGATGATCAGCCCCTATTCTTTTGATGAGTCTAATCAGGTTATTATTAGTTGATTCTACCAAACCATTACCCTGAGGGTAATAATTAGAATAATTTTTTAGATATATTCCATGCTTTAATGCAAATTAAGATACTTTGGACCCTAAAAAGGCTTTAACATTATCTAAAATTATGGTGCGAGGAGCCCCAAAATGAGTAGTGATACTCCCTAGAAAATCTAGGATCACATTTTTTGTTGCTTCCTTGAGTGGCACTACCTTGGTCCATCTGGTGAAATAATATGTGGCTGTTAAGATCCATTTATGACCCATACTAGATACTAGATTTATCATTCCAATCAAGTCAAGACCCCATTGAGCAAAAGGTTCATCCACAATTATAGGATTAAGAGGTATTGTTGCATTCCTTCTCATCCCCACATAATATTGACAACATTGACATTTTTTAACCAGCTGATAACAATCTATAAATAAAGTAGGCCAAAAATAACCTGCTTTAAATATCTTTAAAGTTGTGGTCTTTGTAGAAAAATGTCCACCTGATACTCCATGATGCATTTCATGTAGTAGTTTCTTAGCCTTGTCCTTTTCTACACATCTTAACAATTTGCCATCAGAATTTCTTCTGAAAAGAACCTGTTCAATTAAAACAAAATGAACTCTTTGTATCCTATAGTATCTTCTCTTATTTTGAGGGAGTTCTCTTGGGTAAATCCAATTTTTCATAAAATGAATCCTACTTCTAACCCAAGATTCCTGATCATCTTCTTGTATTCTCAATACAATTTCTTCTTCTGTTCCTAAATTTATCTCTTCAGGTATCATCTTTTCAAGCTCTTGGGTCATATATTGGCACAAACCCCTACCTCTAACTAATTTAGTGGGTTTGACTTCTACATCATATTCAAGGATCTTAGTTATCCAGTTTACTCTTTTTTCAGTAATTTCACCTTCCATGATGTATTCTCTGACACTTGGATGTGTTACAAGTATCAAAATTTTACTTCTTGATACTATATGCCTAAAATTTTTGAGGGCTTTTACCATAGCATACACTTTTTTCCCACAAAGTTATATTTGGTTTCATATTCCCTAAGAGTCTTTGAGAAAAAGGCTATTAGATGCTCTCCCTCCTATTTATCATCCTTCTATGTTAGGACAGCAGCAATACTGAGCTCTCCTCCATATACAAACATTACGAAAAGCTTTAAAAAGTTTGGGTTTCTAAGTACTAGAGCTGTTGAGACAGATTTCTTGACCTCTTCAAAGGCTTGCCTTCCTTTTGTAGTCCACTTGAAAATTAGGTCTTTTTTAGCAAGAGTGTCACTGGTCTTACTAAGCATGCAAATTTAGATATGAACCGACTGAAGAAATTAATATTTCCCAAGAAAGATTGAATTCCTTTCTTAATTACTAGAAGAGGTAAGTTCATTAGAGCTACCACTCTTTCTAGGTCAATGGAGACTCCTTCTTTAGATACTATATGTCCCAATAATTTACCTTGAGGGACAGCAAAGATACATTTCTTAGGATTCAAAGATATTCCAAATTCTTGACATTTCTTAAACATAGCTTCTAAATGATCAAAATGATCAACAACATTCTTTGAAAAAATAATAAGATCATCAAGATAAATCAAGATGATTTTATTTATAAGTTCCTCAAATGCTACATCCATAGCTCTTTGAAAAGTGGCTCCAGCATTTGACAGGCCAAGTGGCATTTTAGCATATGCAAATGTTCCCCATTTGGTAGTAAAAGCAGTCTTGTATTGGTCTTAATTAGCCAACCAAGTCTGATTGTATCTAGAGAAACCATCTATCAAAGAAAACCTCTCAAATGCGGCCACAGTCTGTAAAATCTATTCCATGGAGGGCAAGGGATAGTGATCCTTCAAAGATACTTTGTTTAGATCTCTGAAATCTACACAAAGTCTTATATCACCATTCTTTTTTCTAACTGGTACTAGATTTGATACCCAAGTTGAGTGTTTGATCAGAAAAATTATTTTAGAATCTAAAATTTTTTGCAACTCATCCACCATTAGAGTCTCAATCCTTGGATTCACTGGCCTCTATTATATCTGACAGGCTTAGATCCTTCAGTCAGTTCTATTGTGTGCTAAATAATGTCTCTATTATATCCATGAAGGTCTTCATAGCTCTAGGCTATGACTCTATCATATTTTTTGCATAATTCAATTAGCCTTTCCTTTTCTACTTGAGTTGCAAAATTTCCAACTTTTAATTTTTTCCCTTCACTCACCTCTATTTTAGAATAATCTGCTTTGTTTTCTTGGAACCTTTTCTTCTCCAGGCTTATATCTTCTGGATCAAAAAGGCTCTCTAACATGATTAAACCTTTAGGAAGCTTCTTATTCTTTAATTGTATAATTTGATCTCCATATGCCTCTTCAATATTTGGTTGCAATTAATTGGAAAATTCCCCTGATTGTTGCAAGAATGAGAGTACTTGAAAATCATTCTCAAATACTTGCCAATTCTTATCATTATCTAGAATAGTTGGCCTTACTATAACCTTTACTGACTCATTGTTAACTAATAGGCCAGTTGCTGGATCAAACTGTGAATCAATCTGTGCCATCCTATCAGCTTCAAAATTTTGAATCCTGGGGACTACTTCAATATTAAAAGCTTCAAAATCTTCTATTAAGTCCCAAATTTTATGCTTATAGGATTTCATCCTGACATTCTTTGCTATTGCCTTTTCTCTAATTTGCTTTACTACTAATTATGAATCTCTTTTTACTATTAGATTCTATATTCCCTTTTTCTTGGCTAATAGGAGCCCATGTACTAAATATTCATACTCAGCATCATTATTAGTACAAGGAAATTGAAAATAGATATCCCTTAAAAAAATTTCACCATTTGGAGCAATAAGACAAATTCCTACTCCAGCACCATTTTTACTTCTAGCCCCATCAAAATTTAAAGTCCAAATTTTTGAATCCTTTTTGGATTCTTGAGTAGTTGGTGTCTCTTCCCTTAAAACATTTGGGATTTCATGGTCTTCATCAAAAATAACATAAGTGCCCAGACCAGTAGATTCATAATTTCCATATGGGTCACTTTGCATCATAGCTAACAACTGGTTATTTTCTTTTTATTGATCATGCTTAGTCCATAATGCTTCAAACTTTTCAACAAAAACATTTTCTTCCTTATTTATCATAGCATGATCTACCTCTAATTTTGATATCGGTTCATTGGTGATGTGATCTTTTGATAGTGGTTCAGATAGAATTTTCATCTTTGAACCATATTTAGTTCTTAGAATTAAGTGAGACCAGTTAAGAGACATATATCCTCCTATCTTCGCTGTAAAGTCTCTTGATAAACATAGGCCAAATACAGGAGGTATATATATCACTACTATATCTTGATTTACAATTATATTTAGACAAGTATATAATTGTAATAGGAATTATTTAATTCTCCCTATTATTTACACTGATTTGCCATCTAGCTGCATAACTCCTTTAGTGAGTTGCTCATATTTTATCTCTAAAGCATTTGTTATTTGCAATGGCATTACTATAGTACTAGCCTCTAAATTTATCATTACATTATGTAGCAGTTTCTTGCCAACTATCATAGTTAAATAGAAGGGATCTGGTTTGGATTTGCTTACCTCTTGTGCAATGTTCACTAAGGCTATTTTCTGTAGATGAGCTGTGTCTTTGAGATTTCTTTTATTAGTAGGTCCTTCAGTACATTTGGGCATTGCTTGGCTTTGAAGAGCTTCTTGTAATAGTGTCCTTTGTTCAAGAATAGCTAATATGTCCCAAATTGATACTTGTGTTGGAGTCATCTTCAGTTGATCCACCACATTCATTGGTCCCAAAGTTTGAATTCTTGGAAAATAAGGATACCTTGCCTTTTCTTGAATTTGTCTAGGAACTTCTTGATTCTGCACTGGCTGAAGCACTTCTTGTCTAACTGCTATGTTTTGATGACCTTGAAATGGAGTATTCTCTATAACTTTATTTTTTACAACTTCAGGTTATTCCAGCATTCTTCTCTTTGATCTAGTACAGTAGTCTGATTACACCACTGGTTTCTTAGAAACAAAAGCTTCATTCAAGAATATTAATTCTTCATCTTCAACCCATGAGAACAAAGCATATTTTGGGGCTATTTCTTCTTCTTGTTTTAAAGATATCCCTTGCATCTGAGCCATTAAGACTAAATTTTGCATACCAAAAGATTGGTAGACTTGATTGTCACTAGTACTCATAATTATTTTACCCTGGAACAATCTCTTTATTTGAATTGGGAGGAATAGTCTATGAGGGTGTAGAGACTGTAACTAATTGATTTGTTGGCTGAGGGTTATTTTTCCTTGGAGGACCCTGGTATTGGTTTGGTTGTGATGAGAATATATTTCCTTGATAGCCTTGATATGGAGGCCTAGGGAAAGGATTATGTTGTCTCTTTATATTAATCAGCTCATTAAAAAATGTCCTTAGGATATTCTTGATATCATCCAGCTCAGATGACTGAGTGGGGATAATTTCTTTAGTAGGTGGTTGAGGATATGTGTACATAGACATAGGTGGGGCTATAGATTTAGGGGCTTCTTGAGGTAATGGTAAGGAAATCTTTAGAAACATGGGCATGGGAGGCCTTGGAGACAATTTTATAGCATCTATCAAATTATTTTCAGCTCTGACTGCATAGTCATAAGCCTCTGGCAGATTCTGACCTCCAAGTGACTGAATCATAATAGATATGTCTGAGTTAAAAGCCTTAAGATAGAAAACTATAGCCATACCTGGTAATGGTATAGTTTTAGTAGGGATTCTTTCCCAAGTCTTTTGAAATCTAGAGTTGAAGTCAGTCATTACTTCTTGCGGTGCCCTTTGAATGGTAATCAATTGTTGTAATAAAGAAGACTTATCACCCTTATCTTCAAATCTTTCAAAGAAAATATCTCTGAGCTGATCCCATGTAGAGATAGTATTTGAGGTCAAGGACCAGTACCATTCTAGAGCTTTCCCTTTAAAATAAGCTGCTAATAATCTTATGGCCATATTTTTTTCTGTGACATGTATAGCATAGACATCTGATACATCCTGCAGATGTTCTTCAGGTGTTTTAAAATATTGCCCACTGAATTTGGGCAGAGCTTTCAAGGCATTGACTGGGATAGGGTCCCAAGTGGCTAGTGGTATTGGAAGAATCAAAGGACTACAAGTGTTCCAACTTGCATAATTTTTTGGGGGTATAGGGGCTCCCATATTTGCTCTTAGTATTTGTATAAACTGGTTGACTCTTCTTCTTGGACTAGTTACCAAAGGTGGCAAAAGAATACTTGGATTTATAGCAGACTGAGATCTGGTTACTGGTCTACAGCTTTGACTCCTTGTAGCTCTTTGGTTCATACAATCTTGAAAGAAACTTCAATATAGTGTCCCATCAGGCATGCCAAAAACTATTGATGGTTAAAATTGTGCTTGTTTCTAACACCAACAATGGGAAGTCTCAAGAAGTGGGACTTGCGACTTGAAACAACCTCTATATTTTTAAGAAGTTGGTCTCTTCTTTATATCAAGTGTATATTGGGAAAAGGGATAGGAATTTTAATAGAAACACAAATGCAAGAAAGAAAATCTAACTATGGTGATGTGCCTGAATGTAATTCAACCTTAATCCTGAGCACAATGAGACTATATGTAAGATTCAATTACATTTAAGAGCAAACAAGGCATGATCAATGTAAAAGATGAAAACAATAAAAATAGAGGCTCATAGCTTAGACTACTTTTGCAACAATATAGAAAATATCAACAAAGTCACAAGATTCAATCTTCTTATTTGAATTCTCCAGTCACATAAGAGGCACAAAAACATGCATAGTTACATAAACCTTCCAACTCAAGAAAATAGAACAAAGGCAAATGATATGACTAATCACAGCTCTAGAAAGTCTAAAACTCTTGACAACATAGCCTTGACTACTTTTGCAATGACATAGAAAATATCAACAAAGGCACAGGATTCAATCTTCTCATTAATTCTTCAGTCACATAAGAGGCACAAAAACATGCACAGTTACATAAACCTTCCAACTCAAGAAAATAGAACAAAGGAAAATGATATTCCTAATCACAGTTCTATAAAGTCTAAACTATTAACAATAATTCTCTCAAAAAATCATCCCTAGTATCTCCTGATGATGCTCCCTTTTGGTGATCTCTGTGCCTCTATTTATAGCCTTGGATTCACTCTAGATTGTCTATATGTTCCCAGTCTAATGGCCCAACTGAAATCTAACCGAACTAGAAGTGTCTAACAAAAAATATTTCTTAGATTCTAAAATGCTTAGTCTTCTGGCAGTTCATTGGCTAGAACAAATCGTAGGATGCTTCCTTCTATTAAACAGAAGAGAGCCCTTGGTGAATTCCTTGAAAACCTTTTTATTACTATAGAATGACACTTGGTGTGTTCTGCAACACTTATTAAAGACACGCGACACTTTTCATGTAACTTATACTCTTTTGTGTCTTTGCTCAGGAGTGTTCCACCTTTGACACATGTTGCAATCCACTTCTTCAAAACTTTAACAATGTAAATAGAAAATAAGACCCATAGCATTTCTCACTCGAGCAATCTTTAAAAGGCATAGGGATAGGTGGCAATCTCTGCTTGACTTTGACAAAGGACACATGGCAATCTCTGCTTTACTTAACTAGGAATATGTGGTGATCTTCACTGCTTTTAGCTACCTTTTGAGAAACTTGTGGAAGGTGACACATGGTGGTTTCCATGTCACTCTATTTATATTATGGAAACAATCAGGCATCACTTCATATTGACATAGACAGTGACACTTGGCAGCTTCCACTTGCTTCAAAAACAAAACTTGAGACCCACCACAGTCTTTATTATATTGGTAAAGAAAAATGAAGATAATTCAGATCTTGACACGTGGTGGCTTCCTCTCTCTTTAGCTAGGATACATGGAATCTTATGTCACTTTTAGAAAAGCAAAATTAAAACCTTCCACTATTACCACTTGGCACTTTCCACCTGATCCTGATACTTAGCTTGTTGAAACCTTTCACTAAAAAGAGATGAAACATGGGTGCTGATATGAAATACAGATGCCAACACTTGTTGCATTCTACTTAGTTGTTATAGGACACATGGCACGTTCTATTGCCTTATTGAAATTTTGAAAAGTGTCTCAAAAAATAACATTTGGCAGCTTTCGCTTGACTTCAACACTTAGAGAAAAATGAATCAAAGGAAATTAGAGCCTGCACTCTATTTCAAAACTTCATCATCTCAAACCAAAGTATGCAGGGACAGAAGTCTGGATCATGCGCTACTAAAATCAAAATGAAATGTACCATATTTTTTACTCTATATTATTCTCTTTTTTCACTAAATTGTGGCATACACTAAAGGAAAGAGAATTGAAACTCATTTCAATGGGCAAACTTAAGTATACAAGAATTCCAGACACAACTAATAAGAGTAACAGCAAAGTCTCATACAAGGTTAAGTTCAATGATACAAAAGGGTAGAATCAACCTATAGTAAATATAGCTTCAGAGCCTCCTCAGTGTATAGTTTTATCAGCACCCCCTTGATGTACTTTATCACATCTCCCAATTCCTCCAGCTAGGGTTTTAAAATAGCTTTTGAATTGTAATATCATTTCTCCCTCCTATTTGGGAATTTGATCCAACCAAACCTCTTCCTAAGGGATATGATCAATAGGTATTTTATGATTACCATAAGGTAGCAGGCCACACTACAAATAGATGCATCAATTTGAGACATAAGATACAAGACTTCATAAATGACAACCTACTTGATCTTGGAACTTTAGTTAAGCCTCCACAGGAAAAACCAAAACAAGATAAATATTTGAAAATATTCTCAAATCCATTTCCATATCATTTAAAATAGGATAAAATGGACACATCAAGGGTTTACCATGCATATCATGCACATCCACCACTAGTTACATACCAGGCACATTCCGTTGAGTCACATCCTTTGAGTGGTATGATCGGTGTGTATGAGTCCAGAGTTCTAGCTAGACCTTTGATATCCTTTTCAAATTAGGATATTATGGAGGATAAATCAGATTATAATGCACTCTTTATCATAGCATATATTCATAATCAACCCATTCATAGTGTTCTTATCAATAATTGTTCCAGTGTCAACATGTGCACCATTATATTATTATAGTATTTGGGCTATTCAAAGCAGGATATCACCTCGATAGATATAGTTATCAATGGATTTAGTGGGTATATATAGAGTTCATTGGGTGAGATTGTACTTATTTTATAGATTGTTCTAACATATGTGACCACACATTTCACTATAGTTCCCAGTGCAAGAGTTTTTGATATGTTACATGGTTGCCCATAGATTCAAAAAAATTGATAAGTACCATCTATAGTTCATAGATGCATGAAATTCATTCATGTTAATCAGGTTATCATAGTTGGTGGAGTTCCATATGAGTTACCACTACCCAGTTTAGATCCATCTACTTGTAGTCACCAATTCCATCTTCTCCATCAGGTTTGGTTCCCCACTAGTTATAGTTCTTCCTCCAATACAGATTTAGACATAATTGACAATCCATCACTAGTATATAAGATTCATACACCTCCATATCTTTGAGATTTTAGATAATTTTTAGCTATAGTTTTCACACCCAGATTAGTTTCATTGAGATCTCATGGGTCTACACATAAAGCACATATTCATAGAGTTTCTCCTACTTCTAAATGGGTCCCTAAGAGCCTTAAAGTTACATCCACTTCTCAAATTTATAGTGGGACCCCAAATTTGGTTTCTAATTCAGATATTTTATAACATCTATAGCATGTATAGCGTTTAGAGTCATAGTCTCATCATTTTCATCATGCTTCACATTCATGCATGATTTCACTACTTGATATAGGACACCATGATAGGGAGTATCACATGAGACTCATCGGTTAGTATCATCCTATCCCAACCTACTTGTACATAATCTATTTTTCTTGATTGTACATAGCTTATATAAAAATACAAAAATAATACAAAATGCAAAAACATTCACATAATTCAAAAACACCAAAAATATTTATATTGTATGCATCATCCATCTTTTAAATTTTTACTACCATGTTAGAATTACATTTGTTTTTTTATGCTATTATTTGTCTATTATATACATTACCATGATTCACTTGATCTTCTTTGAGTGTGTACAATGACTTACAATTCCCTGATTACTTCATTCTACCCATTAAGGGTGCATGTTACTTCTACATTTGAAATGCATATTGATACATCATCCCACTGGGAACATCTTCTACATGACTACACCATCCAAGTTATGTCATTCTTACACCACAAACTCTAGTTATCATGTTGTCATACATTACTTACAAGATTACATAGGTTACCATATTGAAACTCACTAGTTTCTTACACTCATGTATTTCTTAGCATATACCTAGTCTTGTACTAAACATCTCTTACACATTTTCACTCTTGCTTTGATTAGTTATATGTGATCATACCTTTCTAGTTTTTACATGCTTTCCTGTCTTGATTTACATAGCTATATGTGATTACATTTCCAGTTCTAGTTTTGTTTCATATGTGTGCCTTATGACATTTGTCAATGTCCTTTACTTTTATTCATGTGTGTGTACCTTTAGACATTTCATAATGTCCCTTGTACTCTTATATGTGCCTATGGCCCTTGTGCCAATCTTTTCTTATTTTAAATTGTATGTGTATGTGGCATTTGAACATGCCTTGTATGTTTGCTTTCCAATTTGAGTGACATGTGACCATGTCCCTTATTTGTGTGGCCCCTTACCCAACCTTGTATGTTTATTTCTTTTTATGCTTGCTACTTTATTGCTTGTCTTTGTTTGTAATTTCATGATCCACATCATTAATTTACCTTGTTTTCTTGGATTCCATGATGAACATCATGCTCCATCCCTCCAACTAAGAACTAGCATCTAACATTTCCAGTTCTAGTTCAGTACATTGCACATGATTTTACATTGTTATATATATACTTATGTATACCCTTGTTGATTTAACAATCTCTCAATAAAAATATTTCTATATCTAAAGATATTTTGTCAAATATCATTGTTATATCATGTATTTATGCATCATACCACACCTGCAAGACTCTTTTCTTCTGAGGGCAGTCATTGCAAGGTCAATCATTCTTACCCTCATAAAAGGGGGAAAAAAACAAGTATTTTTTCATAGAGATCAAGGCTCCTAACAATCAAAATATTAGCATTCAAATCACCCAATTTAGAATCTAGAAGTCAAACTAGTCAAAATAGAATAAAAAATAGTGACAATTCTATATCAACAACTAGTTTTAGCATAGGACAACAACGTTAAAAATGGATAGTAGTGCCAAACACAAGGATATCCTCATTTTGGTGTTTTTTCTATATGTATAAAAACACCCAAGCTTTCCATTAATAGGAAAGAAGTTCAGCTCAGCAATAATTTTTGCACATTTAGATCAGTTAGAATAAGTAGTTTTAGTACAGTTTCTTTAAGGAATCTAGATATAAGGGGGTATCATGCATGATATGATGGGTCTCACTTCTAGTTTTAGATTAGGTAGTTGACATAACTTATGTATTATAATCCATGCTCTAAACACTAGTGATTAGGGGAAATGTGCATAGCATATTGGTCTTCTTTTGTTTCTGAGTTTAGTTTATTACCTAGGCATTCTTAATAGTTGTGTGCCTTACTCTATCTATAGGTGATTGACATATTTTTCAAGTTGAAATTTCATACAAGTTTAACTTCTTGAGTAACTAATTTCTCAAGTTGGCTTTCACATAAGTCTAATGCATTAGTTTTGGAATGGCTTTCATACAAGCCTAATCTCCATCTTTTGAAATGGCTAAGAGTGACCTAGTTTCTAGCATACATTCAGCTATCCATGCCACATTTTCATATTTTTAGAACATTAATGGGCTCCATGAGCATCTCATATGGCATCTATTATATACCAGTATCACTTCATATCTTTACTTCAGATGGTAATGATGGGTCCAAAAATCCAACCTTTGTATTCTTGAGCCACCTATTTAGATGGATTGGACACATAGTCCAAACATCTATTAACACATGCATGATCATCTAACTTCACTCAGTAGGTGATGATGGAGCCAAAGGGACATCCTTTGTATTCTTGAGCCACTTTTTGGGGAATTGAGCACCCAACTCAATTCATGATATAGCTTTTGGTACAACATCATCCAATATAATCTAGCATTACTTAGTCTTACTCAGGATCACAACAGGTTTTGTATTGGTTCACATACCTAATGAGGTGTATTCATTCCTTTCTATTTATTTTTATGTTACTAATATTTTTTATGTTATTTTTTTATATCACATATAATAATAAAAAATATGCTCTTTGTTTCATTTCATAGATTCACACTTACACAATGTACTCTATATGCATTATCCAACATCACACAAGCTTCATGGGCTTCACCTTTGCAAGTAAGTTTAGGTACAATTTCTATATTTTCCTTTATCCTAGTGTTTCTATTTTCTACATCACTAAAATAAAGGGGGTAAAAATGTATTAAATGCACAATTTGGTTACTTGAGTATGGCTAAAGACACCTAATCCATAGGTCCTACTTGCTTGCATAACCATCTAATCTTTTCTTTCATTGATTCCCAGTCATCCACAACCTTTAAAACTTAACCCTTAAAAACCTAGATATCTCTTTTAGGAGTAGATCAATCCCCCTAGGTCTCATTCCCTCTAGATAATAGCATCCAACTTGGACAAGAGTGTTAAAACCTAGGGTGTCTTATTTCTAGCACTATTTTCCAAGTGTACTTTTGGTTCTAATGGTCATATTTTTCCAAATCCTTAACCTAATTCATGTTGGCCTAACATGAATTCATTTAACTCATGATCATTAATTTCCTTATAAAAGGCCATTCAAAGTCTATTTAGAATGCTTGGCACTCATTTAAAAGAGAGAAGCAAGAATACAGGCAAGTACATTCAAGCACTTTTCCCTATTCTCTACACCTACTTGCATTTAATATTATTCCAAGATTATTCAAACCCTTACCTGAAATACACCTAGTTTCACATCTAGTTACATTTTTATACATAATTTCACCAAGCATTTTAATAGGAGAACTACATTAGCTTTATCCCTCTTTAGAGTGTTGGTATGTGTAGACAACTAAATCTAGCTACCAATAACCTCTAACCAAGATTTTGATCAATTTCCACCTAAAGTGCACATTTTAGCCGAAAAACACTAAAATGCATTAAATGAGTTAAAATTGATATATTCAAGTGTTGATTCTGGCTAGGGTATCCCTAAATGGAGCAATGTAATTTATGGGCTAGCTAACTTTGATCAGATCATTCTGAGTTAAAATGCCAATTTTACACCTAGGTGCTCTAGATTGCTCTTTCCTATCAAATATCTTGCACAAGACATGTGCCTTTATTATTTGTTATTGATAATATCCTAAATGGGATAATGGATCCAACACATCTGACATCACCTTCCATTTCTCTAGTCAAATTTTGGACCAATAACAAGAAATTATGATTAATTTGAGGAATTTGTGCACAAAGTGATTAAACATGCTTAATATCTAATTAAACTAAATTAGACCCTAATCAAAAATTCCATAGAAACTTGTTAAATAATTTTTTTTATAAAATAATATCAAATATCTGCATCATTAGGTGACCTCATTTCTTAGGAAGACATCCCTAGGCCATAAATGCCATAAATATCAAGATTCATGCCTCCCATGCCTCATCAAAGTCCTCTATGCCTCTTAATTTCTCAATCCTGAGATGGATGATTCAGGTTGATTCTAATTAATCTCAAAAATATATAAATAGGAGGCCTTACCACATCATTTATAAGCTTAATTTGTGCAAATTTATAATGCAGGATTGGTTCTAAAAGCTTCATGCAAACTAGTGTTACCATGCAAAATTGATTCCAAGTCAAGCCAAGCCAAATCCAAAGGTGCCAATGAGAGATGGAGGTAGCCAATATTTCATTGATGAGGACTTCATGAGCACAAACTAAGCAAGCCAATCGAACAATACTTTTAGACAATCAAGGGAGGTAAGGAATATGTGTTTTCTTGCATTTTAGTTTTGCTTTGTTCATTTTTATTTCTTCACTAAACTCACCCTAGTAACTAGACATGAAGATGTTAGTTTAGTGTGTTTTTTTATTTGATTTCATTCACTAATACAATACTAATCTCATTTCTTAGTCAAATTCTTAGTTCACATAATGGCACATCAGGTGGGACATTCCTAGCTTCACAAAAATTATCATGAAGCTCTTTCAAGAAACCTACTAATATTTTCCTTACATAATATTAAAGTAAGAAGCCAAAAAGAGTGAAAATTAGAGTAAAAACACATTTTTTTAGAAGTCACAGGTTTGTTCTAACATAATCTTAGTATTATTGCTTTGAGTCATGGGATTGTCCTGCAACTCACGTTATTATGATAAGCTTCTTTTTTTGTCAAACTAACTTTTTCTTTCTATGTAGGTTTAACAATACCACTACTATCTTAGTAGTGGGATTGTTCTACAACTCATGGCGTTGCCAAACCAAGTTACAATATTGTCTAACTACTATCAGGTTAAAAATGACAATACTGCTACTTTTAAAGTGGTAGGATTGTCTTACAAGTAGTAAGATTGTCACTGTGAGTCACGGTATTATAGTGTATAGAATAGGCCATTTTTTGGAGCTTTGTTTGGGATCATCCAAAATCCATTTTCAATGATTTTTTTTTAAACCATGTTTTTTTCCCTAAATTTTCATAATATGTAATAATTTTAAATTTGTGTATTTTTTCATGAAAAATCATTTTACCCCAAGTAATAGGATTGTGACCTTGAGTAGCAGGATTATTGTTTGTAATATCACAACTCTTAAAGTTGCAGGATTGTCATATGACTAGCAAGATTTTCATTTAGAGTCATGGTATTTTGAGTAAATGGTTAGTAGTTAGTTACAATACTACAACTCACTAAGTTACGAGATTGTCCTATAAGTAATAGGATTGCTCTATGGAATAGTGGGATTATACTATGTAAAAAACTTGAGATCTCTTTTTTTTTACTTCATTATTTCAAACCCAAAGTAGCTTCAAGTCTAAAGGACATACTAACATTTTTTGTAGGACCAAGTTTAAAATTTGCTAAAAACATTTTTAGATCATCTTTTTCATGCTTTAAAATGAACTAGGAACATTATTTTGGTGCTTAAGGTAACATCTAGGTACTTAAGTAACTATTTTTGAGCATTAGTTTTCAAAGTTCATAATCTTAAGACCAATGGGTCAAATGAACACCACCCAATCTTTTGAATTGGGTAATTAAAACTGAAATCACTTTCACAATCTTTTTATATTCACTTAGTTATTTTAATTAGATTTTAGTTGGAAAATAAAGGGATGTAAGGTGTATTCTCTTCCACTTGTCCCCTTTAGGGAACCCTTGGAATCAAAAGCGCTATTCCTATTGAAGAAATCCTAGTCCAAGGCTTAGAAATAATATCATCTAAATCACTCCCTAAAAACTCATCATAAGTTTGGGTAACCTTGAAAATGACCTTAAATTCTTTCTTTTTATGCCTTTCATTTCATCTTGGCTTGCGAGGGGGATGTCATTACCTCCCATGAGTTCTTTAGGGAAGCTTTGACCTAGGGTTTCACCTCCCAGCATTGACTTCATTTGGCTCCTAATTAGAGTTGTGCATGGGACGTAGAGGCACTGAATGAATAGTAGGATGTAGTGGTTTCAAGAAGGACTAGACCTTTTTGTAATAAGCCAAGTGCTATGGACCCAAAATCCATGCTTTTATTTTGCATTGTTTGACGTGAAAGTCATTGTGCAATTGATTCCCCTAGAAAATTTAGAAACTTATAGATCTTAGATAAATCCCCACTTGCCATATAGGTATTGTTGGTGTAAGGTGTGCCTTAAGGTCCATGTCACAATACTATCATTTAAGAGAAGGGGGTGTAAAAAAACCTACTATATAATGTGTATTTAATTTTGGATGAACAATTAAAATTCTCTTAAAATGATGTATATTGATGGATTCCAATAATAACAAATAACCTTGTCAGTTTAGGATCTAAGGGAGATTAATTAATTGGGTCCTATTATATATTAAAGTCTTGTTTGGAGTCAAAAAATTTTGTAAAAAAATGATTCAAACCAAAAACATGGTCCTCATTTTCCTTTGAACAAAGAGGCGTTATGTTGCCCACATGAAATTGTCAATTTGCCTTGTTCAAAATTCATCAAAACTTAGAGTCATATCATCCACTTTGGCACAATTATGCTATCCAATTGAGTCTAGAACTTTGTTGAAGTTGTTTAAGTCCTTCATTTATAATATAAATTTGAAATTTCACCTTATAAGTTCATAGGGTTGATGTGTTAAGTGGGTTTTCCATTTGCACTAAACTTGAGAGAACTTAAGTTTAATTTCCAATTTGGGTTGAAGGCCATTTAAGACTCATGATCGTTATCACCACTTGTTAGAAATAAGTAATTTTATGCTAAACACTTGCACTTTGAGTCTATACACCATAACATTTTGAGTCAAGAAGGATAGTGTTATGCAGTCAAATTTGTGGGAAACTATTTTTGCCTTAGAGAGTTTTTGAAACAAACATTTTATCTCATCTTTTGGGTAGTCTAGAATTTTTGAGCTACCCAAAACATTTTAGATATTGTTTCATATACCTTCTTGCATAGATTTCAAATTTGCTCTTGCATTTTTAGACGAATTTGAGTGTACCTTTTGTGAACCTTTGTCTAGCACAGTTTTGTCATTCACTTTTTGTCTAACTTATTTGTTAAAAAAACCAAGTTTTATACCATTATTTGTGAGAAAAATAATCTATCCCTAAAATGTCTTTTATTTCATAATTTATACTTGGTTGGTCAAGTTTATATCCAAAACTCAAATGCTTAGTATTTATTAGAAGTGTTTCAAATCCATTAGATTAAAAATCATCTTTATTTTAAAGTCTAGATTTTGACACCATTTGGCCAAGAGTCCTAGCACATGCCCTATTTGAGCCTAGATTTTGACATCACGTTTGGCCAAAAGACCTATCAACTTTTGCTTTTCCTAGATTAGATTGATTTGAAACACTTCAACCATAGAGTTTGGCATTTTGATTTTTTGTCTATTTACTCACACATCTTTGTGTGAACGGTGAAGAATTAAATACTTAATGCTAGCTTGTTTCCTCAAAAATATTTGCATAAACCTTTTTGATCCTTTTGATGAACCTAGACCAATTTTGAACATCCTTTGTTTTATACATTGTGTTTAGAAATCTCTTTCTATCACAAAGCATTGACTATAGATCTCGACATGTATTCCTACACTTGTAGTGGATTCATGTACAAATTGGGGATTAGTAATGTGGTTGCACAGGAAAAAATGGTGTAAGACCTCTATGCAGATAATATTCTTTATGATATGGATTCTTATCCCTCTTATAATACTCAATTAGGGGCATAAAGCCAAGATCCATTGGCTAACTATTTGGTTAACATGCCACCTTATTCAGAACAAGACCAAGAACAAACCACATAGTACCTAGCTATAATACCCATAATTAATGAACTAATTATTCAAAAATCATATTATACTAATGCAACTTCCACGTATGATCCATTTTTATTTGAGTGACATTTGTTTGAGAACAAGGATGAGATTTTGGTTAGAGCCATAGAGATAGGGGCCAAGTTTTCGGCAAACTTCCCCCATGAAAATTTACCAAGTCTAGTAAGAATACCCCACAATATCATTTATGATCAATAGACTTCTTCTAGAAATCCTTTGGCTCTAGTCCAAAAAACATATCAGGACCCTAATCCACCTAATATAGGTACAAACATATTGGAAGACCACTTTAATCAAATGTAGATAGCATATCAAACCTACCTAAATCTATCATGCAATTTCAATCAGATGAACATGGTGAGCAAACCTCTTATTGACTTAGTTCCTTCAATAGGATTTTTGATAGAGTTAATTGGTCAAAAGAACCAGAGTTTAGACCCATTCATGAAAAACACTTTTATAGACAACTTATTGCATATGCCCATTATTAAAGAAGTGTCTTCTACTTCTATGTTGAATAGTGAGAAAATATAGTGGATAATGTGTAAGCAATGCCCAATCCCAATCAAAGCAGTATTAACACACAAACAACTAGTTAATAGCATGTGCCTATAGTTAATACCATGAGTGGACCATCATACCAAGGAATAGGAGCTTCTTGACCCCAACCTTCACCACCTATTTCCCAACCTCAACCAATAACTTCTTCAAGTGTGTAACCTATGGGATTAGTAATCAACCAGCAACCAATGTCATGCCTCAACAATAGAATGTAACAAATCTTACTCCTCCTCAACAAGTGACGAGTAGTATTCCATAACATTAGGCATAATCTAGTGTCCCAACATAGCTAAGGTTGAATGTATTTCCACCTCAGCAAGGGGTAACTAATGTTCCACCTTGTTAGGTAATGGAAAACATACCTCTTTAGTTACAGACTAGTGTACTAATCCAAAGCCAAGTGATGACTAGTAAATAACATGTAAATATTGGTCAACGATATATGTTGAATATTCAACCTACTTTCACTTCTCCATAGGGATTCATGCAACAAGGTGACTCCCATTTTTATCAAGTACCTACTAGATAATAATTGGTTTAAAATGTGCCAAAAGTTCAAAAATAGGGTCTTGGTCTATAAGTTTCCACTCAACAGCAAGGTTTGATTAGTCGACATCATGTCCCTTTTCAACCACTTCAGGGATAGTATAGTTATATCCCTCTATCCCAACCACAAAATCCTCCAAGTCAAACCTTTATTTCCAACCCAAACTAGAATATTGTACAACCAAATATACAAATCTAAGTACAACCTAATCCACATATGCATATTCTTGGTCCATTTCACAACCAAACCAATAAACCCCAACAAGTATCTCCATCATAATTTGGTCAAAGTGTCCCACTTATAACCTCCAAACCATCTATCCAAACCAAGATTCTCCCTCAACCCAATGTTCCTTCTAGTTTCCTATCCCAAGAATTACAATAGATGAAGGATGTAATTATCACCATTCAAATTGGGAAACAGAATAAAAATTTTAAGTTGGATGACATGTGTTCTTATTTATTCAACATGGAGTAATTATAGATACTATTTCATCCAAGATACAAACCACCAAAATTTGATAAATACAAAGGGAAAGGTGACCCTAAAGCTCATTTAATAGAGTTCTTTATTGCATGTCAACCAGTGGCATATAGTGATATATACCTTTTTTTATTATTTCTAAGAAGCTTGGTTGGACAAGCCTTGGAGTGGTTCTTAAAGTTGCCTAAAAATTTAGTAACAGATTTTGATGATCTTTCTCATAAGTTTGTGTAACACTTTTCCTATAATCTCAAACATGAGATTTCATTGGTTGACTTAACACAAGCAAAGAAAAAATCTAATGAGAGGTTTGTAAGTTATCTACAGTAATGAAGAGCTCTTTCAAGTTGATTCACCCATAGTTTACTAGATAAATAATTAGTTATTATGTTTACTAAAAATTTGCATAGTGAGATAGCGTATCATCTATAACTACAATGTGCACATGCTTTTAAGGAGATCATCGACAAAATCTTGTTGATTGAGTGAGATCTTATTAATAAAGGGCTCATCAAGCTTACATTGACTAATCATAATATAGGTACCAATCAGGGAAGTGGCCAAAACTAACATCCAATTCAAGTGCAAGCATCGTAACTAGCACAAGAAAATAACTAAGAAAGACCAAAACAATTTAAACATAATAGAAATGTTATGGGTAATGGAGTAACCAAGTAATGGCATGTCCATATGGTGCAAATATAATTTGCACCACCTTTTCAACTTACTCCTACCCAACAACCTCTCCCACCAATGTTGTAATCATAAAAACTAAGACCCGCATAACAAATATAGTAACCTTTACCATTACAAACCCCTCCTCCAAGGAGAACTGTGCCTATGCATCATGTCTTTAGTGACCTAGGATAGCCTATTGAGTCTTTAGTTCACAAAACTACCACTGCTAATTTGATTCGTTGGCTTGTACTAAAGCATTATCCACAAGGCATTCCTTATCTTTATTGGTACCATGAAAATGAATTCTATGAATATTATCGAGTCAATGAACATATCTATGAAGATGTGTGAAAATCAAGAATTTAATTGAGAATATGTCATAGAATGGAGAGATAACATTAGATAATGGTGATTCCACTTCCAATAAAACTCTTTGGATTTATAAAAATCCCTTCCCAAACATAACACATAACAGTAGCATAACAATCAGCAACAACAACAACAACATCATCAATTAGTACAACAACAAAATCAATAGTATCAAAATCAAAGGCTGAACTATAAAGATCAACAAAATCAATAATAAAACCCACAACATCAAAGTAATGGACAAAACCAAGGTCAGAATAGTAACAACCAATAAACCAACCATGTAGTTATACATGATTACAACAGGATTGTAGGTCATATTGTAGATGGTAGCATTAATACCATCTCTATTAATCCTAGACTGACTATTAATCAATCTATACCATTGATAAATAATAACACTCAACCACATTACATGGATAATCCTTCTTTGACTTGGCATAGTACATATGCAAACCAACAAATTGGGACTTCCACTTTTGGACCTTACACCAACAACTTGCCCTTACCACATGACCACATACAAGTGCACCGAAAATCAAGACTTGTCTTATCTGGTCCCACACCATTCCCAACTTTTGTTAGTAATTATGGTCCAGTATCTAATCCTAATTATGAAATTATAACTCAAAGGTCAAAGATTACTATCATAGGCCCATAACCATCTGCCACTTTGCCTGTTATCCAACCAACCATTTAGCCTCAGAATAAATCATTCAATATTGACCAAGACAAGAAGTTTTATATTGTGGAACAATTGTAGAAGACACCAGCATAAATTTCTATTATAGATTTGTTGTGAATGTCAATAATATATAAGAACATCTTGAATGAGTTCTTGACCCAATCCAATATTTCTAGTGACATATCCCCTAATAAATTTTAAGGTTTAGTTGGATACCTAGCTCCATCCCAACAAGTCACATTCAACCAAAGTGATATGTCTTTCCTTGGCCCACTCCATAATAATCCATTATATATAGAAGTTTATATAAATCGGCATAAAGTGAAACATGTCCTTATAGACAATGGAGTAGGCCTCAACATAGTGTCTTTAAAGCTCATCAAGCTTCTTGGGTACACACCGGTAGATCTCCAACCAGAAATGATAACTATCAAAGCCTATGATAATCAGGAAAGAGAATCACAAGGCACCATTAGCTTACTAGTTATCATTGGGCCTTTGACCCATGATACACTTTGCCATGTGCTTGATCTCAAGTTGTCATATAATATGCTTCTAGGTAGACCTTGGCTACATGATATTCATCCAGTCCCATCAACACTAGACTAATGTATCAAGTTCTCCCACTCAAGGATGGAAGTGCATATTCCATGAGATTTACACCCATATGAACACTAAAAACATCTTGAGATCGATTTTCAAAGATATAATTACCAATACAACATGAATCCAAGTTCCAAGCAAGATAAAGGAAAGGCCATACTTATTAATCCACCATAGTATAATTTCATGGATCCTAATACCTTGGATTCCTTTTCCCATATGCCACCTCTTGAAGCTTCTAATCATTTCACCATTTTAGATAATGGAATGGGGGAGTATGTGACCCATGATTCCTTCCATATTGCCAATCTTCCTTAGAATTTGAAGACCTTTGGGAAGCCTAAATTCACCCCACACATGCATTGGAAACAAAATAACAAAGATAAGGGCCCTGTCATAGTTGTACCAGCATCTAGCCTAGAACTAGATCCTCTTGAAGGTGATGAATCATGGTTCTACAATGACAACCAAGCTGATTGTTATAAAATTACAAAGTATCTTACTCCCAATAATATTATGGAGCATCAATATTATGAAGGAAGAGGCCTTAGACCGAATCAACAAGGAACCATCGAGCTAATTTCCATGACTAAGTAAAAAAGACCCTATGGACTTGGATTTAAATTGCCTAGGGGTGACCCCACATATCTTATTCAAATTCCATCACCAATGGCTAGTGATGATGATGATGTTGTTGACAATGAAGTAGAGTCTGATCATAGCCTTACCTTTGATGACTAAGCTAAGACTAACCTGTTTGATAACAATTCCATATGTACTCTTATCCAAATCATTTTTCACAACCTATTGTCATTATATTATCCCTAACTGATAGATTGGAACCAACAAGAATCCAATTTTCTAATTGATGAGTTTTAGAATGATGAGGTATTCTATGAATTTTTAGGCCTTAGAGACAACATTCCATTGGGATATCATAAATCAGGATTCTTAATTACATTGGATCTTGAAGAATATTTTGGAGAGCAGGTGAACACCCTTAGCCAAAAACAAATAAATAAAACATTGAGGTCCCAAAGTAAAAACATATTTGAGACACTTTTTAATGAGGAAAAAAGTAAAGATAAAGGCTAGTATAGTGGTGAAAACCTATTTCAAGCACCATTAGATGGGGATGTTCATTCTTCTTTGAATTTAGACCAGGAGACCACCAATGATGAACTTGCCTATGGATCCAAGTTTAGTTTTACACAACAAGTATTTGATAGAATTATTCAAGATGTTTTGACTATTTTTGTCACATGGATAGATCTCCCATTAGGGGACTTAGATTCATCATTCCTAGAAGTTAAAGAGCAAGTTCTAGTATAATACCCTAATATAGTCAAATAGTTCCAGTCTTTGCCTATTATCCTAGAAGATGGTTTGACCCTTATAGTTAAAAATACAATAAAGGTAAACATCAGGACTCTATCAAACCTAAAATGGATAAAATTATGTATAACCCTCATTGAGAAATAATGTGATGTCTTTACAACTCTGTTGAGAGAATTTGTAGATATCTTTGCATGGGCTTATTCTGACATGCCAGATTTAGACCCCACCTTAGTTCTGCACCACCTTATAGTCATTCCTAATGCCAAATCGATAAAAAATATATATATGTAAGATGAATCCTCACATTTTTGTCTTGGTGAATAAAGAGTTTGAAAAAATCTTAGAATTAGGATGTATCCAATCCATTGACTACTCAGAATGGATATCTAATGTTGCACCTATTGGCAAAAAAGCTTGAAGGAATCAAAATCTATACTAATTTTTGAGACATCAACAAAGTTTATCCTAAAGATGACTTTCCATTTTATAATATTAATATTATCATCTAATCCATGGTATGTTATGAAATGCTTTCACTCATGGATGGCTTTTCAGGATACAACCAGATTAAAATAGCACCAGAAGACCAACAAAAAATAGTGTTCACCACTCCATGGGGAACATTTCATTATCAGATAATTCCATTTGGTCTTAATAATGATGGATCTACATATCAAAGGGCCATGACTATCATATTTCATGATATGATGCATGATATTTTTGAAGACTATGTTGACAACATATTAAGAAAATCCAAAACCAGGGTCGACCATCCTGTAGTGCTACATAAGATATTTGAAATATTATGAGAGTATAAAGTTAAACTCAATCTAAATAAATGTGTGTTTGGAGTAACCTTAGGAAATTTACTTAGATTCATTGTGTCTTGTAGTGGCATTGAATTTGATTTGGCTAAAGTCCATGCTATAACCAAGATGCTACCACCAACCTATTTGAAGCAACTTTGTAGTTTACAGGGTAAGATCCAATCAATCTGACACTTCATCTCTCAATTAGTAGATAAGTGTCATCCATTTACACATATTATAAAGAAGGGATTTTTATTTCACTGGGATAATTCCTACTAAATATATTTTCAACAACTGAAGGACTACCTTTTTAATCCACCAGTTTTGTTACCCCCTATGCCAGGAAGGTCATTCTTGTTGTATCTATCAAATATCGATAATGACTTGGGAGAAATTTTGGTTCAACATGATAACAATGGACAATAGCAAGTAGTATACTATTTAAGTTATGCATTGGTCACATATGAACACAACTATGCACCTATTGAAAAATATTATCTAGCCATGGTCTTCATAGCTCAAAAATTGTGCCATTACATGTTGAACAATAAGACCATGGTCATTTCAAAAGTAGATCCACTCAAGTATCTACTATCTAAAATAGATTTACAAGGTAGAATGTCCAAATGGATCATGCTTCTTAGTGATTTTGACATAGATTATGTTAATCATAAGGTAATTAAGGGACAAGTTCTTGTAGATCAACTTGTTGAAGCACCTCTTACAGACACAAAGCCACTCGCATTTCATTTCCTTGATGAATCCATAATGATCATCATTAACACACCTCTTGAGGTGTATTATTAGAAGTGATATTTTGATGGTTTATTTACTACACATAGATCAGGGGTAGGCCTCTTATTTATTACACCATAGCGGGATCTAACCCCTTAATCATTCAGAATCAATTTTCCTTGTATAAACAACATGGCCAAGTATGAAACACTTATCGTAGGACTTTCACAGGTATTATAATGGAATATATCTCATCTAAAGGTTCATGGTGATTCTCAATTAATCATCAATTAGGTCACAAACCATTTTTAGACTAAAGATGACAAGTCAGTTCCATATAAAGCCATGGTCGACACTCTTAAGCAACAAATTGCCAACATTTAGTTTGAGCACATACCATGGGCTAGTAATAAAACTATAGTTTCCATGACTACTATTGGATATTTGATTCAACAAATAGATAAATCTAGAGAGTATCAGTTTCTTGTCAAGAATTTGTTAGCACCAGCTCATGAACCTTCAACCATTGCAATGATTTGTGATATTGTTGGTCTTATTCTATCGAGTACTCAGACCTTTATAACTACTTTCATGACCAATTTATACCACCTAACCTATCTTGAAAACAAACTAAATCCTTTATTCATCATTCCACTCATTGTATTCTACTTGGATCTACCCTTTACCACCATAGTTTTGATGGAACTCTACTTCATTATTTAACTTTGATAGAGTATATAGTAGTGTTATGAGAAGTTTACAGAGGAGTATGTAGAGATCATTCTAGTGGGCCAGTCCTACTTAAAAATATATTGTGTACTAGTTATTATTGGCCCATGATGGATGTAGATGCAGTTGCATATGTAAAAGTATGTGACAAATGTCAACATGTTAATCTGATTCATGCCCCAGCACAAACTTTGAAACTAATGTTTACACTATGGCCATTTTCTACATGGGGACTTGACATCATTGGGAATATCAACCCCACTTCATCTGATGGCCATAAACATATCCTTACCTCAATTGAGTATTTCACTAAGTGGGTTGAAGCTATACCCCTCACTTACATGATTGGAAAGCAAATTTCCAAATTTATCTTCAACCATCTCATTTGCTGCTATAATATCCCCTCTAAAATTATATATGATAATGGAGGATCATTCAAGAACAAGGATTTAGACCAAATATGTACTAAATATAACATCACACAACATTTTTCTATAGCATATTACCCTCAAGGTAATGGCCAAGCCTAAAGCATTAAATAAAACCATTGTAAATATTTTCAAAAAGATTGTTAATGATGTTGGTCATGATTGTTACCTATAGATATTTTCTACCCTTTGGGTATATTGTACCAATCATCATACCCCACATGAGCCACTCCATATTCACTTGTTTATGGTACTAAAGCCATCCTTTCCATTGAGGTCAAATTGCCTTCACTACACATATCTTTCAAGCATGTTCTAGATCATCACAACTATCAAGTAGCTCACCCACAAGAGCTAGACCTACTTGATGAGAAACACATAGCTATGCTCAATAATTTTTAGGCATATCAGAACCGACTCAAAGGCCACTATAATTGTCATATTAAGTATAGAGCATTTGAACTTGATGATCTTGTTCTTAAATAATACCATGGTTGAGAAGAAACATAAAGGTAAATTCAAACCAAACTAGATAGGGATTTTCATCATTACTTCATATTATGGATTAGGGGCATACAGGCTTGCCACACTAGATGGAGATTAACTTCCTAAACCAATGAATAATATTCACCTTAAGTGGTACTATGCTTGAGTGCTAAGGTGTATTATCTGTAAGGACAATTTTAGTTATGTCATTTTATCACTAGTCTTCTTTGTAAAAATATCATTCTTATCCATCCTCTTATCCATATCCACTTTGCATTTCTAACCTATCAACCCAATGTGTTCTAAAGCCTAGCCTGTTTGACCTTAGTTTTTACCATTCATTGCACATTTTTAGCATTGAGAAATCTGATCAATTTATCATTTGGTTCAAGTACTTTAGACAAAGATCATATTTTGGAGTAGTATGATAGAAGTTTTAGCAGTTGCATCCTTCATTTATTATTCCTTTCTTATCACCAATCTTGCTACTAATGATAACCATCTTTTAAAAAATTAGTATCATTGATCCATGCCATTGTGTCCTAGTTATAACCACCTATGGGTAAACTAGGGGAAAATTTTGTTTATTAAGCCTTGACTTACCAACTTGCCACTTCTTATGTCACATTGTGCCTTTTTACCAACTGTGCTTGTTTTGTTTGAATTGACTGCTTCACTAGTCAAATTCCTCTATTATAGGATGGAACTACAATGACTTGAGGTCCTACTCTGGGACTATGTAGGTAGCACTTGATACTTGTTGAGGTCAGCTCAATCACCCTTTTCATAACACTCTTGACATTTTGTGAGCAACCTACATTTGAATGCTCTCACCATTTTGTGAGCAACCTAAGTTTGATCGCTATCATCATTTTACAAGAAACCTAAGTCTAAACACTCTCACCTTTTTGTGAGATTAAAAAAATTAGTGTCTCATCATTCTCAATTGAGTTGAGATACTCCAAAAATAATTCCAAAAACATTTATAAAATTGCTAGAAAAGAATAACAAAAACATGGACCACTTCTTTGCCTTAAGGATTTTGGGAACCCTTACTAAGTTTCAATAAAACCACTTATCACTTAGTTTCCCCATCCTCTTTGGCCTTTTCTCTCATGCACTTGACATTTTTCAAGACTATTCCTATTCTTCTATTGCATCCATTCTGTTTGTTTTCACTAGTTATCATTTTCCTTCCCATTCCTTGGGAGAACTACATTTATCCAAAAGTTTTTGTTAGATATTACATCCATGGAACTATGTAGGTATCAACCACTTAGTTCATATAGAAATATCTCATACACCCCCTTCCTTTTCTTCCATTTCCACATTTTGTTTGTTTGTTAAATTGTCACCTATTTTTTAGGGGCAATGCTCATATGGTTTCTATTGAGTGTTTCTTTGTTTATTTCTTTTTTATTTATTTGTCTACTAATTTGTTTGCTTTCATCACTATTGCCTTGATTTAGTTTATGTGTGTTCACTGGGTGATTCTTTTCCCATACTTATACTCAAATCCATTCATATTCATATGTTTACATTGTCATCATGATTTCTATCATTGGTGCATTATTTTTTTATTGAGTATTGGATTATGAGAGTCAATCCTCATGCATATTTTAGCCAAGTCATCATGATGTTATACCATGATGCATATTGACACATGATACAACAAACCTTTGTTTCAAGAAATCTATTCAACAATGGTGGCATCAACATCTCTTCAATACTTACATCTTGATTCAATCCCAATCATATCCTAAACAGAGTAAGTAACCAAGAAATAATTTCAACCTTTATTAGTTTGGATGAACATCTCCCTACTAGTAAGTTGTTCCAATTAATAATTACCCTTTTTGTTTAGTTATCATCATCCTCGACCAAGTTTATCATGTTTTCCATAATTGGGGTCCAATGATTATAACCACCTATGGGTAAATTATTTCACACCATCCCAACTATATTTCTCAATGATTATAACCACCTTTGGGAAAATCATTGTATTTTCACCACTTCCTTTTTTTTAGCCATAAAGAGTCATGTTATTATCTTGTTTGTCTATCCTCACTAGGTCAGCTCCATCTTCACAATGATTATAACTGCTTTTGGTAAAATCATTATGTTATCATACCATGTTGCCACTATTAGGGTATAATTCTTATAACGACCTTTAGGCAAACCATTGTACACCATCCCACTTGCATTCTCAATGATTTTGACTACTTTTTCAATATCATTGTTTTTTCACCCCATCATCTTTCCTTCCTTTGGTCCCCTCATTTCACTTCTTTATTTTTGAGTGACCATTTTTTGACTTACTTGTGCCAACCATTCCCTCGAAGGGGCATCATATATTTATTTTATCATCATTATAGTTGTAGACATATAGGACCTTTTCATTTTTTGAGAAGATGTTACTATGATTATAGCTTTCAATGCCTTCCCAAATAGGGGCAAACTATAGACACCTATATCTGGCCACCAATAACCTCCAACCAAGATTTTGATCAATTTCCACCTAAAGTGCATAATTTGGCCTAAAAACACTAAAATACATTAAATGAGTTGAAATTGATATATTCAAGTGATGATTCTAGCTAAGGTATTCCTAAATGGGGTAATGCAATTTATGGGCCAGCTAACTTTGATTAGATCATTCTGAGTCAGAATGTCAATTTTACACCTAGGTGCTCTAGATTTCTCTTTCTTACAAATATCTTGCACAAGACATATCCCTTTGTTATTTATTATTTATAATATCCTAAATGGGATAATGGATCTAATGCATCTAACATCACCTTCCAATCCAATTAAATTTTGGACCAATAATAAGGCATTCTGATCAATTTGAGTAATTTATGCACAAAGTTCTTAAACACACTTAATAGCCAATTAAACCAAATTAGAGCCTAATTAATAATTTCATGGAAACTTATTAAATAATTTGTTTTAAAAATGAATATTGAATATCTACATCATCAAGTGACCTCATTTCTTGGGAAGACATCCTTAGACCATAAATGCCACAAATATCAATATTCATGCCTCCCATACCTCATCAAAACCCTCCACGCCTCTTAATTGCTCCTCTATCCCAAATATTAATGAGCCTATATATCAATTTTAATTTAAAATTTGGATTAATCCTTAGCCACACATCTCAATCCTAAGATGACTGATTCAAGTTGATTCTGATTAATCTTAAAAATCTATAAATAGGAGGCCTTACCACATCATTTCTAAGCTTAATTTGTGCAAAGTTATAATGTAGGATTGGTTCTAAAAGCTTCATGAAAACTAGTATTACCATGCCAAATTGATTCCAAGTCAAGCCAAGCCAAATCCAAAGGTGCCAAGGAGAGATGGAGGTAGCCAAGCTTCCATTAATGAGGACTTTATGAACACAAACTGAGCTAGCTAATTGAAGAATACTTTTGGAGCATCAAGGAAGGTAAGGAATGTGTGTTTTCTTGCATTTTAGTTGTGTTTTGTTCATTTGTCTTTCTTCACTAAGCTCACCCTAGTAACTAGGCATGAAAATGTTAGTTTAGTGTGTTTTTTATTTGATTTCATTTACTAACACAATACTAATCTCCTCTTCTTAGTAAAATTCATAGTTCATAGTATGTAGGTAGCATGCCCACACATAGGGTGTGAAGTGAATCCATCATATCCTTCACACACTAACCCCTTTCTCTCTCTTTCCTAAGTTGTCATTCAAGTTCAAGAAAAAATAGATCCTATGGATTTTGAAGATTAAAATAGATACACAATGAGCTTCATAGACTTTTAGTCTTCAACATTTCACTAACAGGGTAACACAGACCTATTAATCAGAACTTAGAAAACTCAAATCACCTAGACAACAGCATCAAACAATAGGGTGTCCAACTTTTAGCATTCCTATCTAATTTAGAATCAAATTCTAGGATCCTATTTTCAATAGTCTCCCAAGCCTACATAGAAATTTCCAAACCCTAAAATATCCATCTCAGTCAGTTTCTAGCTAAGTTTGATTTTCTCTTTATTATTAATATTTTTAGAAAAGGTAAAAATACAATCTATTTGCACATATTAATGGCTTAATTATTGTACATTATTTACTAACTTACCCTACTCATATCTATTTATTTAATTAGGAATAAAAATCCATTATTATGAAAAAAAATAAAACACCTAGGGTAAATTCCTTTCTAATTTTTCCAATAATTTTTTGATTTTTCCTGCATATTTTAAATCAAAAATTCATATTTAATTTTTAAATTTACCTTAATAATTTTAAAAATCATTTATTCCAAACCCTAGTTGAATTTATTAGGTCTTTTTGCACATAAAACCCCTAGATACCCTAGGGAAAATTCCTTCCTAAATTTTCCAATAGTTTTTTGATTTTTTACCTGCACATTTTAAATTAGAAATTCACATTTTATTTTAAAATTCCATAGCAATTTTTAAAAAAATGATTTTCTTCCAAACCCTAGTTGTTTATACTAGGTCCCTTTAAATCAAGAGTTTTTCTAATATTTTTCTATTTTTTACCTACATATTTCAATCAAAAATTCACATTTTATTTTAAAATTCTATAGTAATTTTATTTAAAAAACATCATTTTTTAAAACCCTAGCTGCATATACTAGGTCTCATTGCTTTTGAGATATCACCTTACATGTTTATGAGATTCGTATCCTTTTTATGCATTTCCTAGCTTGTTGTTTTTAGGACTTTACATTTCCTATATTCAATACTTTCCTTCCATAGCACTTTGTTTATTAGAAATTATTACAAAAAATTCAATCAATTTTTAATTAGTTTTCCTACTTTACCAATGGCCCAATACATTAGTTTTGATGAAATTAATAAAAGGGAACTTCAAAAAATCTTAACTAAACACACTAACATGCAAGATAATATGCTTAAAATACTACAAGAAGAGCAAAAAAAATCAAACAATGGTCAATCATCTCAAACCATATAACAATAATTGCAAATGGCACTATAGGGGTAATTATGTCTCAACAACATCGTATAGCAGCCCAACTTTCCTCTATGCCACCACCAACTTTAACTAGTACATCTTTTTTTCATGATGTGGCTACCTTTGTGCAAGAGATAAAATCTCTTCAATCCAAGGTGATAAATCTTGAGCAAGGTGTTTCTAGACCAACGTAGGCTTTAGATTCTTTTGCTTTACTGCATACACCATTAGCATGTCATATTGCTTCGACACCCTTGCCACTAGGTTTCATTCAACCTAAGCTCACTCTCCATGATGGAAAGGGTAATCCAAAGACACATTTGAGAGCTTTTCATGCATCATGCTTGAACTGTGTGTCAAATGACTGGCTACTAACTAAGTTATTTCCATAGAGTCTAAAAGATTATGCTTTATAATGGTTCTATAGTCTACCAAATTAGTCGGTCAACACATTCAATTCTTTAACCAATATTTCTTAGCTTATTTTAGCATTAGCATTGGTGATAAGGTTTCCTATGCCCAAGTTACATAATAAAAACAAAGATCAAATGAGCATCTCATAGATTATGTTCTTTGATATAAGACTATCCTAGCTAAAATGGCTAGCCCCATGGCCAATCAAGAGTTACAAGATCTCTTCAAACAAGGTCTTATATTAGCTTTGCATGAATCAATAATTTTCAAAAGGTTCTCTTCCTTCACTGAGTTATGTCATACACTAAAGGAAAGGGAAGTCAAACTAATTTTAAAAGGCAAACTCAAGTATATAATTATATCAAAGACAACAAACAAGAGTAACAAAAAAGTTCCATACAAAGTCAAGGTCAATGATAACAAAAGTTAGAATCAACTTACAATCAATGTAGCTTCAAATCCCCCTCAATGAGTGGTTTTATTAGCACCTCTTCGGTAAACCTTTACCAATCTACAAGTTTTTCTAGCTAAAGTTTTACAATAACTTTTAGAATGTAATATCATATATCTCCCTCCTATTCAGTAAGTTGATCCAACAAAGCCTCTTCTATGAGTATATGATCAAAATTCATTCTGTGACTTTCAAAGGGCACTAGGCCACACAAAAAACAAATTAATCAATTTGAAACACAAGAAATAGGACTTGATAAATGGCAATCTTATTGATCTTGGCACTCTAGTTGAGCCTCTACAGGCAAAACAAACACAAGACAAGGCTCTAAAAATTTTCTCAGATCATTTTCCATATCATTCTAAATAGGAGACAAGGGAAACATCAGGTGTTCACCATGCATATCCACCACTAGCTACATACAAGGCACCTTTAGTTGAGTGACATCCTTTGAGTAACATGATTGGTGTGTACAATTCCAAAGTTTTAGCTAGACCTTCGATCTCCTTCTCAAAGTAGGAGCTAGTTAAAGATGATTCAGATTATTATGCACTCTTTATCAGATCTTACATTCATAATCATCCTATTCATAATGTTCTCATAGACAATGGATCTTAGTGTGAACATGTACACTATGACATTATTGCAGCATTTAGGATATTTAGAGTAGGATATTACCCCAACAGACATAGTTATTAGTGGATTCAGTGGACACATACAAAGTTCATTGGGTGAGATTTTACTTCCTCTATAGTTTGTTCTAACACATGTGGCCACACCATTTCCTATTATTCCTAGTGTAGGAGTTTTTGATATGTTGGTTGGTTGACCATGGATTCAAAAATTTTGAGTAGTACCTTCTATAGTTTATAGATGCATGAAATAATTCATGTTAATCAAGTTGTTACAATTGGTGGAGTTCTATATGAGTCACCAATCCCCACTTCAAAGCTATTTACTAATTTTTAATCAACAGTTTTAGTTTTTCCACCAATTATAGTTTTTCCTTTAGTTTAGATTTAGACATAGTCAAGGCCTCCATCACCAACACAAAGATTTCATACACTTCCATAGAGGCATCTTTTAGAGCAACCATAGTTTTAAAATTCTAGACAGGTTCCAACTATAGTGTTCACACCCAGGGTAGTATCATTGAGCTCTCATACCTTTACGCATAGAGCACATGTTTAGAGATCTTCTCCTACCACCAGATGAGTCCCTAAGAACCTCATAATTGCATCCACTTCTTAGAGTTATAGGAGGACCCCATAATTAGTTTATACTCTAGATATTTTAGAGAATTTACAACATACATAGCTTTTAGAGATATAGGTTTAGCCTCTCCATCATGCTTCACAATCATGCACGATCCCTCTCCTTGATACAGGACACCATGATAGGGAGTCTCCCATGAGACTCATTGGTTAATATCATTTCTTCTCAATATTATTTATACATAGTTTATTTATGATTAATTTTACGTAGCTTATTTCAAAATATAAAAACATTCAAATATTTCAAAAACACCAAAAACATTTCAATTGTATGCATTATCCATGCTTTACATTTCTAATACCATGCTAGAATTACATTTTGCTATTCTATGATATTATTTGTCAATTTATCCACATTACCATGCTTAACTTGATGTTATTTGAGTGTGTGTAATGACTTCTAGATCCTTGATTGCTTTACTCTACCCATGGAGGGGGCATCCTACTTCATACATTCAAGACACATATTGATATATCTACCTAATGGGGGCATATTCTACATGACTACACCATCAGAGTTATGTCATTCCTACACACACTCTAGTTATCATGTTAATATACATTACTTACTAGCTTACATAGATTACTCTATCAACACTCACTAGCATATAGCACTTGTGTATTTCTTAGCATACACCTAGTCTTGTACTACATGTCTTGCATACTTTCACTTCTTACTTTGATTATTTAGATACAATTTTACTTTCAATATTTGCATGCTTTCCTTCCTTGATTTTTATAACTAGATTTGATTGCATTTCTCATTTTATGTTTTATGTCTTATGTGTGCCTTAGGACATCGGCCAATGTCTTTTACTTGTACTCTTCTATGTTCTTGTGGCCCTTATGTCAACCTTGCTTGTTTCAATTATTTGTGTATGTGGAATTTGAACATGCCTTGTATGCCTAATTCATAGTTTGAGTGACATGTGCCCATATCCCTTATTTATTTTTCCCCTTGGCCACTTTTGTATGCTTCTTGCTTCTTTCCTTACATGTTTGTTTTCTTCTAAATTATTTACAATGCCATGATCCATATCATGTATTCTCTTGCTTTCTTAGATGCCATGATGGACATCATGATCCATCCCTCCCTAAAAACTAAACAACTAATAACTAACCACACTTCTACTTCTAGTTCACTATATTTCGCATGTTATTAAATTGTTGCATATGTCTAGGCATACCCCTATTTATCTAACAATCTCTCATATAAATTATGCTATATCTAAAGATTTCTTATTGATTATCATTATTATATCATGTATTTTCATAGTATAACACACTTGTAGGGATCTTTATTATAAGTATATTCATTGTAGGGTATTTATTCTTACCCTTAGAAGAGGGGGAAATAAACAAGGGTTTTATCATAAAGATCAGAGCGTTTAACTAGTCAAAAAAATCAATTTTTAGAACATCCAAAATAGTATTCAGATTTCAAACTAGGTAGAACAAATTAGATAGATAGTGACAATTATAGAATAGTCTTTAAAATTAGCACAAGACAAAAGTGCCAAGTTTGGACTACAGTGTTAGAAAGTAGAGTGTATTATTTTGGTGCTGTTGTCCAATCAAAAAAAACTAGATTTTTTAGAAATAGATGAAAAAATAAGTACAATTAAAATTTTGTCAGCAACAGTTCAATTCAGAATCAGTAGTTTTAAAATAATTTTTATCAAAGATTATAGATATATGAGGCATCATGGGTGGCATGATGGCTCTAACTTTTAGTTTCAAATATGATAGTTCTAGATCATAACCTATGTTATAGACACCAATGATTGGGGGTAAAGTGTGCAGCACATTTACTTTCTCTTTTTTATAGTTTATGGCATTACCTAGGCATTCTCAATAGTTATGTGCCTTATTCCATCTATAGGTGGTTGGCATAATTCTTGAGTGGCTTACACCTAAGCCTGTTACCTAGTTCAGAGTGGATTTCATACAAGCCTAATCTCTACCTTTTTTGAGTGGCCAAGAGTGGCCTAGTTTTCAGCACACATTCAGCTATCCATGCCACATTTTTAGATTAAACAACATTCATGAAATTTAGAATCCATCTCATATGACACACATTCATATTAGTATCAATTCATAGCTTCACTTCACAAGACAATGATGGATCTAAAGGTCTAGCTAGCCTTTCTATTCTTGAGCCACCTACTTAGATGGATTGGACACATAGCCTAAACATCAATTAACAAATGCATGATCAAATAGCTTCACTTAGTGGGTGATGATGGAGTCAAAGGGATAGACTTTTCATTCTTGAGACACTCTCAGCGAATTAAATGCTCAACTTCATTTATGATATTACTCTTGATGTAGCATCATTCAACACATACCCAACATCACAATAGGTTTTGTATTGGTTCATATACCCAGTGAATTATATTCATTCCTTTCTCTTCTTCTCTCTCTTACTCAATTTTTGTACATTCTTATTTTATATATAGTGTATCTAGTAAGAACTGGTCTACTCTTTATTTTCTATTGAAGATTTACTCTTCACAACATGCTTTCTTTATGCACACCCAGCATCACACAACTTTATGAGCTTCACCTTTACAATTAAGTTCAAGTATGCTTTCTATTATTTCTTTATCCTAGAATTTCACTTTACTACATCACTAGAATAAAGGGGGGAGAAATGTAGCCATATAAAATATCAAAATTGGTAGTTTAAGTGTGGCTTGTGACACCCAACCCATAGGTATTTTTTTCATGCTCTCATGACCCTTATAGACACCTTTTTGCTTAATCTCAGTCATCACAAGCTTTCCAAACAATCATTTCACCTCAACCAGGGAGTATTTCCTAGGCCAATTCTATCCCCCTACGTCTCGCACCTTTAGGATAAGAGCACCCAACTTGGACTAAAACATTAAAACCTAGGGTGTTCTATTTTGGCACTCTTATCTAATTACATTTTGAGCTCTAATGGTTATTTCCTTCTTTCTCTTATCCTTCATCTTGTCAGCCTAACATGAATAAATTTGACCCATGACTAATAGATCTCTATAAAACCCCATTCAAAGTTTATTTAGAAGGAGGTTGGTAAATATTATAAAGCAAGTAATAATACAATCAAAACCACTTAGGAAAATTTTCATATTCTCTGCATACAACCATCCAATACAGCTACAAGCATATCCAAATCCTCACACTAGTCCTTAGCCACCTCAAGCACACCTAGTTTAGCATTTTTACATTTGCATTTACACTATTGTACAAAGTAAATTAAGTAGGAGAACTAAATATGGCTTTATCCCTCTTTAAATTATTGGTATGTAAAGGGGTGTGGATACACATTCAATGCATCTTACACACTAACCCCCCCTTCTTTCTCAAGTTGTATCAAAGTGTAATGAATTCTAGGGTTTGAAGATAAAATCAAATCTACAAAGAGTTTTGTAGACTTTTAGTAGTCAATATTTCATAGGCAAGCTCACATAGGGATAGCGAACAAAACCCAAAAAACTTAGGTCTCTATGAGTAGTTTGGACAACATGGACAAAAGAGGATAATAGTACTAGACTCTAGGGTGTCCTATTTCGGTGGTCCGATCCTTTCACAAAACAAAAGCTAGATCCTAATTTACGACACTATCCCAATCCTACATAGCCAATATCAAACCCTACAATAGTTATTTCAATTCATTTTAAGCTAAGTTTATTTTCTCCCTATTTAGTGCTATTTATAGAAAGTTTAAAAATACAAATCAATGGTTAAATTATTGCAATATTATTTACTAATTTACTATTCTATACCCTTAACTAAATTAGGAATAAAACTCTAATATTCCCAAAAAAATTAAATCATTCTTCTATCAAATAAAGACAAGGTAAAATTAGACTATAATAAAAGGAAATGGTGTAGTGCCACACAATTAGAAAAAATAGGTATTGAAATTACTCAACCTTGGTTGGTTTGAAATCATCAAATTAGAAGAGGGTAAAATAATCTTAGAACTTAGGGTGTAAGTTAGCACACAAAAATCTAAGTTAAAAGTATGTCAATACCATAAAAAGCTAAGCATAATTATGGTGAGTCATGGCTAAAGAATCTAGAAAAAGACTTTTCAGATCAAGAAGAATCAAATGTGAATTAATATGATCAATATGTGAACCAACACAATAAATCCTAAGTATAAATCCAAAACTAAATGGACATCACAATGATGCCACATGTCAAAGAAAGGTAGAATGGCCCAAGAACTTAGAGTGTGAGTGAACAAGATAATATAAGTCAAAAATAAGAATGGAATAAGACAAGAGTCTAGATAAAATGGCCTTCAATCCAAATGGAAATCCCACCCAAGTTACTCAAACTAAGCACGAAAGGTAAACCAATAGCAATTGGATTAGAACTTTGAAAGACAAGATTTAAAATTTGGATTAAAAAAGGACTTGTAGATTTGCAAAGTGATGAATAGTTTTAGACTTAAACAAACAACATAGCAAAACTATTTGGAAATACAAACACAATGATTAGATTGAAATTTTGAACAAGGAAAAAAGGTGATTTATATTTGACCAATGTAATGTCTATTTATTCAAAATAAATGGTTTATAACAAGTGTTTGGTTTTTGATGTGCTTTGGTTTTATACAAATAGTTTTTTAGACTCAAAATACCATGTGAATAAACAAGAATAAGAAAAACATCAAAGTGAACACCTTATACTAACAAACTAATAAGGTGTCTTCATACACTTGGATTCTATCTATATACTCCTTGAGAGGAAATAAGTTGTAAATATAATAAAATTAGATACACATGAAAAGTAGGGTTTTTAGTCCCCCTCTTCTCTCAAGGGATCATATAGGAACCTAGAACTTTGGGATACTCACCCTGCACTAATAGTACTCTGTGGCAAGTGGGGTTGTTCTAAAAACTAGCAATTTTTGTACATTTTAAATGGTTGCATATGTGTGATGAACACTGGGGAGAAATACCATCATTTAGATATGCATTAACTGACTTTTTGTGAAAACTTTTTATCTTTTTCACAACCATTACATTTGTTAATTGCTTAGTGTAGTGTGATTTCCATGTTAAACTTACATTCTGAGGTAGTCTCTTACTAACAAAACTTGTTTAACTACTCAAACAAGCATCCTAGTAATTTGAAATCAATTTATATACCCTATCATGGAGTGGGGTTGAAATGATGCTGGGAGATGAATTCTTGGGTCAATTTTTCCCTAGAGAAGCTATGGGGAGGCTATGAAATCCTACTCACAAGCTAAGATGCAAGAAGTAAAAATTATAGAAAGAATTTAAAGTTGTTTTGGGATCACTCAAATTTTGGAGAGTGCCTAAGAAACTTTCCTTCCACACTTTAGACAAAATTAAAAAATAAATAAGTGAAGCATTTTTGGATCACCCAAGTTCCCTAAAGGGGATGGGGGGAAAGTATACACGCTACACTTGGTTTACAAAACAAACACACAAGAACAATCAACAAGCAAAAGCTCTTAAGAGCACTTAACTAAAGTTTAATTTCATTAAATAACACCAAATGAGATATGAAATTAAATTTGTCTTTGATTGTTGTAAAATAGAAACTAAGTGTCTTAAATCTTAACAGCAAAGTGTTAGAATTCTAAAATAGAGTTGTATGATATTCAAATAGACTTATAACTTGTTATTTTAGCACTCTATTTTTCAACATAGGTTGATTCCATCATTTTAAAAAATGTTTATGTCATTTAGTAGGTCAATTCTACAATTCCAAAAGATGGTTATGGTGAAACATATAGGCATAAAGAACATTATTTTACGATCCCACCAATTATGGGTGATATAGATGATTAGTAAGGCATTTTTGTCAATGAGTAGGGTAAACTCATTGAAGTGGTAAATATTATAGAATAAAATAAACACAATAATTATCTATAGGTTTTTGGTCTAGGATGATCTCATTGTTCTATTAGTAAACCCGTCATTCCATAGGTCAAACTTGCCAATCTCTAAGTCGATTTCACCATTTATGTAAAACACATAGATAAAGATAGAAAAATAAAAAAGTCAAATTCACTATTCATGTGGGTGATCTCACTATTACACAAGGAAATTACACCATACCATATGGAATTCTTGTTGATGTTCAAGTTGAATTCACCATTTTACAAGTCAAATCTGTCATTTGGTCTAGAAGTCATAAACATAGAATTTAGAGAAAAAGAGGAGCAAAACAGCTTTAAAAGAGGGTACGAATGCTTAATTAGAAGGGATAAAATTGATATGTGAGATGTGTGGTCCCATTCAGCATGCCAGAATGTAGAATAGGATTGTGAGACAAGGTTAGATCATGTGTTAGTTAAGAAATCTCCAAAATAAGCATAAAGACCTAACTAATCAAGCCTACTCCCTCAAAAGTTGGTGATAACTAATTATGAAAGAAAGATGATTATATGCCTTCCAAGTAGTTTTTCTCCCTCAAAATCAATTAATAATTATGATTTTCCCTAAATTTGGTGCTCCAAGTTTGTCAATGAGGTGTAGTGTGAGCCTCCATCATCTCCTAGTTAACCAATGGCTTAGGTTCTTCAGTTTGGGATAAATTTTTGAATCTATGTGAAAAAAACTATACATAATAAGTTTACAAAAAAATAGATTTAAAACTTTGTAATTTTAGTGTAAATTCCTCACCTTCACTCTACTACAATACTAATAACACACTTATACACTCTTAAGACTCCTTCATACATTCAGGATCATGACCAGATGTTGACTTGACCATTCATAGGATAGCATTGGTTCACAACATGGGATAAAATAAAATGACTCATATACAAATAAGAACCAACTTTAGCACCCTAAATACAACCTACCTATGTTATTTACACCTAATTGTATACTCTTGATTGATCAAAACACACATTATAGGCCATACTTGCTTTGTTTATGGGCTTATGGGCTTGTAGCCCTATTTTGACTTGTTTCTCCACATATCTATCATGAAACCTTTAATGTTACAAAACCAAAACATGATTTTTATACCCATTTGTAAGCTATGTAACATATGTGAAATTTGGATATTGTTACTTTGTACAGAATATGACTTTTGGTGATTATGATAGACCTAATTAGGTCTCATAAGCACCCTATTTTGGGGTTACAAAGAGTTTGAGGAGGGTCTAGACCTTTTACATCATTTGGGAGGTTTAAATTATCATTTTTAAACTATATAAATAAGGATCATTATTAAACTAATCCTAAACCATCATCAAACCACCATGTTCCAGTCAACCTATGCATACAAGGGCTAAAAACAAGGTTGAGTTAGAAAGTACACTTACCTACAAAGTTGGACCTTGAAACTTTAGATAGTGGACATAAATTCTTGGAGCACTAGGATTTCAAGTTTTTGAGATTTTTCACTATACAGGTTCTTAGATCAACAAAGCCCTAGTTAAGGCCCAATCAACACACAAATAGAGCTATATAACACATCTGATGGTTTCAAGACTCCAAATATTTTTTTTTTAATCATGTATTGGACCCCTGTAAATGTTTGAGATATCACAGAGAGCTAAACAATCTTCTACATACTAAATTTGAACTTCTTCTTCACTACCTTATCTGGTTCATTAACACAATCAACAGAAAAGTATCACCAAAAATCTTAAAATTTTGTCTTCACCAATACCATTCTTTATTTCATCTCTCAAAAGTATTAATACATCTATCTTTCATGAAGAATCCATGTATACAATAATATCACTCAACTTGGATACTCAAATCCTATTCTTGACTTCACACAACCAACTCCAAAAATGGAGTTAACAACATACTAATCAAAACAAGATACTAACTACTTAATAACTCATCTAACTAACTTGAGATCATATAGAGTACAACCTCCAAATCCATTTTAGTTAGGATCCACACACAATCTTGGAATTTATACATGTTTAGGCCTTATTCATGCTTATGAGATACATTTTCTCAAATTTGAGAATTTGAATTGCTTATTTTGGATGGAAAACTAACTAATGCACCTAGACAACCTAGACTCAACCAAAAATAATGAAAAACTCATTGAACACATGAGGATGCTCCTGCATCATTCTTCCAAGTAGAAAAATAAGCATTATTCACTTGTTTTTATTCTTTTTCAACTCTTCTACACTTATGCCCAACTTAAGGATGTCATTTGCAATCAATCATGTTTCATCTTTAGCTGGTAGGTTCTTCCACTTGGTCAAGTACTAGTAGTATTATTTTTCCCTTGTTTTATTGACTACTTTCTTGTCTAAAATAGTCTCAACTTCCTCTGGTACTTCTTTTGGAAATTATTGTTCCCATTGAATAGCTTCATCAACCCCTATTTCAAACTCCTCAATTGATTATTCTTCATCTTTATAGGGTATAGGTCTACAACATTGAAGAGTGGAGAGATTCCAATCCTTTTAAGTAGTTATATTTCATATGCATTGTTTGAAAACTTCCTTACCACCTTGCATGGACCTATTTTCTTCACTTTTAGCTTGTTGTATTCTCTTTTAGGAAATATTTATTTCCTAAGGTGGGAAATAACAAAGTCTCCAACACTAAAATTGACCTCTCTCCTCTTCTGATCTACCCTTTGTTTGTATTTTTTGGTGTTTTCTTCAAGTTTCCTCTTTACTTGTTCATGAAAGTTTTGCATGGCATTGGAAAACTCCTCTACATCAGCACTTCTTGCTTCCATCTTACCTAGATCTCTCAACTCATATACAACCCTAGGATGTATTCCATACAAAATTTGGAATGGAATCATTCTTGTACTCATATTAGGATAATAATTAAATGAAAATTCAGCTTGTTCAAGTACAAGATCCCATTATTTTGGTTGCATGCTTACCAACTTCTCAAGATGTTTCCAAGGATCCTATTAACAACTTCAGTCTAACCATCAATATGTGTATGGTAGGCTGATTTGAAGCTAAAATGTGTGCCCAAATTCTTCCATAAGGTCCTCCAAAAGTGACCAACAAACTTGGTGTCCCTATCTGAAATAATGCTCTTAGGGAGCCCGTGTAATCTCACAATCTCTTGAAAGAATAGATTGGCTATGTTAGTAGCATCACTTATTTTTTCACATGGAATGAAGTGAGACATTTTTGAAAACCTATCAACCACAAAAAATATAGAATCATGACCTTTTGAGTTCTTGGCAAACCAAGTACAAAATCCATACTTACTAAATCCCAAGGCCTATTGGGAATTGGTAGTGGCTAGTACAAACCTATATTTTCACTAATTCCCTTGGCATGTTGGTATGTTATACACCATTAAATAAAATTATTGACATCAGCACCCATACCTAGCTAATAGAAATGAGCACTTAATTGTGTTAGTGTCTTATTCTACCCAAAATGTCTTGACAAGCTACCACTATGCTTCTCTTTTAACAAGTTCTCTCTCATGGAACCCTTGGGTATGTAAAGTTGACTTCCTTTGAATAAAAAACCCTTTTGGATCATGAAATCCATCCAAGGACTCCTATCAGCCCCTACTAGATTCATGCAAGCTTCATATGGTTCCTTGAAGTTTCAATCTTTCTTATACATCTTCAAATCTTCAAATCCCAAGATGCTTACTTGAGATTCATGCATGATTAGATTCCTCCTAATTAGATAATCTACAACCTTGTCATATTGTCCCTTCTTTTGCTTAATATTGAATGTGAAACTTTGTAAAAACTCAATCTATTTAACTTTATTTTGACTCAACTTGTAATAATTGCTAATGAACTACAAAGCATAATTGTTAGTGAATAAAACAAACCTTTTAGGCAAAATATAGTGCCTCCATTTATTCAAGGCTTGTACAAGAGCATAGAACTCTTAACCATAGGCTAAGTACTTCTTCTTCGCATCACTTAGTTTCTCACTAAATTATGCTATGGGTTTCCCATCTTGGCTCAAGATAGCACCTATGGCTAGTCCCACTAGCATCACATTCCACTTGAAAAATCTTATTGAAATTAGGAAAAGTTAGGATTGGTTCTTTAGTTACCTTCTTTTTCAACAATCTAAAACTCTTATCAATATCCTCAATCCAACAAAAACTTATTTTATCACCCTTGATGGTGTCTATCATTGGAGTAATAATTCCACTAAATTTCCTTGTGAATTTCCTATAGAAGCTAGCCAAACCATGAAATATTCTTACCTCAAAGGTCATCCTGGGTGTGGGACATTTAAGTATGGCTTTGATATTCTCCTTATCCATCTTTAATCCTTCTTTAGAAATCACAAATCCCAAGTATATCAATTCGTCTTGAAGAAACTACACTTTTTCATATTGATTAGCATTTTTTCTTCATGTAGCTTACTCAATACCATTCTCAAACATCTCAAATGGTCTTCCTTAATTTGAATAAACACACAAATATAATACAAATACACTATCATAAAATTACCAGTGAACTCCTTAAGCACTTCATTCATCAACATCATGAAGGTACTTGGTGCATTGGTTAGCCCAAATGGCATGACTAACCACTCATAGAGTCCATCATTGGTCTTTAAGGTTTTTTCCATTCATCCCCTTATCTTATCCTAATCTGATGGTATCCACTTTTCAAATCTATCTTGGAAAAATATGCAGCTCTACTCAAACAATCAAGTAAATCATCAATTCTAAGCAATGGGAATCTATACCTGATAGTGATCTTATTGATTACTCTAGAGTCTGTACACATTTTCCAACTTCCATCCTTCTTAGGACTCAACACTATGGGAATAGCACAAATACTTAGAATCTCTCTTACTAATCCTTTGTTCAACAATTCTTGGACTTGGTGCTTGATTTATTCATTTTCCCTTGGGTTCATCTTATAAGCAGCCTTGTTTGGAAGATTGATCCTAAAATCAAGTATATGTGATGTTTGATGCTTATAAATAGTGGTAATTCATTAATAAAATCATCTACTAAAATGTCAACATATTCATTTATCATATCTTATATTTCTAGAGGTAAATCAGTTATCTTAGTGCTAGTGACTACACTTCTTGGCTTACCAATCACAGCAAAGTTTACCTCTTCCTTCTTCATTTGATGTAAGAACTATTTTCCATTCATTAGCAGCACCTTAAAATTCTTCCCTATAGTAGAAATAGTATCTTCTTTCAAAGGTGTTAGTGTATGCTTGATCCCATCCTTCTCAAATATGTATGTATTCTACCTTCCATCATGCATGGCCTTCTTATCAAATTGCCAGGGCCTTCCAAGAAAGATATGACACACATTCATAGGAATAACATCACATACAATCTAATATCTATATTTTCCTATCTAAAATTCCACTTTGCATAGTTCACTTATCAAGAGTTTGTGTCCTTTTTGTATCCAAGAGACTTGATATGGTGTAGGATGTACCTCTTTCTTCAAGCCTAGTTTCTCTACCATCTCAATAGAAATAATATTGTCTATACTCCCACTATCTATTATGACCTTGCAAAACTTTCCCTTTCTCTTACATGTAGTCCTAAACAAGTTTTTCCTTTGTGGTGATTCCATAATTTCCTTATTAGGCTTTAACAAAATTACTTTCATTAAGAGAAACTCACCTTCTTATGGAACATCTTCATGAATTGTTGTTGGTCCTTCAAATTCTTCCTCACCTTAGACAACATGCACACCTATCTTATGTCTGGTAAAAGTGTTCTATGGACACTCATATGATCTATGGCCTTCATATTTGTTACAATTGAAGCATTTTCCCATGAATATTCCTCTTCCTCTTTGGTATTCTTGGTATGCCCTTCTTCCTCTTGGTGTATAGCTGCCTCTTGAGCTTTGTGAGCTACTGGCCTCTTCTTGGAATGTTTACAGTTTCCTTCTACCTCTTTGTGATCCTCTTCATCTAATGGATCTACCTCTTCCTCTTGAAAATGAAGTTTGTTTCCTTACAATCTTCTCCTCAACTTTTAAATCGAATTGGTATGCTTCTTCAATTGTCCTGGGTATGAGAAGGCTAATCTAATCTTGGATGACAAACTTCAAACCATTAGTATACCTTTCCACCCTCTCCATATCATCCTTAATATGGTTTGATCTTATAGTTAGCCTATAGAAATATTCAGTGTATTCCTTTACAAACATGTCCTTTTGTTTTAGATTTTGTAATTGCTTGAAAAGATTAGCTTGATAATCTAACGGCATGAATTTACCTTTCATTTTTTCCACCTTTCTATCCTAGCTCCTGATCTTTGGCTTTCCTTTCCTCCTTTCTTCTTGCACTCCATTCCACCATAGGGATGCATGGCTCTTCAATCTAGTCATGGCATACTTGAATTTCTTATCATCTTCTTCTATTCTTTCATACTCAAAGTATTAATCTAATGCACTGATCCAATTAATCAAGTCTTCTACGTTCAAGTTTCCTTTATGCATTGGAACCTCCACCTTTGGATTTGCATTTACCTTCATAATTTCTTTGATTGGCCTCTCTTCAGCTATCTCATCCTCTACCACATATTCATCCTCTAGTGGCTCTTCTTCTCCATCATTAACTTCTCCCATGTCAGCACCTCTCCTTTGAGCCATCTCTAGGTCTTGCAACCTATCTTGCAGGTTCCTAATCTCTTCTATTGTTATCATTTGTCTTAGTAGTCTCCTTCCACTAGCTCTACCTTTATTACTTAGTCTCATGGTCATCTTAGAATCTTACCTCTCTCTCACAAATCACATTCCTTTTCTTGTTTGTATCTTGGATTGTGCACAATCCCTTGGCTCTGATACCAAAATTGGTGGAAATACCTCACCTTCACTCTACTACAATACTAACAACACACTTACACACTCTTAAGACTCTTTCATACATTTAGGCTCATGACCAGATGTTGACTTGATTATTCATAGGATAACATTGGTTTACAACATAGGATAAAACATAATAACTCATATACAAACAATAACTAACTTGATCACCCTAAATACAAACTACCTAAGCTATTTACACCTAATTTGATACTCTTGATTGATCAAAACACACATTCTAGGCCATAAGGCCATACTTGCTTTGTTGATGGGCTCATGGGCTTGTAGCCCTGTTTTGACTAATTTCTCCACATATCTATCATGAAACCTTTTAAGTTCCAAAAAAAACATGATTTGTATACCCATTTTCTAGATGTAACATATGTGAAATTTAGATATTGTTACTTTATACATAATATGACTTTTGGTGATTGTGACAAAACCTAATTAGGTCTCCTAAGCACCCTATTTTGGGGTTAAAAAGATATTGAGGAGGGTCTGAACCTTTTAAATCATGTGGGAGGTTTAAATTATCATTTTTCAACTATCTAAACAAGGATCATTCTTGAACTAATCCTAAACCATCATCAAACCACCCTGTCCCTCAACCTATGCATATAAGGGCTAAAATCAAGGTTGAGTTAAAAAGAACACTTACCCATAAATTTGGACCTTGAAACTTTGGACAATGGACATAAATTCATGGATCAATATGATTTCAATTTTTTGATATTTTTTACCATACAGGTTCTTAGATTAACAAAGCCCTAGTTAGGGCCCAGTCAACACACAAATGGAGCTACAAGACACATCTAATGGTTTCAAGATTATAAATAATTTTTTTTGATCATGTACTAGACCTCTATAAATTTCTAAGCTATCACAAAGAGGGAAACAATCTTCTACATATTCACTGTCAACTTCTCCCTCACTGCCCCGTTTGGTTTAAAACACAGTCAACAAAAAAGTATCACCAAAAATCTTTAAAATTTGTCTTCAATCAATACCATTTTTTATTTCATCTCTCAAAAGTGTTAATACATATCTATTTCACAAATAATCCATGTATATAATCGTATCTCTCAACTTGGATACTCAAATCCTATTCTTGACTTCACACAACCAACTCCAAAAATGGAGTTAATAAAATACTAATCAAAACAAGATATTAACCACTTAATAACTCACTTAAATTACTAGAGATCATATATAATATAACCTAAAAATTCATTTTAGTTAGGATCCACACATAATCTTGTCCTTTAGACACATTTAGGCCTTATTCGTGCTTATGAGATACATTTTCTCAAATTTAAAAATTTGAATTGCTTATTTTGGATGGAAAACTAAATAATGCACCTAGACAACCTAGATTGAACCAAAAATAATGAAAACTCATTAAACACATGAGGATGATCCTACATAAACTTAGCTCACTTATTTATAGCTTTATTAAAATGTTCAAGATTAGCCATGACTATCCATCTTATGATTAAGATGTTTGGCCATGAACGTATTCAATCTTGCCGGTACAAGCCATAAATATTCCCATTGATATTTGGAAGGAGGGGAATTAATGAATCATGGTAGGGATTAATTATGATATTTTTCCCATTAATATTTTATGGATGCCACCCCATTAATGATTTCATGGGATGATGCAGAATTGAACAATGAATTTCCATTAATTAGATATTCAAAAACTTTTATGGAGTTTTTACTTAAGCTCTTGATTTGAATTAATTTGCTTAATTGGATTTACTTAATATTTTGTCATTATTTATAAATATGTTGCACGTTTAATCAACTTGGTTCTAAATTTCATTTTACTAAGTCATAATTTATGGGAGTATAATTAGAAAAAGGTGTCAGTTGTGTATGGATAATACCCCGATCAGGGTATTATGGATGCAAAATAACATGCACATGATGTGTGTTGTTAAATTAGAAGAATTTAGTGGTCTAGGATGTCAAATTAGGTGGTCATAATTTGACTCTAAGTGATTAAAGTAAAGATAATGATCACATAAAATGCATTGCCCCATTCATGGATACATCAGTATAAATCAACACTTGTACTGGTGAGTTCAAATAATTTAGAGTATTTTAGTGATTTTGGTATAGATTGTGTGTTTCCATAGAATATTTTTTATATTTAAAATTTTTGCATAAAAGTGATAGGAATTGGATGTCTACAGAAACAACAGTTGAAAGATACTTTAATTGAAGTAATGACTAGCTTCTCCAAAGTGGATAAATACAAGGTAGTCATGGAAGATATTAAATCCACTCCATACTAAATGGATGCTGCCCTAAAGGAGTCTATTAGCTCAAGAGATAATGTTATGGATAATATGGACATATGATAGAATTAGATGCTTAGAACACATTTATTGGAATTTAAATGCAATGTTATGTAAATAGGCTAGAGTAAATGTCATGATACATTTAGTGTGGGGTCGTGGATAATAGGGCCATCATATTCATCATAGAGGATGAAGACATTCATAACATCATGTCGTCTCAAGCCCCTATACACACATTTCCTAGCATGGTTCAGGATATCATAGTGGACTAAAATTAATTTAAGCAATTTATCTCACATTTAGATGGCTCTATTATTTTGATTATTAATATGCACCAGTTCATTATACTAGTCCAACTTGCACGAGAATTTCAAAATAAAAAGGTGGCCAAAATAGTGTACTTGTAACCTCCAACACTTAAAATTTAGCCATATTTTTCATGGCATCATCTTCTTCAATAGTAGTATCATCTGACTCAGCCCCACTTGCAACACATTATTCACATCTTACTTTAGTTCCTGTAGCACACTCTATGCCTCTTCCATCTCTTTAAGTATTGTGTATTTCTCAATTTTTTAAATTTTGAATAATTTTGAAGTAAGGAAGGCCATAAGCATTAGGCACAGGGATAGGATAGTTAAAAATACATAAAGGGTGGCCTATTTGTTATGTCAATTTATTGAAAACTTGGTAAGGTCAATATATTGGTATGCTACTTAATTGAAAACTTGAAAGGAAAACTAAGTAGTGCACAAGATGTAAAAACTAGTAAATGGTCCCTAGAATGATTACGCAAGTAGTTTTTTTTGGACTGACGCTTCTATGTAGGTGATTCTAATAGCTCAACACTAGGCACACTACTACAATTTTTTTAGGAATGAGACAACTTTTAAGTCTGAGAAAGTGTTGGTAGTGGACTTAGGGTTATAAAATCATAGAGTAAATGCATGATAAGTGTGCGATGTATAACATTACTTATAATGTATATTATTTTGTATGTATTTGGCCTATGTATATACATAAAAATACTATAAATATGAAAATAATCCTTTAAAGGAATAAGTGAAAGGTTAAAATGTGAATTGGCAGAGATTATAAGTCTATAAATAGTAATCAAATGTAAATGAAAACAATCCTAAATGATTTGAGATTAATATAGAGATCAACTCATGGTTACTCAAATGTTTTTTTTCTTGATCCGTGTGTACTCATATTATGTTATTTTTAATCTATTTAATCATAAAATAATAATGAATTTGTTTTACACTTAAGTATATGTTTATATGGATAATCGTTAAAACTAAACAGAATGAATGTTCTATTTGTTTTAAAATTGTGTCTAAGTTCCAAACATGTGTTCTAATTTACCCAATAAAAAACATTAACATGTTCTGATAATTTTTCCAGTAACCTCTACTAACATGACCCTATTTGGACAACCCTACCCCCACTATTGTCTAGTTCTGCTAGTAGCATCCTCTTACAAATTAATAGCTAGTTGATCAAATTTAAATTCATGTAATGGGTCATCTTGAAATTTTAGTGAGACCCATCTGAATGAATTACCAAAATATCACTGTAAAGCCACATTTCAAACCATTATTCACATGGGAAGCTTCCATATTTAAAAACATTAGAATTCTAGTTGTACATTGAGAGTAAATTCCCTATTTCTTCCAATTCTAAATATATACAGCTCAAGTAGCCCTCACCTAAAGTATAGGTATATTTCGAAGGTCACAAGTCAAGACTGAATCACTCAATCACATCAAATTTTCACTAGCATCCAGCATTACACTAGTCTCTCTCACACACCACTATAGCATGAGAAAACTATATGGAGTTTTATTCCTCTTTAGAGTATTGTTATATAGGTAGTGGTCAACATAGGGGGTGTTGAGGTCAAGCACAACTTCAACCACTAACCTCTTTTTATCCCATGATTGTGTTTTTCCTTTTAGTCTATTGGGCTAAAGTTACAAGTGAAGGAGAACATATACAATGGCTTTTATGACAGATCGAAGTCTCCTACATAGTTGAACATAACACATAGGGGAAGGAAAACTTATCATAGTAATTTTAGAGACCTAACACCTATAGGATGTCAATGCTCCCTAAGGACACCAATGCATTGTGCCCCTATCTAGATCCAATGGTCTTATCTAGAAATCTAGCATAGCCCTATCTCAAATCCATAGTCAATTAACACAGTCACACATCATGTTTCCACATCTTAGTCACAGTCTTGCATTTTATTTTTCTATCTAAGATGTATTTCCTTGGTACTTTATCCTCTTAGCATATTTTTAAATTTATAAAATTCCAAATTAGTTTGTGTCATTTATTGCATATTTGTAGCATTTTGATTTTACCCAGTAGTTTGTCATATTTAGGTAACTAATTCTTATATTTAAAAAAAAAATTATAAAATATTATCCAATAACACAGTAGAATGGTAAAGCATTAAAAAAACTATCTTCAAAGTGAAAATTACATTATATGTAGGGAAAATCTTATTGCATGTACTTAAACCCTTAAAATAAATAAGGGTGTCATGCACCAAGTTCCATTAGAGGCTATTGTTCACTCCAATCTACTCCTTATCATGAGATGCCCATGAGATTAGGAATTCCTTAAAAAGGGAAAGGTGGGGACAACTATGGACTTTCATCCTCCATTTTAAGACTGATCTAGGATCAGTCCAGGACACAGGTATAGGTATTGTACTTCATAAAAGGAGTCTGCATGAATAGTATCTAAGAAATGCACTATCACCACTAAAATTTCAATATGATATAATTCAAATAGGTTAAACATGGTTATGAATATTTGAATGTTGGGATTACTCTTTATAAACACAAGGGGAAATGGCATTTCAATTTCACTAAACAAACACAAAATAGAGGGAAGGGTAAGGAAGAGGAGGGAAGCCTCCAAGTTTAAAATGAGATCAATGTAATGGACATTGAACCAAGTGACTTTGCCATAGTTATACCATTATAGATCAAGTTTCACTAGAGTTCTACCTCCAATAACATACAATGGAGAGAGTTTGAGGGAACTGAGAGTATGCCTTCAATGTGATTTCTTATTAACGATGAGTATTAGGGGTTTATTATCGAGAACACATAAATTCCATATGAGAATTTGTAGCTAGGCACATAAATCATCAACACTACCCAAAGGAAATAAAAGAACTCACACAGATTATAATAGCTAAGCACATCATAACCATGACATACTTAAAGTAGCAAAGTGTTAATCCAATTAACCTAGCATTGATGATCATTAAAACATAAAGATGAAAGAAAATTGAAATGAAAAAAAGACCCTCTTATATAAAATAGATATTATATTCATTAAAAGAGTGAAATTCTACTACAATAATTGATATGGGCCATTTTTTATAGTCTAGAGTGATGAAGGAAATGCAGGTGAAATTCTACAATAATTTGACAATACTTTCAAACAATTTTACTTGATCCTTAAAATACAATACAACTCTTATTTAAATACATAAATATTGGGGATCACCTCTAAAAATCATGAGGATCACATCCTGGGACATGATGGCCACTCATTACAATTATAATTATATTTCAAAATTTGAACCAAAATAAATCCTTATAAACCCACAACATATTTATAAGGGACCACTAGTTGACATGAGAATGTGGCCAAGAGGGACCAAATATTAGCTGCTTTGATTGGGCACTCCTAACTTCCAATGGGGTTTCCACAAATTCAAACTCCTTATCTAGCTTAGCCAAGTTAATTGGGAGTTCCCTAAAGATCACCTCGACTTGAGCTACCAACCTCTAAGAGATTTGGAAAACCAATTCTAGTGATGCTTATACTTTGTAGACTTGAATAATGCTTACCATGGACTGAGTTGATAGTTCTATCACCTTTCAGGATCCTTCCTAATTTTTCTTGGCCATTTTTTCCCTCATAACCTAGTCGAACTAACCCAAGTGGAACTTGAATTCCCCTTGGTCAAACAAGGTGCCATCTGGGTGGAATAATATAGAGATATTGACCTCCTTAAATTAAGTCAATATCTTTTTCTCACCCTCTTCCAATGGTCTTATTATAGTGTGGGTCAAAGATAATCACTTCTCTATTGCATCTCTATAGTTACTATCATAAGTTTGATATAACACTAAGTCTGAGGTTGGCAATAGTTTGATCTCTAGGAACATTCCATTATTAACTATTACCTACACCTTCTAGCACTTCCCATCGATCCCTATGATCCTCCCTATGTAGGCCTGAGTCCATTATATAATTATATCAGTCTCAACCTGAGTCTCCACTACTTTCCCAAGGATTGATAAAAGTAGTAGGAGGATGTCTTTAACCTGCCCAATTAGTTTGATAGGGAATGTGTTCTTCACTTGGGATTCAAGAGTTTGAACTTGGCTCTACATATTCTCAAGGAGTTTCTTAGACATGTTTTTTTTAGCTCATCGACCATATTCTCCTCTACAATGGTAGTCCTCACCTTGGTGAGGGAAAACAAATCCTGATGGGTCTATCATATCATTGGGTTCCCCTTATGGATAAATATTTGCATGAGCATCCTCTTCATGCTCCCAAAGGCTTAATCAAAAATCCACTACATGTCTGGGTCACCTTGGGCATCCATTTATGGTGCTTGTGACCTTAGGACCATCCCTCAAGCTGTGAAGGTGAAGTATGTGTAGTTGAAATGGTGGTGAAGGGTGGAGGATGAGGCAAAGGGGAGATGGAGAAGTGGAAGGAGTGAAAGAGGAAAGAAGTGGAGGCAGAGGGGGCATGGTATTGAAAGGAGGGAGATTGAAAGGGGAGGCCCATGAGAACATTTGATCTCACAAATATTCCTAAGTGAGGTTTACCTAAGGCAAAATTGCCTCCAAGAATGGGTCATGGAATAATAAGGAAGATATGGGCTAATTGAAGGTGAGGTTAATGGGGTCTTGGGTAAGGAAGAAGGGTTGAGGGGATAAACACTGAGATGTTGTTACACGGGTTAAAGGAGTCACTGAGATATATGGAGGAGGTAGATTTAGAGAAAAATTCCTTTAAGTTAGATCTAGATTATGGGCCACCTTTTATTTCTTCTTTAATCTCTTTTTTTGGGCTAGTTCTAAGTGTTACGGTGAATGGTATGACCAAAATGGTAGGGCCCATAAGGGCTGATGGAAAATGACTTAGAGATATGGAGGGGAGTGTCATACTAGATAAAGTGGGTACTATGAGGGTCCCTATTGGGAGTGCCAAGCTCCCAAAGGATGTAGTCACACCTGTTGTTAAGGGTATACCCAAGGGAGACATTAGGAGGACTCTAGGCTGTGAGATGGGAGGAGCAGAAGGGAATGAGGAAGTGAGGATGATTGGAAGTACTAAATCCAAGGGTACTTGGGAAAAAAATTGAGGGGTAGTAATGGGAAAGAGAGGAGGGAAAGCTGAACTAGTGAGCATCATAACTAAGAGTTAGAATGAGGTGGGAGTGAGGGGTGGAAGGGAAACAAGATGAGATGGAGGAGTGGGTAGGGGAACCTGAATGGGTGCTTGTTGGGTGCCTCATTTTGGGCTCACTCTTGAATTGGTAGCCACATCAAATTTCATGGGTTGTGGTGTTGTAGTTGAGTGGGCTATGTTTGGGCTACTTGGCATCATGTGATCTGGGGTCAACTCTATCATGACCTAGTTATGAGCATGACCAGAGGAGGTGGAGTCAAAGCTTGAGGAGTAACTAGAAGAGGTAGAGGTGGAGGTAGATATTGGGGAGAAAAAGATAATAGTAGAAGAAGATTTAGATCTAGAGCTGGGGATCAAGGAGGAGAAGATAGTGGGATACCCTATAATATTCTTTGGGAGATGGCTGAAGCTATTGGAGTTGGGTCCTCCATAGACTGAGTAAGAGATAGAAGGGTTATGGAGGGGCTAGCCTAAGTCTTCTTCCCCTTCTTCTTTTTGATATTATCTAAGATAGCACCTCCTAATCATCAGTAGAATTCAAATAGAATGCATCATCATCTTCAACTTGATGGCCGGAGCTGAGTATTGTACCAAACGTGATTAAATCACCCCTTTACAGTCTTATTACTGAATCTCTCACTTTGTCAAGGTGAAGCAGTCTCACTCTACTTCATATTTTGTATCAAGGGTAAGTTCCTATAGATGTGGTGTCTATGGTGATTAGGATCTTCAATCACACCTTCTACTGATGCTATAAATAAAAATTGAAGATATCATTCCCCAGTTGATAGGCAATCTCCTTTTTTGTTAAGTAGTCATGAACATAATATGTCAAGCAAAGGGGTTCTCAAAGAAACACCATGATTTGTATTACCATGTAATCCTTATATATCTAATATCCCTGATGGTTGTGATAGAGTCCAGATTGTATTTGAGAGCTAGGGCATTAGAGCTTTGTTAACTACCTAGTACACCACCAAGTAGAACTGATCACAAACATCCCAGACATGTTGGTGTAACTAGTGTATATATAGCTTATAAAATACCATGTGTATGATCGATCCACTGGTAACCCACATAGGAAAGGTTGAAATCTTGAATGAGAGCATCCCATAGATTACATCTAGAAATTATGTCATCATGTATAAGTCACCTCTAACTTAGGAATTTACAATGGCATGGACCAACTTGAAATTAATCTAACCTCTTATGTCTAGGATGCTTGAGTGAGTCAAGATCATATGCAAAAGGGGAACGCATAGCTTGTTGACATGTTAGCAGTCTGAGTCCCTGAACATCTCATTTAGTAGGATCATGACTACTTGAACCTCCTCCCAGAAGGAACAAACTATGTAAACATTAATTTTCTCTTTGTTAACCCACTTGGAGTCAGGGTTCTCAACCCAGTCATGGAGGACATCATAGATCTGTTAAGTATTCATCCAGACCAACATTGTTAAAGAATCATATGAGAAATAAAATTTTGGGAGGGACTAGTATGCCTTAAACACATTCCCAGGTATATCAACGATCTGGTATTGATAGGTGGGTGAGCATACCCAGTCATTGAAAGTGTCTTGCACATGGATGGCCTTGTGGAAAAGGTTACCCAGTAGGTCAACATAGGGAAATACCTCTAGTTAGGCCACAGATCTATGGAGTCCACACATCTTATAGGACCTAAGGGCATCCTCATATTCATCTAATTGGTTGTCACCATCGGTAGAATCCCTGGGGACCTACTTAATTACCTTAAATGTATCATTGTAGTTCTTATACTTTATTAAACCAATAGGGAAGGTGGTGTCTTGGTACTCAGGATCAACCTTTGTGTTTGAATATTTAGTAGTCATTGGAGTAGGATGGAAGGGAAATTTAGGGAGATTTAAGTGTAGAAGGCATGGGATGTAGGGGATTTTCAAAATTTTGAAAACAAAGAGTTAGAAATTTTTTGCAATCAACAATGGTAACCGTTAATGAATTTCTCTTAAGAATTATGAGTGCATGCATACATCCCCATACATTAATGGTGTTTCATATCTCACTTGTTGTGAATTTGAATTTGATTTGGTCAATGGATTTTCTCTCTTTATTTCTAAACCAATAACTGAATTTGGATCCCATGATCCTCTACCACCAGCCAGATATAACAATGGCAATGGGATGTTTTTAAAACTTTCCAATCGGGTCCATATTCCCATTCTGCTAATGCCCAGTGCCTAGTAGACATGCAGACACATCTCTTAGAGGCTTCTCAGCTAACTCAAATATTTTACACTTGTCATATGTTCATTAGTCCTCTCTTTAATGGTCGACAACTAGGCATGGTTTTGTATTCCATGTCATTCCCTTGGGTTGGGTGATGTGTCACCTGAAGACATGTGGAACACCTTAATTGGCTTTCAAGTCTTATATGTACTTCATTATAAGCTTCTTGAGGTCTTAGGTGGACACTAGTTTATCTGTATACTAGGTGATGTGGTGCCTTCCCATTTAGATGGGCTCTCTTAGGGTCTGACATCTTAGACAGGTCTAGGAGACTGGTTGCTCTTATATAAGATGACATGTTACCTTTCTATTTGGTTAAGCTTTGACATCTTTGACAAGCTCAAGGATTGGCCACTCTGGCTCTTGATGATGTGTTACCTTCCCATTTGGTCAGGCTCTCCCAGGCTTTAGCATCTCTAATAGGTTTGAGGACTGGCCACTCTAACTCAAGATGATGTGTTACCTTCCCATTTTATCAAGGTCTCCCAAGTTTTGACATCTCTGACAGGTCTATGGACCAGATGCTCTGACCCTTGATGACTTTTTGTCTTCCCATTCAGTCATGCTCTCCTAGGCTCTGACAGGTCTAGGGGATTGGCTGCTCTAACTTAAGATGATGTGTCACCTTCCTATTTGGTTGAGATCTCCTAAGCTCTAACATCTTTGACAGGTCTAAAGGACTGGCGGCTTTAACTCAAGATGACATGTTTCCTTCCCATTCAGTCAAGCTCTCTGGGCTCTGACATCTCTGACAGGTCCAAGGGACTGGTCACTCTGACTCAAGATGACATATTGTCCTCCCATTCAATTAGGCTCTCCCAGGCTCTGACATTTTTAATATGTCCAGGGGACTGGCCACTCTGACTCAAGATAATGTGTCACCTTCCCATTTGGTTGGGCTCTCCCTAGCTCTGATAGCTCTGGGAACTGGTTTTTATAACTAAAGATGATGTGTCATCTTCCCATTCAATTAGGTTTTGTGAGATTCATAAAAATGACCAAGAAAGATAAAAAAATAATGCAATACATTAAAGTTTACTTTTCAGATACAGAAATCACATTTTCTCACAAAGGGCAACAGGTCTATTGCTCTAGCAAGGGAACTGGACTCTGAGAGATATATGCAAAAACCAACCTACAATGTTAGCACCATGATTTATAAAAATAACACACCCCTTAGTTTTAAATTAAAATTAAAATAGGTCGGTTACTACTTGAAGAAATAAAGGAAGTGCATATTATGAAGATTTGAGTATGGCATCGCTGACAAGAACAAAAGAAAGGATTCTGAAACTCTGGTTCATGAAATTTTTAGAGGGGTCCCCCATTTCAGAGAAAAGAGGGTGTGTTGGCCACGACAGAGGTTAGCATAGAATTTAAATCTATTATAAACATTTTATAAACTTGTTTGATGTTGAGTTGTATTTAGAATTTTCAAGGCTGGTTTGAAAGTGTCAATACAAGTGTTGTGTATTTATAGACAAATTATTTACAAAGATTTCATATTATAATTATGTACTTTATTCAATTTTATTCTTTAATACAGTTTTAAAAGGAAAAAAAATATTCTATTTAAAATCCAAAAGAATGCATACGCATAATCAATTCGAAGCATGATATCCACTGAATATCATTATATATTCAAAGCCTATTGGCATTTCAAGATGGAACTGTCTTGTTCTCTTTGATGAATCCCTCATAGTGGGTGCATTAGGGCCACCCTCCTCTGATATATGGAACCACTACATTGGCATTTGTGACTTGTATAGCCTCAAGCATAATACGAATTATTATCAAGAGACCAAAAACCATGTTCAAAATGTGAAAAGCATTTGCATGACTGAAACAAATCTCCCCATATCATTTTGTGCCATTAGATTTTTTAAAGTTTGAAGACTCAAGCAATTTAATTATTAATGTAAGAAGGTAATTATGTTGCATGCTTGCTTTCCGTAGCCCACAAAAATTCTCGACACTCGAATATGGAAGAGAGAGTGGATGACGTATGTAATTTTTTATTTAATATTTTTATGTATTTGTTGTTTTTGTCTTTGTTGATGTTGTTAGTTATTTTTGATATAATAATAATATATCAAAAAATTTCATTAATTATAATATAGATAAATAAATTTTATTAATAAATGTATAAAGTAATTATTAAGAAGGTTTAAATATTTTAATATACATAGAATAATATTATTTAAATGATAGATAACATATATTTTAATTGGAAGTTAAGTGTAAATTAAATCTTATAATAATTCTATTAAATTTAATGAAAAAGAATACATTCATAAATTTGGCACATCCATTTTTATTTTAAATAATCATTCTGGATTTAAATTTGGATTTCAGTATAAATTGTTCATTTTTTCAAATGAAGCTAAATCATTTGCATATTAAATAAAAAAATATTTATAAAATTATTTTTATATAATTAATGAATTTTTTTTTTAAATAAAAATATTTTAAATTTTATTTGTTAAAACTTTATTTTGTATTTATTTTATAAATATAATTTTAATTATTTAAAATTTATAAATATTAAAAGTTTTTATGTTTCATAGTTTATGAAATTAAGAAGATGATTTTTTAGTAATGTGTAAAACATTTTGAATCATCATTTATAATCTATCATCAAGAAAAAATTTATAAACAAAACTTCAAATCAATTTTATATATAATATTTTTATTATATTAAAATAATTAAAATTATTATTATTTAATTAGAAAAAGTTGAATCTCATTTTTTACATGGATAAAATGAAAAGTAAAAAATATTATATATTGAAGAAAAAATTAAAGGATATACTTGATGAAAATTATATGAAGAGGTTCTATTAGGGTTTCCTCTATGCGCACTATAGAGTCAGTCCTTGATTTTCTATTCTTACAGCTTGTCCGCATGTCAAGGCCCTCATTAGGTTGTCTACGGGACTAGCATTTATTACATTTTAGGGTTTCTCACATTTAGTGAGGCCAACCTATTTAATGACTTCTCATTCTCTCTTGGTTATTTTAGCTTTGGAGAAGAATGGCAGTGTTGAGCAATGGCCCCCTGCAAACATCCAAGGAAGTTTGTACCAAAGGTCTACCACAAGGTAACTCTTCAGAACTTGATGTTATTTTACCCATTTTAGAATTTAACTATGCTTGTCAATGACTAGAATAGTTTTATTTGATAGGATATTTTTTGGGTCGAATTCCCTCTGAAAGTATGCTTAGAACCTGGGTTCAAGTCGACTGATTTTTTCATGGCATAAACCTTGAAAGCATCCAAAATATGACCAATGGTTTTTTTCTATTCCATTTTTTCAAACATTCCCATGCATGAGGTATCCTCCATAAGTCAGCCATATGGTATGTTAGAAACTCACTCATGGTTCTCTCCCCCTAGACATGGCAATTTATAGTCTTCAAGTACACTACTCTCAAGGTTCCTGGTTTGGGTAGAATTTCCAAGTCTCCCACTCTCCTGTTGGCATTTTATTCACAAGATTGCTTCCTCCATAGGTCAGGTTGTTTGCCATGAGTAAAGCAGGTTCTACTCTACTAGATCGTAGAAGCGAGTTTGTGTAGAAGTAAACCTCTCCTAGGACCTTAAAGAGTTTATGGAAATCCAAGTTGGGGATGTGAGACACTCCCAATGAGCCATGTATATCAACTTTCCAAACACATATTTTCACTGCCAAACTACCAACCATAAAATTCAATACTGTCACCTTCAATTAGTGCATAAAAATGCACCCAACCACTCATCCTCTCTTCCTAAGCCTCTCTAGAAGTTAGAAAAAATCCAACTGAAGACAGTTAGACTATGATAAGAAAGAAGAACAACCGCACTAAAGCCACGAGTTCAAATGTAAGAAATCCTAAAGGAAGCAAGCCATCAACAACTAATGGCCCATGGGACTAGGCTCCTATTGAGAAAGAGCCTTCTTAAGTTGAAGCCCCAAAAGTAATAGAAAAACCCAGGGTCTTCAACACCACTCTTACAACCAATGTTCTATATTAAGGTCTTGGGGCTTCTCTGCCCAGTTTTTTCAATGTTTATAATTCATAGCCACCCTCTCTACCACTTCATGTTTGGTGAGATGCATCTAAATGATCTCACAGCCCTCTTAGGAGGTGCGAAGATTCATAGGAAGGAGACTATCAGGTTGAATATGCTATGAGGAAACAAGTAAAATTAGATGATTTTTTAAATGCCAAAAATGGGCGCATTTTTTACAAAATCGTTATGATGTTTTAGAAGTCCTAAACTTTGAGAATATGTATCTTGACACCCATCAACTATGAATTGATTTTCATGGAATGTTCAGGGTCTTACAAACCCAAAATGCAAGTTTGTTATGCTTGATTTCAGAAAGAAGTTTCCCAAAATAAACATTCTTTGTCTATAATAAGTGAAGGTGGTAGATTTTTAATTGACGACAATCTGTAACTCTATCTGGAATGATAGTATTATTTTTCATAGTAGTCATGAGGCAAGATATGGTAGTATGATCATGTTCATTTCTCCAAAGTGGTGGTCGCACTTAGTGCAATCTAGGATGGACCCCACCAATTAATTAGTTTGGGCCCTTTTCAACATTAAAAGCCATTCATTTGGATTTATTAGTCTTTATGCCTCAAATGATGCCATTGAGCGTACTCATTTATGGTGATGGATTGTGGATGATCTCCCTAATGCTCATTGGATCATATGTGGTTACTTTAATATGGTGGTGTCTCCAAAAGACAAAGTGGGCCACCTACCAATGCATTGGGCAATTGGTGAAAAGGAGGCAAAGTATTAAATGTACACTAAATGGGGATTTGATGATCCTAATTTAATTCATAGGCCTACAAATGGAGTGTGGTGCACCTAGAGCAATCTCAGGGATGGCCCCGTTCAGATTTTGAAGTGCTTAGATAGAGTAATGATGTCCACCCAACCATATTTTTCCTTTGATAATGATTTTTCTCCTCTAATGCAGGCACTGTCAAATTTTGGGCTTTCTGATCACTCCCCCATTTGATTTCATGTGACATGGAAATTCATGAAACCCAAGGTCCATAAAACATAATTCTTTCTTAATACCTCCCTGCTCAAGCAGGGGCCCACTATGGCACACATTTGTAGAGTTTAGAATCTAGATCCCTATCCATCCCAAGACTTTGGGTTGGATTCTTTGGTGGGATGATGCCATCAAAAGGACTTATCACTTTCTAAGAATTTATGGCCACCAACTTTCTAAAATTAGATGATACTCTTACTTTGCTACTTCCTTGGTGCTTATCCATGTGGATTTAGTACTAGAAAAATATCCCTTCAATGAGATGTTACAGGTCAGAGTCTCTTCTTTACAGCATCGCATCCATATTACAAATAATTACAATGCCTGAGGAGCTTAAATCAAAGCTAGACTCCACTAGCTCAAGATAGGGGACAAAGCCTCCAAAGAATTATTTCAAATGCTTCGAGTTAAAAACTTGAAGTAGCAAATTTAGGCTATCTTTGATGCTAGAAGGAGACTATCAGAGACACCGCAGATTGTTCAAACCTTTATCCACCATTATCAACAAGTGTTTAAAGCTCAAGCATCCTCTATAGAGTGTGACATATCCCTTCAATAGTGTCTCATAGTGGTGCCTTGCAAACTCACTCCCGTTCAACAGGTGGATTTTGATAGGATCCTCACTATGGATGATCTACATGATGCGGTGGCTCATGTGGCAAATGACAAAGCTCTAGGCATTGATGGTTTTCCCTATGAATTCTATAAAACCTTCTAGGATCTTGTGGGTGCTGACTTATACCATGTTTATCAAGAGGACTTTTGCACACATTCTCTAGGGAAGAATATAAATAAAGGAAAAATTAAATTCATACCTAACCAAGGGGATCCTGAGTTGATCTATAATTGGTGGTCAATCACCCTCCTAAATATTTCCTACAAAATCATTGCTAAAGTTTTGGTGTTTTAGTTGCATAATCTATTGCCACACATCATTCACCCTAAGCAAACAAGATTCATCAGAAGTAGATATATATTAGACAATATCATTGCGGTTTGGGAAGGAATGGACTAGGCTAGGAGATATAAGTAAAAAGCTATATTCATAAAAATTGAATTTGAAAAAGCTTATGACCGTATTGAGTGGCCTTCTATTTTAACCATGCTTAAAGCCCTGGGCTTTGGGCCTAATGTCATTTAAATCATCAAGATATTTTTTTCAGACACCTCGATCATCCTCTCTATTAATGGAGTCACCTTTGAACAATTTGGTTTGTTTCAATCTATTCGCTAAGGATGCCCTTTGGCACCTACCTTGTATGTGTTTACAATTGAGGGTTTTAAATATCTTCTTAATAATGCCCAAGTTAGGGACCTTGTTAAATGAATATATCTCCCTCCAAATTAAAAAAAAAAAAAACCTCAAAAAGATATGCAATTACTGAATGGCCATTTTGTTGATGATTCTTTCCTTACTATTATTGAAGAAGAAAACAATGTGGACAATACCTTGCAGTGTCTCAACACCTTCTACTTTTTCTCTGGCTCAAGCATCTAATGGCAAAAAACTCATTATTACAGGCAGTCATACATCACCCCATCAAAGTGGGCCTAGATCTAACATGATGAAATCTTCAAGTTTCTTGGCATCCCTTTTACTTTTGATACATCTATGCCCATGTTGTGGTAATATGTTGTTGACAAAGTAGTAAAGAAACTAGAATATTGGGTGACTAAGCCCTTATCATTAGCAGGTAAATTTCAAATCTTCTTGAAAGTGCTTGCGACCACCCATGTTTACTACTCTTCATGCTGGGTGCCTTTCAAGAATTATTTTCAAAATTTTGAAAAACTTCTCAGGGACTTTCTTTAGGCCAATTCTTCACATGGCCATGGATTCCACAGGGTTGCTTGGGAATATTTTTGCCTCACATGGGATGCCAAAGGTATGGGGCTCATTGATGTGGCTCATTAAGGAGTTGCCTTATGTGTCAAATGGATTGTGAGGACCATTGATGGCAAGGAAGCTTAGAAGGTGTTGTTTTAACAGTACATCTCTTAGGGCCTTCCTAAAGACAAAAAATTTTGGAAAGGGATTGGCTTCTCCAATTTGCTCATCATCAAAATCCCCATTCAAATTATAGGGTCCTTTGTGGCAAAAAGTATCTAGAAAGCATGGGAAAAAATCAAGCCATGGCTTCTCTGGAATGGCTCAAGGTTCTGAGATAGGTTATCTATTAACTCACATTCACTATGGTGGTCACATGTTATCAATTTCAATGAAGTCCCTCTGGTCGAGGTTCCTTGGATCAATGCTCTCAAGTTATTTTATAGAGGCATTCATATTGTCCAAGATATCTTTTGTAAGTAGTCTTGCTCTTGGCTCTCCTGAGAAGAGGTGAAAACCAAATTTTGGTTAGCCAATGTTGATATAGAATCTTACGAAGAAATCCTTAATGTTGTTCCACCTTCAATTCTTTACAAAAATTCTATTAATTCCATCATCCTTGGTGGAAGGACTGGAAGTGGTATGTTGAAACTCCTTTTCATAATTACACCCCCCCCCCCAATTTGGCTATAGGTGGCTTACTCCTCACATGCCTATGGTGGACAAACCTAACTCTCGCTAGGGTCTACATTCTTCAATTCACACCTGGTACTTCCGTTTTCATACTATCTGGGAGGCTTGTTTACGGCCTAAGCTAGCACACTTCACTTGGGGTATTTTGTATTAGGGCCTACCTATAGGCAAAAGACTTGTGTATTTAGGAACTTCCCTTTGTAAATGCCCTTTTTGTGGCCATCTGGAAATGCTCTCTCATCTTTTATGGCACTGCTTCAAAGCTCAAAGGGTTTGGACATGGATTCATGACCTTTTCAAGCCTTTCCAGCCCAAGTTTTTCCAATGGCAGCATATCCTTTTTAAAAATAAACTTGCCTTTCCTTTTAAATACACCCAAGTCTGGAATACTTTTAGAGTGGAGATTTTATTTTGATTATGAAAAGAAAGAAATAATGAAGTGTTTAGCAATGTTTCTTCATATTGTAATTTTTCTTCTCTCACCAATTCCTCTATTATTTTCAATGTTCTTTTGCAAATTCAAGTGCAGGAAAATAAAGTTACCATTGAGCTTGGCCATCTCCAGAACCTTCTCACTCATTGGGGAGATGCTCCTTGTGCTATGACACAGATTCCTCCTTCTCTACCCAGGGATAATAGAATTGATGGAAAAATTGTCAGTCCGCCTCGAGGTGGGCACCAACACAGTGGGTCTCGACGTCACTCTCACAGTGGCAATCTGTATTAGCACATGTCCCCTCCTAGGCAACAGCGAAGATGGAAACCCCCGCCTCATTCCCCTATTGCGCAGGATGGTTGGGGTGATCCTCCTCCTCCTCTGCATCTAGATGCTTGGGGGCACCACTTGGAGGTCATACAGACATGATAGACAAGTTCTCCAGACTCTCTATGTCCATTTCTCCTACTCGGCCACAAGAAGATGACAAGGACACTGCTCAGGATTCTTGTTGGGAGCCAATTCCAGATGGCAATGACTTGCCAAGCTCAGGTTGGGGTTCAGAGGATATGGATCCTCCACCTTCCGGCCTTACTCTAACAACGTTATTTTCTATGTTATGATGTTATGATGGCTTATTCCTAGATGAGGCCTAATATTGTTTTTTGCTTTTGTTGTTTCATGTTCCTAAGTGAAACCTAGTCTAACTTTGAGGCATGCTTCCATACTCTATATATATATATATATATATATATAGTGAATTATTTGTATATTATATATTTTGGTTATATATAAATATATTTCATCAAAAGAATTATTATATATTTTTAATAATTATTTTAATATTTAATATTGATTTGATCAATTTATTTTAATGTTAAAACAAATTATAAAATTGTTTAAAGCATCTGTACTCAAATGTTCTAAATTTAAAAGTTTATTTCGATTATTTTGTAAAACTTCTCTTTCTTGAGCATCTAATGATATTTGTCTTAATAAACTCAAGAATGTGCTTAATCCATCATCATTATTCACGATGTGCGTAATCCATTATTATTTAAACTCAACGATGTGCTTAATCCCTTATCATTTAAAATACGTAAGTTTTATTTAATTTTATTAAAGCCTAAAGTTTATCATCCCTTTCATTTAAAAGAGGTAAAGTTTTATTTAATTCTATTAACGCCTAAAGTTTATCAAATTTACAATCATTTAAATAAGGGTAATTGACTTCGAATCCCTTTGGTGTTTAAGGCTTATCATCGAGAAAGAAAACTGCAGCTTAAGCAAACACTCAATTTCATAGATTTTATGCTTTGAGAGCTCTTTGATATATAAGAGGAGATAATTAAAAAAATTGTCTACATTTTAGATCACATTCAATAAATTTCTTATAATGATTAAAGATGTATTATTTTATTTTTATTTTTTTGGGAAAGAAAATTTGTATTTTGAATTAATTAAAAATAATAAATTTAAAATTAGTATATGTTTTAAGTATAATTATTTAACCTATATTTTATTAATAAAATATTTATTGTAATAAATTAAATTTTTTTATCATACCACCTCAAACCTTATCTCTTTTCAAATGACAAAGATGACTATGTAGATTGCCTAGGGATTTTTGATGGTGAAGCCCCTCTCAACCAGTAAGTGTAAACTCAAAACTTTAGTTCAATGACCACCTAGTGGGTCCTTACATAAAGTTTTTGGTGTGAAAGTGTTGATTGTTGCAACAATCTCATTGGGTTTTACCAGAATATAGCAATAATATTTTTGTAAATAATTACTCATATTCAACATATAGATTTTACCACGAGAAACCTAACTAGTGATTTTTAACTAATTGTATTAATTTAGTTAACCAAAAAGGTTTTTAGCTAATCTACTTAGCTAAGGATCACCATAAACAAATATAGAAATCATGAACAATACTGAAAAAATAATAAATATTGCATCTTATCATAAATAAAATAATACAAATTTAAGCACGATTGATACAACATTATAGCTATTATTATAGAAGTATAATGTATAAATGTTACAATTCCCAGTAATACATAAAAATATCTCAAATATTAAAACATGATACAAAGCTCCACAGAGCAGAGTCACCACGACTCAAGAGTCTTCACGAATTAAGTATCAATTTATAATCTCAAGTGTAGTCCTTAGTATAATGCTCTAGATGAAAGGGGGAGCATCACTGAGTGCTTTTCTACACCAACCACGGACCATAGATCCCATGTACTATCTCTAAAACAAGAAAATGCTCCCCCCTTCATGAATGGAAACATAATGCACAAACTATCATTTATACAAGGTTATCAAACCAAATGCAATCCAAATCAATTTTTATTCATTCTTTTAAAATCAAAAGACATAACATATTTATATTTTTATCTAACTGATTTGTGCTCAGTCTACCACCTAACTGAGACTCAAGGTTTCTACATTTAACCTTAATGTCAACTTTGAATGCATAATCCCAATCAAACAAATTTTTAACACAATCAAATGTTTTTCAATGTGACATAGTTGAATTAATATAATATATCCCAAACTATCACTTATTCAACAATGTTGAATTCATACAAAAATTATAATCATTCTACAGTATAATACCATCAATGCCAATTTAAATAAAACCTACTCAGTCTACAAATCAACCAATTCGAATATGATATAATATTTTGAACTCATTTCATAGTTCAACACAGTCCATTTAATATGTAATCAAACCCAGTTATTTATTTGACACAAAGCAATATTATGTCATAATTAAACTATATTCTTATTTTAACTCTTTTAAATATAATCCAAAATCATAAACCCAATGAATATAGTCACTATATTTATATACACACAATCTGAACTCATAACTCCATTTACTCAATTGACTACATACAACAATTCCATATAATAACCAGTCGATCTCATGTCAAAACATCCCTAAATCGACTCACAGTTATTATGAATCCTATTTCTAGTCATATTTATATATTTTGTTATATATAATTGTGTGTGTGTGTGTTATATTATATACATTGATGCATATATATACTCTAGGTCATCAAGGTTTTGTAGGGTGTATGTACACACCTCTACCTATTATAATATGTATGCATATATACTTTCAAGAAAATAATAAAAATAACCCCATTTCCAAAAAATTTCAACATATTTGAACCAGTTATAATATATATTATACCCATGTATTAAAATTGATTGTATATAACCTATTCAAAATGCCATAACAACATAATAAACAATTTAATGAAATTTTCTTCATCTTTGAATTGATAGAGGGTTAAAGGCAAAGATTTCACATGGGTGATTTCAAACAAACCAAACATCTGCAGCCCTACCCCTTACCCTTTGGGATTATGGGGTTGGATGTAGGATTTTGTGGCTGCAGAGCCTTTCACAGAGCCCTACATACATCCCTCCTATATATATTTTTTTGAATTCATTTCAAACAAATGAAAAACCCTTTATTCTATCATTTTTTTTACAAATCAATCCAACACTAACACACAGAAATTCAATACAAAACTAATTTGAATATTCTGCCAAGTGAGTCGAACCTTCTAAGCTCCAAATCCTTTTTAAAATTTCTCTTTCTATCTACAAATTTCCATATGCCTATATTGTCCTTCCCAACACTTCATTTTCTTTCTTTTTGTTTTTGTCCATCACCTTCCTTTCCTCTAATTTCTCCTCCATTCCCATCAGACAAAAATAACTAATAAAATGCATGCAAAATTTTCTTAACAAAACTCTACAGTCTGTCACCTTGCAACCATAGCCAACTCTCCATGTTTTTGTCTAAATGATGGTTAACTCAAATTCAATAGATGATTATAAAACCTAATCATCTTGAGACTTCCATATAATCCCTTAAAAAATAATTTTATATTCTTTATAAAATTCACATGTCATTGACTTCAACAAAAAATCATTGACTTTCCAAATCGACCAACCAAACCATAAGTCACATAGTCCCCAATGTTTATTCCATGCAACAATTATCTTAGTTGATAACCATTGTATTTCTATGCAATAATTGTCAATCAAATAGAATAATGATTATATTTCATGACAATACACTTAGGTATTACAATACTATAGTTTAGTGTTGAAATGCTATCCACAACCATAAATAGAAAATACAATGATTTATTAAAAGCATTTAAATAATTAAAATCAATATATATTCATTTATCTAACATGTATTATGAATGTCCAACCTTTGGTCAAATAGTTAATCGAATACAAAGATATTTAAAAATAATATTATTTATATATTTTGACATATAGATTTAGCATATATATAATAATAATAATCTTTAATTATTATTATGTAATCCCTATAAATCAAATAACAATAATGAAACTCATTTAAAAAATCATATCATTGTACTATGAAACCATACCTAACAAGGTAGTAAGGTAAGTAAAACATAATCGAATTCACTCATTCAGTAAAATAATTATATTATATAAAATAAGCTAGTATGATCACAAAAATAGTGAAATCACTCAATGAAATAACATGATCATCATCAATAATCAAAATTATACCAGAAAACAAATTAACAATCACATAAACTAAAAGTACACAAAACATGTTACACTATCTATATCAAATAATTAATTACAAAACATGATATATTAAATGGTGTGTGCAAAGGTTTTCAAAATCATTTTTTGTCGTCCTCCAATGTCTCCATCAAAACCACCCTCTCCGATGATATTTTCTCTCTCTATCACACTCTAAAGGAAGAATATATCATACATCCACCTCACAATAATGAAGGTGCCTATCCATAAAAATCATTATATCCATAAAATAATGTTGTATAACTAATCAAACATGATCACAATGTATAGAATATAAAATTAATACTAATTCATAACAAACGAATCATGCAAAGTAAGCAATATAAATTATCTCATAATCAACATATGTCATTAAGCTTAATCAAATATTAATTAAATAATTAATGAACCTTAATAATCCACAAATCAAAGAGGTTATTCAGCTTGGAGAGAAATCAAGATGTGACATCCTTCCCCCTGAAGCTAGTCATCATCCTGATGACATTTATTCAAACACAAATCATGGATTCAAAATATTATTTAGTAAAAAATAATATAATATACAACAATAAATCGAACAAATAAATGTAGAAATAGTCTATAAAACTCATCATAGTCCTCCCAAGTGGCACTCTCTCAGAGTATTGGTCCCATTGGACCTTGTATTATGACACTTCTCTATTATGTAAATAGAGTTTGTGAGTATCAATTACTCTGATTAGCTCTACCATGACCACCTCAAATCTAGAACCTATAAATCATTCCAATCTAACACATATAAAAAATCAATAATGTATTTTTTAAAATAAGATACATGAAATACATTATATAAAATACCTACAAATGGTGGCAATGTAAGTCTATACACTACAAGGTTGACCACTTCCAAATCCTTGAAGGGTCCCACATATCTTAGTGAATTTTTTGTTGATTTTTTAAATTTAATCAAATTTCTTGTGGTTGAATTCATAAAAACACTTTATACCTATAGCAAACTACTTAGCTATTTTTTTCAGATCAGCATAATTTTTATGTCTATCATTGACCTCGACCAACCTCTACCTAATTTATTTAACTTGCTCTTATATTTCTGAAAGCATCTCAAGTCCAAATACTTCCCTATCTTCCAACCTCTCTCAACTGATCAATGTTCTACACCTTCTTTTGTACAATGCCTCAAATAAATCCATCTTCAATACTAATTGGTATGATTTATTGTAATCAAACTCAACCAATGGAAGGTGTTCTTCCCACTTGTATTATTGATCCATGTAATACATATGAAAGATATCTTCTAAAATTGGTTAACTCGCTCTATCTATCCATCAGTTTGTGGGTGATATGCAATGTTGAAGTTCAACTGTATACCCAAATTTAAATTCAAAGTCAACCAATATCAAGAAGTCATCCTTGGATCTTGATCCCAAATGATTTTATCTGTAAAACCATGTGATTGATACACTTTTTTTAATAACTTGTTTGCAAGCGTAGGTTCATCATCTGTCAAGTTACCTGGTATGAAGTGGGCTACCTTAGTTTGTAAACTACTACCAAGATCATGTCATGTAAATTTTATGATAATGACAAACCTAAGATAAAGTCTATACTAATCACCTGCCACTTCCATTTTAGTATGTCGTGTGGATATAGAAATCTATCTGGATGTATATGTTTATCTTCCACATGACATTCCAAAAAATGAGACACAAAATTCATTGCATCTCTCTCGATTTTTTTTAAAAATAGAGCGGTCCAAGCTCAACCATGATCTTGGTTACTCTTATATGTCTTGAATATGGGGCATTGTGAAATTCTTTTATCACTGTGCTCCTCAAATTCTCTCTATCAAGTATATAAATCCTACCATTGTATTACAAAATACCATCACTCTCTATTTTAAAACCTTTATACCTAAGATTCTGAGAATTCTCATACAATGCTTTCTTGACCTGATTAGAGAACTCATCTCCTAGTGAGAATTTAATCACTTGATCTCTAAAACTACTCCTGATAGTAGCCACAGCTACTATGTACCTCATATGGCTTAGAGCATTAGCTATTATGTTCTCCTTGCCTTTGATATAATTAATGTCAAAATCATAATTAGATAAAAATGCTAACCATCATCTTTGATAAACATTCAAATTTAGTTGGGTGAAGATGTACTTGAGTCCCAAGTTATCAGTCTTGAGCTCAAATAGTTTTCCCACTAGATAATGCCTCCAAACTTTCAAAATATACACAATTATCATAAGTTATACATTATGAGGGGCATAATTGATCTCATATGGCTTCATTTTATTAGACTCATAGGCTACTACTAAACCATCTTGCATAAGAACTCCTCCAAGTCCATCTCTAGAGGTATTGATGATCACTAAGAATTGACCATTAGGATAGCAAATGCTTAGCACTGGTGTTGAATTTAGCCTCCTTTTCAGTTCTTGAAAGGCTACTTCACACTTATCTGACCAAATAAAACTCTACTTTTTCCACTGAAGAGAGGTAATTGGATTAATTATCTTAAAGAAATTTAGAAAGAATTTCTTATAATGGACCCCTAATCCTATGAAACTTCTTACCTCATGCACATTCTTTAGTGTCGACCACTTCATTATGGCTCTTATCTTTGATGGTTCCACTAAAATACCATATGCTAAGATAATATGACTTAAATACTTCACTTTAATTTATAAAAATGAACACTTACACAACTTATCATATAATCTATGCTTCCACAAATGTTGAAAAATTAGTTTCAGATGCTATAAGTGTTCTTTCTTCATCCTTGGAATAAATGAGTATGTCATCTAGAAAAATCAAAACAAAATGATCCAAGTAATCTCATAACACATTGTTCATAAGATTCATAAATGTTGTTAGAACATTTGTCAATCCAAATGGTAATACTATGAACTTGTAGTGCCCATATCAAGTCTTGAACATTGTTTTAAAAATATCCTCTTCATAGATCCTCAACTAATGATACCCTACTCTAAGATCAATTTTAGAAAAGACTTTTTCCCCTCACACTTGATAAATAAGATCATCAATGCATGGAAATGGATATCTATTCTTGATAGTTTCTTTATTCAACATCATGTAGTCTATGCATAGGTGAAGAGTGTCATCCTTCTTCTTAACGAAGATAATTGGAGCACCCCATGGTGACACACTTATTCGAATCAACCCTTTTGACAAAAACTCTTGAATTTGTGCCTTTAAGTCTACCAATTCATTATTTTTCATTATGTATGGTGATTTATATTGTGGTTCTAATATAGGTATGATATCAATCAAGAAATCAAACTCATGCTTAGGTAGCAATCTTGGTAATTCTTCTAGAAACATGTCATGGAAGTTTCTCATAAAAGGATAATATTCGATAGATGGTTATTTAAATTCTTACATCTCATTAATCTTAATGAAAAATTCCTATCATCCTTTCTTTTTATCTTTCTTGAGTTGAATTTTAGAAATCTACTTTACCTTCAACTCCCTTTTCTCACCCTAAAGTTGTGTCTAATTTTTGAAATCATCCTAACACTCAACCTTCTTCAAAAAATAGTTAACCTTGGCTTTAAGATTCGTAATCCAATTGACTCATCGGATCACATCATATGACCCCAATGGTGTTACATAAATATTTATTACCATAGTGACTCAGGTAATCTAATTTCTACTTCGACTAGACACTTGTCAACTTTGACCTTTGACTCATTCCTATATTGTACTGACCACCTTATCTACTTCACATCTAATTTAAGGTTTTGATCCCATGATGAATTTTGTAATTATAAACCTCTCATCTACTTGATACTAAGGTAAATACTTCATAACCTTGGTGAATCTCTAGATAGCCACAATGTCATCATAGTCAAATCTCCTTTTTAATGGGGGTCATACTTATCTCCTCTCTAGATGAGTCCCTACATCTTTCCCTTCCTAACTCGGCTATTTGTGATATGGAAATTGAGATTGGTTGTATATTTTTATTTGGAAAATGTTTGGGTATTTTTATCTCAGTTTTTGATATTTTAATCTTAGTGTCCTCATCTTGGCATTCAATTATAATGTCATTTTTCTCTCTGATGGGTAGGGGATTCTTCCATTATAACTTTTAGGTGTGTTGTTGATTATGTTTTCATCTAGGTATCTGGTCCTTATATCTTCAATAACCATGGATTTTTATTTGGTCCTTGGTCTCTTTTTTTGATATGGAAAATGCAATGATTTTATATGCTCCTATATGGCTTAGATTTTATAATCTTCCACTTATTATTCACAAAAATGATCATATCATATTGGTGACTAATCAAGAAGGATCCTTTATTAAATTGGAGGAGAGTTATAGAGGAAGCAACATTATGAGAGTCTATGCTTTGATTAATATGTTCAAGCCCCTTTTTTCACTAAATCAAGGTGGCTTCTTCATGGGGTTATTGGATTCAGTTCCTCAACTACGAAGGATTATCTTTTAGATGTTTTTGTCATAATCATTTGGGCTATTGAGTGACTTCGTATTCTTTTTAGAGCCCTTGCAGATGATAACAATTATGGAAGACAAAGTTTGTTCCTCCTAGTGATGACTTTGTTTAGTGTAATCACATAAGGTTTTATATGCCTAAAATTTTGAACCCCTTCCTTCACTCTCCAACAAACTCCCTGATTATTCTCATGAGAAGGAGATAGAGGTGGAGATTAAAGGTTTTGAGTAGGATCCAATGCCTATTCTCTTAGGTGATGATGGTCCTTTCCTTATGAATTTGGATTAATTATAAGATCTTTTGACATCATCCTACCTTCACATTTCTTCTCCTTTTTTCTCTAAATAGAGGATATCCAAAGGTTGATATTGGCGTCTCATCAAAAAGAAGAGGGTGTAGATTCGAAGTACAAAAGTTGAGATTAGAGGTAGAAGACATGATTAGAGATGACTCTCTGAGACTGATTGAGAAGATCCTTTCTAGGAAGAGGTTGTTTCCAATCTATGATTAACTCTTTTCCATTTCGATGCTTAATTTGTGGCCTTGATTTTAGGTTATTATACTCTCTCCTTTATAAAAATTTTTGGTCGTGTAACCTAGATGTTTCCTTTTAGCATTTAGCTCTTAGTGTTTTCGTTGAGTATTTGTTGTTTGTTCTTCCTTTATGATGCTTTTTAGAGCCTTCCTCTTTTTCTTGTATCTATGATAGGTGATTTTTTGATGTTGGTATTCATTTTTTTTGTCTGGGGATCTGGACCTCCCATTTATCCCAAACTAGTTCATTATCTCCAATCAAAAGCTACCCTACTTCTACTTCATAGTTCAAGTGCTATAAAAATGTGTTATCTGATTCATACAAATGTGTTATCTGACTCAAATATGTCCCACATAATCTTTGATTACAAAATAATTAAATCACGTTTTCCTAATATTTAAAATACCTCACAATTTTCATTTGATCATGTTAATTAACATCTAATCATGTTTACTATACTCTTTGATTGTAAGAGCATTCATTGATGTTTAATTTCGATACTAATTTTATTAAATCATGTTAATTATAATTCAATCATATTTATGCTCTTTTATTTCAAGAGTATTCAATCATGTTTAATTTCATGTTTAGTTTACTTTTCATTCAATCATGTTAATTAGCATTCAATCATGTTTACTACACTCTTTAATTGTAAGAGAATTTAATAATGTTTAATTTCATTTTTAGTTTATTTTGATTCATATCCCAATTTAAAACACCCCATAATAATCATTCAATCATTTTATTAAAAATTGTGGAAGATAACATAAAAACATATTGCGGGGTGAAAAATTAAAAGAAAACATGTAGAGCTTACATAAAACATGAGTATATTGCAAGAGTATACGATCATGTTTAATTTCATATTCAGTTTACTTTGATTCATATCCCAATGTAAAACACCCCAAAATAATCATCCAATCGTGTTTTAAAACATTATGTAGGATAACATAAAAATATATTATGTGATGAAAACTTAAAAGAAAACATATAGAGTTTATAGAAAACATGAGTATATTCCAAGAGCATTCGATCATGTTTAATTTCATGTTTAGCTTACTTTGATTCATATCATAATGTAAAACACCCCATAATAATCATTCAAAAATGTTTTTAAAAAATTGTGGAGGTTAACATAAAAACATATTATGGGGTGAAAACTTAAAAGAAAACATACAGAGCTTATATAAAACATGAGCATATCAAAAGATCATTCAATCATGTTTTTTTTTAGTTTGATTCATATCTCATTGTAAAATTGTAATCACCTAAAATGATACTTTAGTGCTAAGAGTGCTAATTGAGACCACATATCCCTAGCTTAGCCCTAGACCTATCTTAGGGCCTATTTTCACACTTATCTTGCCTTCATGTGGGTCACATGCATCCCTAGACATCCCTAAGGCATTCCTAGACCCTCATTCTTACATCCTGGCTCTTTGTGACTCAGGTTCTACCACTTGGACACTAGCACCATAATAGAGACAGTAGTGCCAAATGGTGCTACTGTTTCAATTTTGGTGTTATTGTCATTTCACTCCTTTTTCCACAAATGAATATATTTTCAAATATTAGACCACCTAGGGTCATCCTAGACCTCTTTTAACTCTTGTATAAGCATCATAATAGTATATATACATGAATTTTAGCCTTTAACTAAGACATGTAAATAATATTCAAATTACACATAAATGTAGAATAAGTTGTGCACAATTAAAGTTATTAATCCCTATTCTACCCAAATTCTACATACAACCATATATAGCATTCCTAAGCTTAGATTACTTAGATTTCTAGTCTCAATCACATTCAAATCACTCAATTCAACCATCATAATAGCTTCAGTTGGACTTACACTAGTACTTAGGTAGGGAGAACTACATTGGGCTTGATCCCTCTTCAGATTATTGGTATGTAGGCAACTCTCATCATTTTGGGGTGTTGAGGATGTCAAGCCTACCCCAATAACAAACACACTTTACTACTTGTATCAATCAGATGCCCTCAAAACATGAAAGATTAGGTCTTACTCATAAAATTAGTTAAAATAGGTCATCTATAAGGTTCTGAAACTCATGCATGCAGTAATAAGCCTGATAGACCCAGACACAAGTGTACTTAGAATCTTAAAATAGTTTTGCATGCAGGACACTACCACCAAAATAGGGACACTAGCACCACATGGTACTACGACCCAATTAAGGCACTAATTTCTAGGATGGGTTTTAATACTTGGATCCTATTTACAACACTCAGACTAGCCTTTACCTTAGTTTTTAGTCTTTAAAACATCTATCTCAGTCATTTTCTAGCTAAGTTTTCATTTATATTATTTATTATTATTTTTAAAAAGGTTAAATTTAATCAATTCTATCATAGATCAATGGTTGTATTGATTGCATACTTCTACCCTAATATACTATACTCAACCCTTTAACAACATAGGATTTACACCATCTAAGTCTTAAAAGGTTAAAACATTTGGTGAACCTAACTTACTTTAAATACTATTAAAACCGTAACCCTAGATGTTCTTAGGGTTTGTATCCTTTTATTTTCTATGCTCAGATATTAGTGCTAAAATCTCAAATTTGTTTTAGTATTTAATTTTTAAAATCTTTCATAGATTAAAGTTATTTAAAGGTTAAAAATATACAACAGTTTGTTTTCCTACTCCCCAACCTACAATGGAAGAATTCAACAACTGATTTGATGAAATAGATAAGAGACAATTTCAAGATTTTATTTCCAAACATTCAAATATGCAAGATGACTTTATCAATATTATTCACAAATAACTTCAAAAATAAAACAATGGTAAATCTTTTACTCCCCCAAATAATAACATTATTACACCTGCTTTAGGGATAACTCATTTATAAAACAACCACTTTTAACTTGATAACCTTTAGTGGTAGTTATGCCTCCTATGTCTAGTTCCTCCTCTCTAGATGTACAATCCCTTATGCATGAGGTTTATTCTCTGTAGGCTAAGGTGTTACATCTTGAGCAAGGAGCTAATAGTCTATCACATGACTTGGATTCTCATGTTCTTTTACATACACCTTTGGCACATCACATAGATAAAACTCTTTTTCTATTTAGATGTGTGGCACCTAAGCTTACATTGTATGATGGCAAGGGTGACCCAAATCACCATATATGAGCTTTTCACATATCATGTTTGGACTACGTGTCTAATTATTGGATCCTCAATAAGTTTTTCCCACATAGTCTAAAGGATTATGCCTTACAATGGTTCTATGATCTATGGAATCATTATATCACCACATTCAATTTATTGGTAGATATGTTTTTAGCATACTTCTCAATAAACATCAACGATAAGATCTCATATGCTCAAGTATCACAACTGAATCAAAAATCCAATGAGCCTATTGCATAACATGTCTTATAATATAAGATTATATTGGCTAATTTGACTATCCCCATGGTAGATAGAGAGCTCTATGACATATTCAAATAGAGCCTATTACCAGCATTACATGAAGCTATCTTGCTCAATAAGTTTCCAACCTTCACATATTTATGCCATATAGTGAAAGAAAGAGAATTCAATCTTCTGTCTACAAGTAAATTGAAATATACAAGTAGACTATAATCAACTACTAAGATTTATAGTAAGCCTCCATATAAAGTAAGGGCCACTAAAAACAAGAGTTATCCAAAGGCCAAAGTTAACATAGATTTAGATCCATCTCCTCGCCTGGATTTATCAGCTCATCCATAGAGAGTCTTCACCAACCTTCCAGAATCAGAAGCACATGTTTTATATTAGCTCCTAGAAAGTAATGTCATAACTCTCCCTCCCATCAAATAGGTTGATATGACATGGCATCTTCCAAAAATATATGATTATAATGCATTTTACAAATATCATAGGGCACTAGGCCATACAACAAACCAATGGTATCACATTGAAACATAATGTAGAAGATTTGATAGAGGCCAACATAATTTATGTGGGAACACCCATAAAGGCACCCAAAGTTCAATAAATAGAAGCTAAGGCATTGAAAATATTCTCATATCCATCTCCAAATGAGGTAGGGGTCACTTTAGGTGTTTACTACACATATCAGGCGCATCCACCACTAACATCATATCACACTACTATAGAGGATGTATACCCATTACACAATATTATTGGTGTGTATCATGTAACAATACCATCTAGACCACTCATCACTTTCTCAGAGTAGGAGATTGTTGATGATGATTCATATTTACATTTACTCTTTGTGAAATATTGCATAGATCATAATCTTATTAAGAGTGTTATGGTTGACAATGGATCAAGTATTAACATGTGCACTATCACACTTATACAACATTTGGGGTATTTAAAGCAGGATATATCTCCTATAACATAGTTATTCATGGTTTTAGTGGCCATGTTCAAAGCTCCACTAGGGAGATTTTACTTCCACTATAGGTTGGATTGGCACATGAGTCCACTAGATTCTTAGTTATTCCTAGTGCAGGGATATTTGACATGTTATTGAGTAGGCCATGGATATATCAGCTACAAGCAATCCCATCCACTTTGCATAAATGCCTTAAATATATACATGTAAATTAGGTGATCATAATTGAGGGTCTTTCATATGAGTATCCTTTAATTGTCCCATAAGAAGTTACACAGTAGTTACCAATTATAGCTCAGTTACCATTTATATCTCTGACCATGGTTCTTATTAGTATACCATAGAGTTCAGTGGATCCACCATTGCATGTGAGGTCTACTCCTACAATGTTACCATGTATGCATAATATCTCATGGAGACCATTATGATAGATACCCCTATGTTATAGATATGCTACATATTCTAGAGGGCCTCCTTCTAATAATTTTATTTTGATATTTGTATTATTGAGTTCTCAGGGTTCTCAGTACATGACACCTATGACATCTACAACATCTTCTGCCATATGGGTCTTTACGACTCCTATAGTTTATAGGACACCACAATAAGTTTCATGAATTCCTAGCACCACTTCACAGCCAATGCCAGCTATAGATCATTTAGTATAGTAGGTTATGGGACCATTATTACCTTTTCATATAACATGCATGATAAATATTACTTTATTTGGCATAGGCCACATTGATAGTGAATCTCCCATGAAACTCATTGGTTAGTATTGTTCCCCCCTTCTTGTACATGTTTTCCTTATTTATTGATCCTTGTATATAGTTTCATTTTCATGTTGCTTGTACATATCTTATATCCAATAAATACAAAAATAATATAATATTTCAAAAAACACAAAAGCATTCAAATATTTATTCAAAAAACATAAAATTATAGATTGTATACATTATCATGTTTACACTTATTATATTTTATAGACACTACATATGTTAGTTATCCTAGTATAGTTGATTTTATCATACATACATGCTTTACTTGTTCTTTTTGAATGCTCACAGATTCTAACAGGACTCAAGTCCACTAAAATGATCCATATTTGTTATTATCTACCCACTAGGGGCATATACACATATAAACAGATTCTTCATTTGACACATTCACCCATTTAGGGGGACCCTATACACAGTTTCAATTACCAAGTTACATATTTCTAAACTCTATATCATAGATTTAGCATTATTATATCTTGATATTGATCATACTACACTTACTCAGATTTTTTAGCATCTACTACTACTTTAGACTCAGTATATGTACATCTTGGCTATTACATAGATTTGTATTACATTTTCATACACACTTTCATTTATAGATTTCTTAGTTTAGACTCGATTGTGTATCTATGCTTCTCTATTTGAGAGAATTTGAATATGCCATTACTCTATGGCTCTACACCACTTATTTTAACTATATGTATGTTTTAGACATGTGCCCATGTCTTTTTGTATGTTTTTTTAATTGTGTATGCGGACATTTGAACATGTCCTTCTATGTTTCTCTAAGCTAACTTTCTTTCTATTTGCATATGTGGACATTTAAACATGTCCTTAAATGTCTTGCTTTCTCAGATTTAGTGACTTGTGCCCATGTCCCTTGTATTATGGCCCCTTGGCCTACTTTGCATGCCTCATGTGTGTTGTATGTATGTCTTTCTTGTATGCATCATAGCCATGACACTTGTCTCTTTCTTGTCAAACACTATAATTTTAGATTCCATTAGGGACCTCATACATCTCCCCTTGCTACTTGGGTGTCAGATGGACATCATGTCCCATCCCCCTAGGTAGCTACTTAGTTATTACTCAGATTTGTTGTTCACATACATTGTTATATATATCTTGATAGCCTTATGAATGATATATATAACATACTTCACACATATAAACTTATGCTTAGATTATCTTACATTTCGATGTTATGTATGCATATTATATTGTTTTATTACATAGATATCATATATGTTCTAGCTAACACACATTTTATAGAGATTTTTCTTTTAAGGATAGTTATTGCATAGGTTCAACAAATCCATTCAAACTAGGAGAAATTTAGAGAGGTTTGTCATATATAATAGGATATTTGTGTGCACTCAGAGTACAATTTTTAGCAAACATGTTCAAAATACAAAACTCAGACTCAAGTAAACATAGTGAGAAATAATGACTGTTAATCAACAAAAGTTGTAGCCTTAAAGAGATTGTTCAAGCCTCCTCACTTAGGTGATAGCATGGAGACACCTCTAGGTTTTGGGTGACCAAATTAGTGAGGTGAATCTCTAGATAGGGCTATCTCCCTTGATGCTATCATCCCAAAACCACTACTAAACCTATTGCTTACAAAGGAAAAGGGTTAGAGGTAACTAAAAATAACCTAATCTAGGGATGTAATGTACCAAATTGACACCCTTCACTTGACCATCATGCTCTAAGAGCATGAACAAGGCCTAAATCTGATCACACTACTTAATAAGGACCTTCAAGCATGAGTGTTTCAACATGCAATTCATAGATAATGCATTGAATGAGAGGGATAGTCAAGAGATCTAAGGACACTAATGACTAAAAGCCACTTTCAAACCATGTAAAGTTACCTCAAACTCACCATGTGACCTATAAGAATACAATCCATTTTCAAAGAGGTCAAAGAGGATAAATGAGAGAGAGTAAATGCACTACTACAAGAATTCATCAATAATCACATAAATACACTAGTTGAAAGCATATAAGAAGGTAAGAATAAGATTTATTCAACATTAAAAGGCAAAGTAAAAGTGTTTAATTGAGCATGGCTTTTCAATACTCAATAAAAGGATATATTGCATGCTTCTCAAGGCTACATTTATAAGAGAAATGAAGGAGAGAGAGAAGAGAGGCATAGGAGTAACTCTAATGACAAGTGCCACTTAATCCAAGTTAATTATAATCCAAGATGAGAGTCTAAGATCAGTTTCATTCATATTTTTTGCATGTGTTGGTTTCTTGATGATGAGCTTCTAGAGGAATGGCATATAAGAGGCTCTTAAACTTCTTAGATGACTCATTAATCTTGTTTGAAACTACATATTCTTGGCCAAAAAGGAGTTACAATCTTGTGTTTGACACTTGGCATTCTTTATCAAGATTACTTGATCTATCCAATGCCATCTTAGGCTTCTTAAAGTGTCTATTGACACCTTTTCTTCACACATAGCCATGATATAGTTTCTCTTTCATTAGTCCTATAGGCTTATTAGTCCATTAGGTTTGATTTTCTTAGCATTAGCCATTAGAATGTTGGAGTAAGAGTTAAGATTAATTGGGAGTTGGTTATTTAGTTGATATATGTTGACTATTTGCATCACTATTTTATGCATGAAAATATTTCATATCAACTAATCTTGGTTTCATGTAAAAATTTATCATTTCATGAAACCAACTCATTTTGCCTATTTACTAGGCATTCCCTATTCTTATCCTATCAAGATAGTGAGCGAGAGCTATGGATTTGTATTATTATTTTGAGAAATAATGAGACTGGACTGTGTATAATTATTATTATGTGTCTATATAATGTCTCCATGATGTTTGGATATGGTAATGGTGTTGTAAGAGTGGTCCTATAGAATTATGAGTTCATTTTGAACTCTGCCATGATATCAGAGCAAACTCCCCAACCATTGCCCAATTGATTGTCTTGGCACATTAAGGATTTGATCTAAGTTTTTTTACTATGACATACAAGATCATACAGATATGTGAAGGCTCATTTTATAGGCCATATACCAACCATACATTGAGGGTTTGACCAACCATTTTTTGCTTTGGTTTTTTTATTTTGTCTCAAACACAGATTTTTGAGTTTTGTATTTAGTCTTGCCATTAATCTATATTACAAAGGACTAGTTCTCACATATTCATATGCATTATTGGATTATTAATAGCGTTCACCTTGTATTTCTTGTCTTAATTTGGCTTTGACTATGACAAGTTTTGCTTTAGATCTATAGTCTAAATTAGGTCAGTGATTAATAACCCATGGAGAGATCAGATCTAAATCCATTGAAGACTTCATTGGCAAGATGCAATGACCTATGATTGCCTAACTTTTAGTTTACACCAACTCTATCATTTTCTAACATCCATTGGCTTCTCACCTAGCTACTAGATTGGGTAGTACCTGGGATTTACAATATTTGACTTTAAATGGAATGGTCATGCCATCATAACTATCATATCCATAGCCATTATAATAATTGGCATCTGTAAAACTACTTGCATCTCCTCAAATTTCTTTATTCCTATGGAAGTTGATGTTTGGAGTATCAATGTGATAACATATATTTTTTTATGTGGAAGTTGACCTTTTTGAGTAAGAACCAAGTCTAAAATTTTCCAAGCTATTTTAAGAGTTGACCCTAATTTATATGTATGCATCTAGCCATCCTTCGTGGCCTATCCACCACTGACACCTAATTACCTACATACATATGGGTTACTCTTTTATTTCCTCACTAACAATCTAGCAGTCCCTCATTGCATCTGCTCTCCATTTCTACTGTTCTAAGGTTCTCTCTATTAACCTCAATGACTACCAACTTGATGATATTTATCTATCAACCTTATATGTATCCTCCAAAACTACATGAATCTAGGGTTTTGCATTGACGTAACAACTTTTTTTTCATTATCATCAGCATCAATTTTGCATTGTGTTTTCAATGTTCCATGTAGTTTTCCATCCACATCAGGCTGTAGTTAATATAATCAAGGTATTAGGTTGTATTTAGATTATAATGGCATTAAAGTGATGCAACAGGTTATCTTCCCGAGCACTCAAGCTTTACACCACTTGACATGTTTCCCGAGCACTCAAGATTTACACCACTTGACATGTTTTAATGCATCTTGGTCCCTCCTTAAATGGTGGTTTACAATCTTAGGTTCCTACCTGATTACTATAGATTTTAAGTTGTGTCTTTGAAAACAACCATCGATAACATCTAAAATAACCACTCCTTTCTACCACGTGGATCCCATTGCTCCCATGGGATAGCCTTTGTAGACTTTTTCTGCTACGACTACTCAACTTTTTCAAGAAGTTATTTTTAAAAACATTCAAAATCTACCTTTTTTAAACATTAATAATAATTCATATTTGTAACTTTGAAGTGGTTGATAGCTCAAATGGAAAAAATCATTTAAAGGGGGCTATTCTTAAATAGTGGGGTTTTTTTTAGGTGGCATTTCTTGGGAGGAAATTCGTTATAAAGGACCTATTTGTCAAGGTATATTTTTTGAGTGCTTTTTGGCACCTTCACTCTTTCATTCTTGTGTTGTTAGAGGTGAAGGGTTGTTCTCATCTTCTTTGGAGATTGTATTTATTATAATTTCCATCACATTTTGTAAACTCATAGACGTATTTTTGGTAGAGTCTGACATCCTATTTTTTAAAGTGTTTTTATCCTTTTTTATGTCATTTTTACTCACAAACACATTTTTGATGGTAATCAACATCCCTCTTTAGCCATTTTCACCATTGTTGGTTTTTAATGACTCCAATCATGGATTCTTGTATGTTCAAACCACTCATCTCTTCAAACTACACCACATGGAAAACCAGAATGTGGATGTACTTATAGATGAAGGGATTGTGGAGAGTTGTTCTTGGTGACTTTCTTATTTTTACATATGAGGATGATATTTTATGGCTTGCATCCTTACAAAAGGAGGCACTTTTATTTATTTACCTCCATGTTTCTAAGAGTTTGTAAACTCATTTTGAGCATGCCACTCACCTAAAAGAGCTTGGAACATTCTTTTAACATTATTTTATGAGGTCACTTCACCTCTGCATATTCTTCCTTCTTCTCCTTCCTCTTAGAGTGAGGATTCTTCTATTGATGACATTGTTTCTCCACCATCTTCTCCTAGTTGTAGGGATGTTATTCTTGATGATGGTTTACATGAGGAATATTTGGCGTCTTCATCTTCTCCTATTAGTTCTTATCCTCTTTCCATTGTTAGTGAGGACATATTTTTGGATGAGACACATGCACCACCTCTTCCTACTACTCCTGATGTAGATTTGATTACTGGTGGTCACTTGGATGAGGTACCTTCACCTCCTCCACCTACTAATGCACATTATGATATAGTGGTTGTTTTTCCTAATTTTGATTTTGATAGGACTCTTGATAGTACCCTACCAAGTCCTAAGTAACCCATTAATCATATGGCTTCTATCTTAGCACTTGAGAAATAAAATAGGAAAGTTTTGATGAAAATTTCTCTTTTTTGTTCCCTAATTCATGGAAAGGATGCCCTCATATGTTCTCTAAAAATAAACTAGTTGGTATGCCATCATGTTGTGTTACTAAATCTGGTACACATCTTCTTGATGCACTTTTATAATGTGATTTACCAAATTTTGAGCAGCCCATTATTTCTACTACTTCACTTGTTGTAGATGATACTTTTGTGCTTATTGTTTTTTGCACACTCTACACATACCACTCCTGTTTTACCTACATATATGCCTACTTATTTTGAGAAGCATACCACTGGCTTTGGCTCCTGCATGATTTGTTTCGTGGGTCACACTACTAGACTTGTAGGCATTGGGAAGCATTTATAGGGCATTGTTTGCCCTATTTAGCTTGTTATGTGGATTGCTTAACACAGCCTTGGTTATGATGCAGGTGTTTCATCTTCATTTGGATCTATTGATAGAGCTCCATTTTTTCCATTCCACTCTTCATGAGGGTTATGAGCTATATATGGGATCTTCTTCACCTTCACTCAGGTCTGAAAAACTTGAGACTACATTAGTCAAACATGATCTACCTAATGCTTCTTTGGATGTTACCTTGCATTCTTCTACCATGGAATTTACACCCACACGTATGCAGGCATCTTCATCCACCATTAATGTTTATTTGGGGTGATAATTCTTGGTGGTGTAAGAAGAGTTCTTGGTGAGGACACTATAGACATCATTTCTCTACTATTCAGCTTCTTCAACTGCACATTGCTCCTCCTACTTGTTGATGTTCCTTATTGTTTGAGCTCCTTGATTAGGTAGATGTGTTTTTTTAGCATAGATCTCTCATTGCATAGATGATGTATTCCACAGATTGATTGCATTATGGAGTTTCTTACATCATTTGGTGATATTGGTGTAGGATGGGACTTTTGTTTGTAGTCATACTAAGATTCATGGAGATTTTTTCTTCATGTGTGATCCATGATTAAGCACTTTCTTCTCTAGTTGCATGACTATCCCATCATCACTAGGGACATCATTCTTGAGAGATTTCATATCTATATCTAATTGTTGGCAGTTTCCTTCATATGTTTTGATGGAGCTTGTTCTCCTTCTAAAGCATAGCTAGTCTAGTGTAGCCCAGTGTCAACATTTCAATGTCTGTATAGTGGGATTGGCCCACTCATACAGTTGGTTTTTTGAGTCACTACACCCATTTCAGAATTATGGGGATCGGCGAGGAGGGGGGGAGGGGGGTGTGCAGGTGTGGACATACTACTTTAGGTGTTCTGCTCATTTTTAGTAAACCATATTTTCTTTTGGAGGTCATTGATTGAGTGTTTCTTTTGTTTGATGGGCTTCATTCCATTGAGTGTACCTACTATAGGTTTGTGTCAATATTTTGAGTCATGCTTCTTGGGATTCCTTGTACCATATGTTCTCTTCTTCACTCTCATTGAGGTTCTACTAATTTTTGGGTACTTTACAGTGATACTTTTCATCTTTGGTAAACTTTTTTTTCCTAGTTTGGTGATCAATGTTTTTTATAGAGTGAACCTCGTATAGAGTACCAATTCCTATTTGACTTGGTGATTATAATGACTCAACATCCATTTATTTCAGTAATATGGATTGGTTACCATAAGGGCACTTTGTATTTCAATGTGATATGTACATGGGTACCTGATCATGCCTTGTTTCCAAGACCCATTCAATCTTTTTGTTTTCTCTTTTCTTACTCCCTATTTTATGCTTAAGGGAGGGAGTTGGAGTAACTGTTAATATTAATTAGGAGTTGGTTATTTAGTTGATATATGTTGAATATTTTCATCTCTAATTTATGCGTGAAAATATTCCATATCAACTAATCTTGGTTTCATGCAACAAATTATCATTGCATGAAACCAACTTATTTTGCCTATTTACTAGGCACTCCTTATTCTTCTCCTATCAAGATGGTGAGAGAGAGATAAATATTTGTATTATTATTTTGAGGAATAATGATAATGTACTATGCATAATTATCATTGTGTGTCTACATAATGTCTCCATGATTTTGGTTGTGTTGATGGTGTTGCAGGGTTGGTCTTACAGAATTATAAGTTCATATTGAACTCTGACATAGAATGGTACTAAGACCTCCATGATAACTTTATAAAAGGTGTATGATACTATCTTAGACCTTAAAACCATATTATAGTATGATCAATAGTTTTCAAGTATTGTGACCATGTTTTATCTTTCCTAGGTGACTACATCACCCTCTCATAAGCATTTTTGCACTATCCTTGTAAATTAGAACCATTTGAGCATTTTCAGAAGTAGGAGAGTAGTTTTTTGGGTCTAATAATGTATATGACCTTTCATAGCAACCTCCCCAATGGTTTCCATCATTTCATATGTCCAAAAACCTTATTTTGGTCTCAAAACCTTGCAAAAACACATCATTAAATACATCCATATAGGTGAAGGTACAAACAAATTGCATGGTGAGGATCCTCCTGGAGTGAGGAATGATTATTAGGTGTTTTGTAGGACAAATCAATTCATTTGGGGCCCTAAATCTCATTTTCTCTCCCATCAATCTCTTATAATGGTTTAAGGATACTTATACACTTAACAATGGTTCATAAATATGGGGGCCCTAATCCCTGAACCAATGCCACTAAGTTTGAGTATACAAGTATATTGAAATATCCCTAGGATCTTGTGGTCCCATGTATATTCTCTGTATAGTTTTGAGTAAGATAAGATTACCATCTTTTGACTGTCAGGCTTGTTAAGAAGTTTGAGAGAGTGTTTTGGCCTAATTAATTATAAATTTGCTTGATTTTTCCTTCAAACACCTCTTTGAGGTATTTTTAATTTAATATGATGTTTTTAGATTTTTCTCCTCACCATTTCATCTCTATATCCTATTGCCACCTTGACAAGCTTATAACTAGAGTTTAAGGATGTTTTGGAGTTATTGGCCCTAATAGTCATTGTTTACCCTTTTATTCACCATGGAAGGAGCCCAAAATTCTTAAAACCCTTCATCAATTTCCTAAAAATATTTATTAAGTCTTCAATTTTCATGTTCATCCCCATCAAACCAACTTTCTTCACTTTTCATGTTCATCCTCAACAAACCAACATTCTTCAGTCTAGCAATATACAAGCCTATATATGCATATTTAGGCCTTCTAGGCCTAATTAGGCTTCTTAACCCTTGTAAATATCTTTGATCATTTTAAAAAACATTTTTATAACCCATTATAATATTTAAATGATATATATGCATCATTTCCACTCTTATCACCTTATAGTTTCAAATAACTATCACATCTCTCTTGCATTTTCCCAAACAAGGATGCAGATGACATTTTGAACTCATATTATGGTGGACTTTGTAAATAGGAGGTATTGAGATGGTCTTAAATCTCCTAATATCCCAATTAAGGTTTATACTTTTTTCACATCTTCTCTGACCTATGTAACTTTAGGTTTTCCATCCAACTACACCAAATTAGTCTTTTCTCCATCATGCCCATGACAGGCCTATGTGTGCTTATGGGCAACATGACTATAGATATGGAGGTATATTATCTTGGATTGGCACTTTGGTGATATTTTATAGATAATATAGGGCATATCATGTTCATATTGACCTCCTATATACCTCTTGTAAACTTTCACAATATTAATCTTTCTCATTTAAGCCTATGACAGGCCTATAGGCTCTTGTCAAGGCCTAAAACCTACTAAAGTTCAGAACACCTTCATCTTGATTGTTTCCTTTCTTCCCAATGACTCAAAAAAATTTCACCATATATCCAATAGTCTCCCACTCCTCTCAAGCCTCAAATTCACCTTAAAATGCATATTTTATTCAACTTATCTAAACAAACCTATAGGTGTTCATGGCTTTATAACTACAAGTATGAGGTAGACTTCTTTTGGATTTTTTGGCACCTTGAGAGTCTAAATATAGAGTGGAAAGTGTTGATAAATTTTATTATTCTTCCAAATAATCCAATATAGACTTCCCACCTTCCATTTCATCTTCCACATGTGGCATTTGGACAAACAACCTACATAGGATGTAGGAGGTTATTTGGATTTACTTGACTACAAACCTCTAAATGTAAAGTTCTCAAAACTAAACAAAACTTAATAAAGTGTTTAAAACTAGGTAAACCCTTATTTATCATTTTTTTAACCCTTACATCCTCTTAGACCCTCTAATACCACTACAAGCATGGTTATTATGTTTTTTACCTGCTAATAACCCTGTAGACTAACCTTTGGGCCTAAAAACTTTTATTCATTATGTTTTATTCTTTATTGAGCCTAGTTTACTCATTGGATGATTTTGGATCAAAATGGAATTTTTTTTAAATTCCTCATCCATCTCTTGATGTGCTCAAATCACATTTAATGTGCATATATAATCTTCATAGCCTAGGTTTGGACACCCACAGTCCTATCTAACCATCACAGTCCACTTAGGCATACAGTCTATTGAGCCAAAGTGAAATGAAGTTTGAGTTGTCAAGGGTTTCAGTATGTTTGTAAAATACTATGAACGCTCCACACTATGAAGTTGAAGTATTTAATACAAGTACTTGATGTTAATGGTGACCTACAATTTTGTAGACCTATAGGCTCACAGTCCTCCTTGGATCTTGGCTTGAAGAAAGACACTATGAACCCTGAATGAAAGGACCAATAATTATAATACATCCTAAGCATAATATCCAATTCTATGTGATGTGATTTTTATCCTTTAAAAGTCTTGAATAATTACCATATATCTACATCTATTTAGAGCACTTCACCAAGGCGACTAGTTCAAGTAGTTTACCCTGTACATACATAGTTGCTTGTTTATCTTAAGGTTTATGTATCTAATGATGCTTGTGAAGGCCAGGAAAAAAAGAGATAACATTAAAAAATTACATGAAGAAATTATTTTACACCCAAAAATAGATAATGTATTATTTCTAAATAATATTTACAAAGTGTGTGAAAGATTATAAAACATTCATGGGAGATTACGGGACAAAACCAACTTTCCCATGTAACCAACGAACTAACAAAACAAGTAAATAAACTAAAAACAAATACTAACAAAGTAACTTTGGATCAATAAAAATTAATCAAGCAAACCCCCCCTTGATCTAAGTGGGTATAAAAATGTTGAAGTAAAGAACTATGAGTCGTCTAAGTAGACTCTACTACAACTGTAACTAGTACACTATGCATCCTAAACTGATCACAACCTGAGCATCCCCACACTACAGTAAAACATAATCACACACTGTTTGACTACATCAATCCTCACATAAAATCTATCCAACAAGTGACTTCCGTCTATACTGTGTATGACACATCTCAAACTGATACCCAATAATTGCCAACATCTCCCACAAGCCTTTGCTTAGCACTAATAATTTTGGCAACATAATGTTGACTCATGCCACACATCACCGATGACTAATCAAAAAACCTAGTATGCAATATCTTATCCCCCTATAAGGCAAGAGGTGAGAAGCTATGCAACAAATAAATCAAGTACAAATCATTGAAATAATCTACATCAAAGATCATATCATCACTACATCTATGAAATCAAAGTACTCAAGCCAAAAAATGCTACTACATCAAATCTCAATCTTGAGCCTAGAATCTTATATAAGATGGGTGAGTCACCATCTTAGAAGATATAGTCATTAACTATGGAGCATGCAACTTCACAGTCATCCCATCCATCAGAAGATGTAGATGAATATCGAGAAGAGTGACTAGAGTGACTGGAGTGATTAATAATGGTTGATTTTGCCTTATATTGATGCCGAGAGGACCTCCTTTTGGAGGGGCACTCTGTAGAAATATACCCTATGCCACCATAATTGTAGCATATTCTCTCACATCCATTGAAACTAGAGGAAGAATAACCATATGAAGAAGAGTGCATGTGCTTGTGCTTGTGTCCATATGAATGTTTATGGTGATGCTCATGCTTTGGAGAACCAAAATGATGTCTATGCTTAGAAGAGCCTAAATGATCTCTACATCCAAAGTGATTCATATGCCTAGAAGTGTGTTTGTGAGAGTGTTTTTGTTTCTCCTTGTATCTTATGTTGGGTTTATACAATGGATTGCTTGTTTTAGAATAGTGTGACTCCTCAGTAGAGTGTTCTTTTTTTCTTTCAAATTGTTGCTCATGTTGAGTGAGCAACTCACAAATAGAATTGAAAGTAGATTTGTCAAGCTTATCATAAAGCTGTAACATTTTGAGAAAATTCCTGTAGCTAGGGCTAAGACCATTTAAAATAGTATAAATGATAATTTCATCATCAATTTTTCCAACAGTAGTGCCATATTCTTGTTTCAATTTCTTAATGTGTGACACATATTCTAAAACATCTTCATCATCAATGAGTTTAGTGTTAAGCAACTACATAAGAAGATCAATTTTATTGTAGGTAGATTGTTTATCATACAAGTCTTTTAGAGCTTTCCATGCTTTCCATACTTTAGATTTGATGGCTTCAATGTGAATTATGACTTGTACACTGCAGGTTGATTTCAAGAATGCAAGAGCATGCTTATCATATTTTTGGAATTTAGCAAGCTTTGCAACTTCAGTGGGCAATGTGGGTTGTTTTTCAACTTCATCCCATAAGTCATTGAAAATTAATGTGTTTTCCATGTTTATTGACTATTCTTTATAGTTTTTAGGAGTTAAACATCCATTTTCAGAAATTAAACTCATAGTTTTTGCCATGGTGATAAAGAATCAAGTCAAAACAATACAAGGGAATACTATTTTGAGGTTTTGCCTTTACCTTCAAAAATAGTTTCCGATTACACAAAATTCCTGGGACTTGTAAAAATGCACCTTATAACCCCTGTTACACCCTTATATCACCAAATTTACCCTTATTACTCCATTATAAAATAATATCAAAAAATGTTTTTGACAAATAAATTAATTTTAATGGGTTTTGAACATGTGACTTTTTGATTTGTGGGTGTAATTACCAAATTATATTTTCCAACCATTCCATATACTTATTTAAATTACAATGAAACAAAATTGTAAATAGAACTAACACTTTCTAATTTTCACAATATAGCAAAGGTAAAATTTGTTTATCAGCTTTCTCACTTGTTAGAAAAAATAATCTGCACCTTTCTTTCTTATGGGGCCTAGGAGAGAATAAATAAATAAATGAAAACAAATATTTCTCAAAACTTTATTATCATGCCATTGTTTGTGTTGTTGTACTATATTACGCCATTTTATTACTATGTCATCATAACTCTATAATTTTTTGGAACACAAATTGTTCTCTTACTAAGATTGTTTGTCGTAGGTGGTAAAATAGTGATTAAGGGTTTAAACCTTGAGCTTTTTAGTAACTTATCTCTCCAATACAATTCTCTACAAAGAAAATATCAAGCATTGTTCTAGATCTGTGAAGTAAAGTGCTTGGATGCCATAAATAACGAAAATAGTGAAGTGAATATATCCAAAAAGAATATATTATTTATTCCAAGCTATATTTAGGTATCTAAGAATGTAATTGTCACTGCTCTATGAAGTCAATAAAGCATTAGACAATCATTTTTCTATCTATGGTGTCTTCTTCTACTAGCACGTCGTATAGATCTCTTTTGTTGTATTCTTGAATTTTTGAATTACTTTGAAAAAAAATTAGTTGTCATACAGATGTGCCACATATGTGTAAATATTTTGATAGATGATAAAAAAATATCAATTGATATTCCCAGACTATTCTTAATCTTCTACAAGTATGTTGTATTGCTTCCTCCTGCATAGTTTTCTCCTTCAACTGACTCTGATACCAGTGAAGGCCAGGACAACAAGAGATAACATTAACAAATTACATAAAGAAATTATTTTACATCCAAAAATAGATACTTTATTATTTCCAAATAATATTTACAATGTGTGTGAAATATTATAAATCTTTCATGGGAGGTTATGAGACAAAACCAACTTTCCCGTGTAACCAACCAACTAACAAAAAAAGTAAATAAACTTAAAAAAATACTAACAAAGTAAAATACTAAGTAACTTTGGATCAATATAAATTAATACAATAGCTTTTGGTAAGTCTAAATAATAATTATATGGTTGAAATAGATGAAAACCACCTTATTCAAACATTTAAAGTAACAACACAACTTTAACCTCCTTGCACATAGGGTTTCCATGCTCAAACTACAAAAATAAGACCATTTGACACTACACCAACCATGAACATGAGGATAATTGAAAAAACATGATATTTTATGGGTATAGAGATGTTTAAAATACCTTACACAAACATTATCATGTATTCATTGATATTTAGAACCCTAAAATTGAGGAAAATTGACCCTAGTGGGATTTTGAGTCACTTTTGTACACCTTTAACTTCTTAATGATTATTCATAGAGTTAAAGGGCCTAACCAGAGATCAATGCCAAAAATTTGAAGGGAATTAGGGTCCCCTCCTATGGATAAAATCTTGGACTCCCTCTCTCTCTCCTCCATGATTTGAGTGCAAATTTGTTACTTGTCTTGAGCTGCCAAGGTGACTGATGGATAAATGGGAAGGGTATTAGCATTGTTTGGATCTGTAGCTCCGCTTATTACATGGATTTGGGTCTAATAATAAAATGGGTACCTATTTAAGTGTTTTTACCTTGTCAACCATCAAAAACTCTCTGTAAAAAACCACCAAAATCATGTTTTTCTCAAGATTTTGATTATTCTACCATTTGAAACTATCAAAAATGATGAACTCAGTGACTCTTCAACTTCCCCTAACTTGTACAGACTTGGAAGAAATTTTTAAAATGTTTCACGTCCTTATTTACCTATATGTTTCTCAAAATTATTCACTTATGCATTGCAAAATGATGAATAGCAATTACAAAGAGGAGTCCAACATTGAAAAGAAAATATATGAGACCTTGGGGAAGATGTACAATTAGGTACAAGGATGATGTCATGACCAAGGTGTTAAATGATTGTAAGAAACTCCTTTTCCAAATATAAACCTGTGTATTTGCTCATGGCTAGTAAGTGTCATCTTTAACATTGGAAATCATAATAATACTAAATTAATAAAATACCTTAATCTTATCAAAATTACCTTAAAATGTCCAAATACCCTTAGAAACAAAGTGATCAACTTACTAGTTCTAATTCCTCGACCAATTTGATCAACTTTTGACCATGTATGTTCCTTACAGGGTTAGCACCTAGTCTCCTTTGGCATGCCTCCACATTGACTTGATTTCCAACTTACCTTATCCTTGTCAAACTTACCTTAAACAATGTTATACACAAAATTAAGACCATGAGAAATAACCACTTGATGACAGGACAACATGACTTTGTATGCAATAAAAAATGCAACCAATCTATAAATCAATCCTAGCTCAGAGAAGATAAATCTTACGTACACTTTTGATTGTGGATATATTAAATATTTAGGGTCATGACCAAGATGAATCTAATAAACCTATCCAATAGATCTCTTACCACATTAATATCACTAGGGAGGGTTCTAAAGCCTCCATTCAAGCAAAACTATGCAATAACCTTAACTAGGTCCTATGTTTTTATATTCACTAAAATAATAAGTAAATTCTAAACTAGTGATCACCAAATCTTGTGGCATAAAGTGGGGGTAGTAAACATAAAAATTAAACATGCATAGAAAACATACTCATGTCAATGTATACAGAATCTTAATGCATGAGAGAGAAGTACAAATTCTAACCTATCTAATCTTATAAATGAGGAACAAAGTTATAAATACTTAACTTTGAAGATGAACTTATCGAACATCAATATCTCCCTTGGCCAAGGTGCTTCATAAGAGGTTGTTGTGGTATGTATGGATGACAAGGATAAATCAACTCTAGGGTACATAACCTATCAATGCATCCAAAAGACTTCTCCATAAGACAAGATCTATATCTCTAAATAAAGTATGAAAACCTAAGCTTTGATCTTCAAATAGAATGGTGGATAAGAAGATGCACAATATATAACTCTTCTTCATATTTTTTATTATAAATGATGAAATAGATGTGTTTATATAGATAGATCTAACCCTAGTCCTTTCTAAAACTTTAGGCCAATAAGGTCAACCCAATCAACCTTATATCATTATTGGTAAAAACAAATTAGGTCTTAGTCTAGGTCAGTCAAGGGCCAACTAGACCATAAATAAGTTTTCTCAATTAGAGTACAAGGTTGATGGAGCCAACAGTGTAACATAAACCATCAAAAAGGATTTTAGGCTAAGAAAGGGCTAATGAAGGTAGAAAATGACTAGAAGAGGGTGAAAAATAGGAGGAAAAGCTTAAGAAAATATTTTTAGGATATGGGTGTATATGTAGAAAGTGGTAGTATAGGGACAACAATCTTGAAAATCACCAATGGTCTTTCCAACCCTTTTTTTATGCACTTTTTAAGGCATGCACTCAAAGAAAATTAGACTCGATGAGTTCTCGTAAGATAGAAAGCATCAGTAATTGATAAAGTTTGAAAATATTATATGTATACATATGCCCCACTCTAAGATCATCATGTGTCACTCATATGCAATAAAAGACGGTGCTTCAATAAAATATCATAGTAACACACAATGTTGAGGCTAAAAAAATGTTGTAGTATTTTAAAGCATAAAATAACTAAAAATAAATGACTAAAATAGAACTAACTGAAAATAAAATTAATGTATGTATACCTTGACTTACCTTTATCATTGGTTATTGTCTATTATGTTTGTATTTTTTATCATGGATGGCGTAGAGACTGGTTTTGACAAACCCAAGGATACAAAACTAAAGATAAAAAATAAACAAATGTAGGAAAGCCAAGATAATTGATGTTTATATGGGCAGGATGTACATGAAAATTTGGCAAGCTAGGGTTACTAGTGTTATGTTAGACCAAATGAACATGTCAAATTAGATTAAATCAAGTAACCCAAAATCCAAGGCTACTAAAGATCGAAAGACTCAAATAAGTAAACCTTAAGTAAGAAATAAAAACTCAACAAGTTAAACCAAAGATACATGTCAAAAAAGATGATAATCAAACATCAATGTGAAAGTAGTAAAAATCCTTACTTAAACAAAGATGGGCAAGCAAAAATGGTAAAACAACATTGATGAGTGAGAAATGACGAGCTTTATTCAATCATCAATGAAAAAAGGTACATAATGGATAACAACATTGGTGAGTGAGAAATAACAAGCCAACCTCACACAATAATGGAAAAAGTATATGAAAGAATAAATAGACTCAAGTGTCTGCAAAAAAGGTAGTACAACAATAACAAATGGAAAAATAAATCAAAACAATGCTGGGATGTAGAGTCATGGGGTTAAAATAATCCATATTCACTCAAATATATTATCTGGTTATTAAGATAGATAAAATTGAAAAAAATTAGTGCTAGTATGTTTTTAAGATGTGAATAAGAAGGAATATAGAAGAAGGAAAAATAGATTTAGAATCACATTTGCCTATCAAGGGGGAAATGAAATGGGTGGATGGAAGAATACATGAAAAACCAAAGTAGGGGAACTCTTTATTGAAGTCAAGATAGTCAAATTAGGTTTATCAAAACAAGAAGACTTTTGACCTTAAGGAATCTAAAGAACTTCTCTTAGCCACACAAGTCTTAGATCAACAAATGCAATAGGTAGATCATCCCATGAAGGCTATATGCAAAAAAATTAAAATGGACCTACCTTCCCATAGCTTATTTTGCATTCTTCAGGACCCCTTGTAGGGTCATTTATATACTACAAAGATTGGGTAATTGCGTGATAAATTATATATCACCATAGAGTTTGTTAAATTCTCCTATTCCAATCTACTAGCCTACCACATCCCAATGGACCTTAGCTCTATCATGAGGCCAATTGTGTATGTTAAGCTTTCATTGAAAATAGGATATGTGTTTGTAATCATGTCTTTTGGTGTGATTTCGACTTTTGAAATGTGGATGTTCCATTTTATATATCATTGCCTTTTATTTCAAATGATTTAGATTTTAACTTTGTTGATGGATTTTTCTATTCCTCTTCCATACGGATTTGCAGAACCAAATATGGGTTTTAAAGATGAATTTCATTTGAATAATTTGGACTTGGTTTCTAAGAGAGAGAACTTAGTGAAAATGGTGTCTAAGAATTATTGTTAATTTAAGTGAAATAAAAGTGCTATCTTTACTTTGACCTTGTTTTATCTAATGGGGAGTGAAAGGAAAGGAAATCAAGAGGAATGAAACATGAAACAATTTGAATTACTTCAAATCACAAAAAATATGACAAAAGTAAAAAAAAGATACAATGACATTGAAGTATGATTTCTTATCATAAGAATGAAGTGTATGAAAATATGTTAACATAGTTTGTTGTGCAAATTTATCTATCAAAGAAGCAAAAGCCATAGTTGAGAACAAGGATCACAAACTTAGAATTATTTCAAAACAAATTAAAGACAAGGAATACTGAATGAAATATGGTAATTTCATGAGGAAGGCTAGGTTTTATCTATTGTCACACTGTAACTCATAAAAGAGAAACCCACAAGAGTGCACAAAGCATGTAAAAAGTAAAAGAAAAATAAGATATTTATGAGGAAGGATAGGTCCTGTCCATGGTCTTACACAGGGACTCACCAAGAAAAAACCTAAGGGGTGTGAAAATCATTGGAAAGAAATAAAACAATGAGGACAAAACGAAATCATGAGGAAGACTAGGTCTTATCCATAGTTTTACAATGCAACTCATGATAAAAGGGAAACCAAAGGACGAAAAAGGACTAAGATTTGTATAAAGAGATAATTATTGTAGAGGATGATACCCACGTAAGTATCCTAAAAAAAGTGATATAAGGATAGTTTATAGAAATCATCATAATAGGGGAAGGATTTAGGCAAAATAATTTTTTAGGAATTTTGCATTTGTGGGATCTTTGAAACTATGGCCTTTATTAGTTTGAAGGCGATAAGTTCTAAGACCAAAGATGTATTTGACTAAATAAAGCCCCCATTATTTTTGGGAATATTTACCTTATTTTTTATGAGTATAATCAAGCTTAACGACAAGATCACCAACATAAAAAGTGTGAACTTTAACTCTTTCATTATGTTGTTTGGTAATGCAAGCCTTGTATTGGTGATTGTGTTGTAGGGCAAAAATATGGTGTTCATCAAGGAGATCAAGAACATGAAGGAAAGATTCACATAATTCTTCATTGGGTATGATACCATGAAGAGAGATACAGAGAGAGGGAAACTCAAATTATAATGGGAGGACTGATTCAAAACCATAGACTATCAAAAATGGTGTTGCCCTAGTGGCAGTGCGTATGTTAGTGCAATAGGCCTAAAGAGTGGGATATAGATGAAGATGCCAATCCATGCAAGTTTCATGAATTATCTTTTGGATAATTTTATTAATAATTTTTTTGGTGACCTCATCTTAGTCATTCCATTATAGATGGTAGGGTGTGGAAAAATTCTGATTGATTTTAGATTTAGTACTGAGTTATTTAACATCTTTGTTTTTGAAGTTACCACCATTGTCTAAAATGATATTATGAGGGACAACAAAGTGGAAAATTATTTAATTGAGGATGAATTTTTAAATGGTAGTACTGGTGACATTGATGAGGGGCATAACCTTGACCCATTTGGTAAAATATTATGTGGTTGTGATAATAAAGACATGCCCATCTTAAGATCTAGGTAATTTACCTATGAGATATAATCCTCACATAGAAAATGGTCACGGAGACTCCTTGGTTTGAAGATCAGCTGGAGATGAATGAATTAGATCATTATGAATTTGGCAAGGAGTACATTTTTTAGAAAATTTGATGGCATCATTTTCAAGAGCAAGCCAAAAGTATCTCATATGTACACGTTTATGGGTTGTAGCATGTCCACTATAGTGGCCACTACAAATACACCCATTTTCTTGTTCAATAAGAGGAAGAACCTCTTATTTCAGAGCATAGTAGAGTAAGGTACCTTTAGGATTATGATAATATAGGATGTTATATCAAAATTCATACTTGAAAGCTTGTTTGCAAATGTGAGTCTTTTTTCAAGAATCAATATTTGGAGGACAAGTTTGGTTATTTTGAGGGATTAAAATAAGAGGTTGATTAGACATATTGATCAAATGATGTTGCAATTATATCATTTAGGAGGTGTTATATGTTTTCCTTATGTTCATTTATTTCACTATTTGTGTAATAAGTTGGGTTATATCAATTGGCAGGTTTGTATTGGTAGGAGGACTCCTCGAATGGGTGTTAGGGGGAGGGTTGTTAGGAGGTGGATTACCAGTGGGGTTGTTAGATAGACTTGTGTCAATCACTCCCACATTATGTCTAGATGCTTGAAGATGGAAATTGTATTGATAGGTACAGAAAGGATCTAATCCACCTACATCATCTTGAGGCATGATTTGAAACATGTTTCAATCCATAGATGAGTGAGGGGGAGAATTATTCCAAGAGTGAGGATTCTCTTGGGAGGTAAAGAAAGGAAGAAAATAATACCCCATATAGTGTTTAAATGGATACAGGTTGTCCAAAAATATTATGATGGGATATTTCATGATGCTTGATGAGATAAATAGAAGTTAGGAAAGAGAAAAAGAATTATGGATATAGTCATCCTGACAAAGAACTAAGTCAACCAAATAAAAGAACAAGGTTGACCAATAAAAGATAGAGTCAACCAATAGGTACCAAATCGACTGGGTTGATAGAGTACTGCTAAAACACAAGCGAAAAGAGTACAGAGTTGTAGGGGTCAACTATGTACTACATACAAAGAACAAAATAAAGAGATAAGACCACACAGTCATGTAGGTCGACTATGTACTATAGATAGGAAGGGAAAAACATAGTCTGTAAGAGACTATATCGACTAGAATAATAGCGTTCTGAAATAGGGGGAAAATTTTACAAGATAATTGAAGCAAGAATGAAATCAAGCACACAAATAATTGGATCAATATGATTCATCCAATTGGGGCACACCATACAAAACCTTACACCAATGTTGGTGAATGCAAGTTTTTACAATACAACACGTAATGATCAGAGAGTAAGCAATTAATTGAAAAGTAAATTCTAACTAAGTGGTCATCGTAAGTGTTATTATATTATTAGAGAGTTTTGATTTTAATGTGATATGAGTGTTTGGGCTTAAAGAGATATGTGTTGACAATGGTATTGGCTTAGTATTATAGCCTACCCCTCACTTCACAATCCCACAATGATAAAGGTATTAGGTGCTTTATAAATATATACTATTAATGATGTATTTATACATGGCCAGAAAACCAAGTTGACATCTTCTTTAGTGATGAAATCCAAGTAGGTAGGCCATGGTAAGACAAATGTTTAAATGCATTCTGAATGTTATGTGATTTGGTAGTGTGTGCAAAAGAGTAAAATAGTGTAACTAAAATAGTAATTTGAATAACCATTTGTTTATACTATGTGAATTACTCTAAGCATGTAAATAATTCAAAAATAATTATGAATTAATTACTAGTAAATATTTGTTAATTCCTTGATTAAAAATAGTAAAAAGTTAGTTCAGGGGATAATATATGCAAATGGTATAGAACAAAGTCAATTGGGTTGTTATTATGTAGAAGCAAGTGTTTCAGAGAAATTTTGCTTATGTTCTTTATAATAAAGAGAAAAGAAACTTGAGAAGGGTATGGGAGAAAAACCTGATATGTTGTGCACGCATGTGATCTAGATGGTTTTAGATACTCCTCTTTAGCTTAGGAGGAATGACCTTCAGATAAGAAAGTACTCAGAGAAATGGTTTAATTAGCTATATTGTAGGGTGGATTACCTAAAAAGTTATATCCAAGAAGCACGAGCTTCCTTGGAGGCTATCAACCCACACTTTTAAATAATCAAGTTCTGAAAGATAAAGTACTTGCATAAATAATAGAAGGTACTAAAATTAAGTACAAAAATTAATTTCTAAAAGAATAGATGAAGTAGAATAATTATAGTAATAAGTGGGTCAATACTAATGTCAAATAGATTGGGTATGGTTTAGAAAATAACGTAGGGTTTTGTGATCATGCAGAAGGTTTAAAAATTGGATTTGAGTGAGCTATGGTGGATGAAAATAGCTTGTTATTTTGTCACATAGTGACCATCGACGGTTGGGGTGACCATCTATGGTTATGGTAACTATCAGTGGTTAGAGTAACCATTGGTGGTTAGGACAAACTATCAATAGTTAGAGTGACCATTGGTGGTTACTATGGGTTAGGTCTAGTCAAGAAAAATGCTATTTGGATGAGGTCATAGAATGGAGTTCTAAGAGATGGGTTTGGGCTGGGTTGATTGTGAGATAGAAACAAAGTAATTGAGTGATTGAAAATAGATATTTAGTTTATTGGTTTTTGGTCTAATGAATGGTTTGAAGTGGTGGATCCCAGAGCAATTTTGGTAAAGTAACGATACTTGGTTGTTGATGGATGGATGGTAGCACTCCAGATCTCTTTCACACTTATTGGTTTGTTAGATCACTAGAAGAGCACCTTTTCAAGAAAATGTTGATGAAAGAAGCTCTGGCTCTAGATGATTGATTGATTCCTGGATCCAGATTCACTCTCTCCTCCTCTCTCTTTTAGGAAGGAAGGAGAGGTGAAATAATACATTAACAAGAGGTCTAACTGGTTGTCTAAATTTAGTTCTCACATGCATGGGCTCGCACATGAATTAAATAGTCTAATTATAAAAAATAAAGTTGAGTTGAAATGGGTGCTTGATTGTTTAGTTGGTGCAAACCTAACCATCAGTCGTCAACCATGATCATTGATGGTTAGGGTGATCATCGACAGTCAAGGGTCTAAGGTTAAAGTTGGTAAAGAGGCTAGTGGGCCAGTTTAATTAGTCAGCTAACTAACTCAAGGTTATGGTCAAATGGTTGGGAGATGGTCTTTATGAGGTCCTAAGGTGGTCTAGGGGTATTTCGACATATATAACCATTATGTACAGTTTTCTAGTGTCTACATTTTGCCCTTTTTATTTATGCACTTTGTATTAGTAAATGGTAAAATAAAAATATAGTGCAGGTTGAAGGTTTGGTTGCCTCGAGCATGGAAGGAGGTGTTCCCTCTCAAATTAGGAAGTGATGAGGTAAAACTAAATTAGATGCAATTTTGATAAGTGGTGAAGGTAGTGATTGATAGGTTTGGAACTAAAGTGTAAATATGGACATAGAGTGTGACTAAGTGTGATAGCCAAGATCATGCATTAATTAGGTTGTCACTATTGGTAAAAATTAAAGACTAGAAGGACAAGTGACAAGTGGACCACATGATCGTATGTGATGATTGGGCTATACTTATAAACTTAAGTCTCCTAGACAATTTTGCTACTAGAATGACAATTGACAAATAAACCATGTGACTATATGTGATGGTTGGTAACACTCATAAATTCAAGTCTTTTAGATAAGGTTAGTGTTGTCATGGGTATCCAAGGTAGGAAGTGCTCCCGTGAAAACATAATTTGGTTGGGTGCGCAAAGTATCACAAGTTCAAAAAACTATTCAACTTGGAAAGTAGTTGGTGTGGTGAAAACAACCAAGGCAAGTTTGTCGTAAAACATGTGAGAGTCAGGCCAAAATGGCTAGTGGTGAGGTAACATGGTGGTTGGTAGGGTTGGCAGAGAAGGCAATCTCTGATTGGTTGAGTTCTACGAGTGTTATGGTGAAAAAAAAGTTGATTGAAAATTTGTTAGGCCAGAGGAGGGGAAAACCCCTACTATTCTGACCATTGACGGTCAGGGTTCCTAGGGTCGACCATCAACGGTCAGCCTAACTATCAACAATCAGGTGTCAACCCTAAAATGTCATGGTCAAAAAGACCATCAGGGGTCTTATTTGGCTCATTTGAGCATGTGACTGTTGGTGAGAGAATTTAGCATTTTGTGTAAAAAGAGCTCATGGTGGAGGGTGAGTGATTGGGTGAGTAGTTGAGGTAGATCGAGTTGGACTGAGTGAGCCAAATGTTGGACCATTGAGGATGTAGTGTGGGCATGGTAGAGGTCAATAGGTTATGGGTCCTTCCTCGATGATGATCAAGAAATGAGGTAGGGGGTGTTGTGAATTTGTATTTCAGTTTCAAATGTGTTTATTGATTTGGTAGTTTAGATCCAAATGTGTTGGTTGTTTGATTGTTGGGTGGGGTTGACCTAGGTTTTAGGGTTTTGTGTAGTTTGTGGTTAAATTTATAGGCAATATGAAAAAGTGGTTAGGGTAGGGTAGAGGATAGATATTTATAGAAATTTGCAAGGATAGGTGGTGTTTGGGTGGGTTAATGGGGGGTGTAGGTATTTTTTGGTTGAATGATGGTCATGCACAGTCATCATTGATGGTCATTACCAATCATCGATGGTTGATAAATGACCGTCATAGGTTGGTTTCTTAATTGTCAGTGGTCACCATGACCATCGACGGTTGACAAGGGGTAGAAATGTTTTTGAAAAGTGTTAACTTTTTTGGAGTTTAGAGTTTAAGATATGAATTATTTTAGAATTTAGTGTTGAATGTTTAATTAAAAGTGATGTCAAGGATAATGTTTATGTTTGATTGGTATTAGTTGAAGGTGAATGGTAAATGTCAAGGTCAAATGTAATGTTGGTGGTTATCAGGTAATTGTTTAAGGTCAGATGTTAAGGTAGTAGTTGTGTTGAAGGGTAATGGGTAGTTATAGTTTATAAGCAAAGTGTGGTGGTATACTAAGGTTTATTTTTATCAAACTCTGTAGGTGAGAGAGTAGATCTAGATGTGAGATTGGGTGCATCAGATCTTTGTGAAGATTCATTGAGGGATGATTGCATATGATTGGGCTCACATGGAGAAAGTGAGGCTTGGTGCAATGTTGCATTACTAGTGCATGCCATAGGATGCTATGATGATCATGGTGTTAATCAATAGATGGGATCCCACCATGAATACCTTTCTGCTACCTATAGGTGAGATGATCATCTTACTCGAGGATGTCCATAGGATTATATGGCTACCTATACAAGGTGAGATAATTTATCATATTAAGAGGGAGGAGAGAGATGATTTTATGGAGTTATTGTATGGAGATGACCTCAACTTTGTTAGGTGGCATGTAGGGGGTTTGGCTATACTCTATTATACCAAAGGGCTAGAGATGATAGGTAGTTGATGATGATGATGATGGTGATATCATGTTTTACCTTACCAGATTCAATCAATGAGAAGTTCTCATATTTTTTGTTGGGGGTGTTGGTTGAGATGTTATTGGGTTGCATAGTGTTCATGTGGGCACTCGTATTGTTGGTTTAGATTTATAGGGAGATGTGGGGATTCTGAGCCCACAAAGAGGTATGGTATTAGCATGGGGTTTGTTTTGCATTATTGGGCATATGAGCACATCGAAGTGTTGTGATTGATGGGGATACCATGGGAAGGGTATGCTTAGATGGATATTTGAGTAGGATTCATGCACTAGAGATATGATTTTTCCCTTTCAGTACTAGATGGAGGGGTTTATGACATTGATTGGTTTAAAGGTGAACTGGATGCCTTGGTTGTTGGAGATGTGATCTGGAGACCCTATGTCAAGTTTATAGAGTGGGCTCACTACAAGAGACAGACTCTATCCCTATAGATTTATAGATGGATTTTTGGTAGGAGAGAGGGTGAGATATAGCTCATTCTTTTTTATAGGGTCTAGTGACAGTTCAGTCTAGTAAAGGGTATTTTAGATCCATTCCTGAGATATAGGCTGGAGGATGTAGAGCTACTACTTCCTAAGCCATATCCAACTTAGATTTTCATTAATCATGAGGAGCTACTAGTTAGGGCCAAGATATATGATTCAGGATTCATAAATGTGTACCCTATGTAGTACCAGGCACTATATGCGAAAGTTAATTTTGGGGGTGATGATGGTGGTCAATAGGCTATGGATGTTGATCTAGATAGTAGAGGTAGACCTCAATAGGCATAGGTATAGGGAGTTGCCCCATATGTACAGGCATTGACCATAAATAGGGATTAGGCATGAGTGACATTAACAATGGCACATGATTTTATGGTAGTACTACAAGGTTAGTTGGTAGTGGCACATGGTTAGTTGGTAATGGCACATGGTTAGTTGGTTGCAATTATAGGTGAGAGGGACTAGGCTAAAGCTACATTAGCCTTGGTTAACCAAGAGAGGGATTCCCTTAGGTAGGTTAGAGAAGTAGCACCTACATGACCATTGATCACTATCCTCATGGCATGGTCTATAGCCATAGTGGAGGAATTTTATTATTATGAGGTCATAGTCTTCAGGTGTTGTCTAAATGAGCCCTGATAGTGTGAGTACAAGGCAGGTATGGAAGGTGGTCCTAGCATGGTGACACCAAGTTAGTGGGTTGCTTTTGTAGGTGGACAGGTAGGTACCTTGAGAGTGTTATAGTAGACAGTGGTGCCCCAAGGTCATAGTCTGATATGAGACATTACATATATTGATGTATATGATTTCGATACTAGCCTATGAGCTGATGCGATGAGATGTATATTTATTTTGAAAGATAGATTTATATTTTTGTATACATGATGATGTTTATGGTTGATTATAAACTCACGATTTATAGATATGATCTTTGTCTATTGTTTTTGGCTCATGATTATGATGCTCATGTTGATTATTGATGATGTGATTATTGATTATGGTTATGCTCATGATGATAGGTATATGGATGATGATATAGACTCGCCTAGCTAGGCATGTGATGAGATGGCTTTTTGTTTATGCTCAGGATGATATCATTTCTCTTAATTTTTGCTCATTTCTTAATTAAAGAAGGTAAGAAACTAGTAATAAGGGTGTGGTAGAAGAACTTGATTGTTATGCACGTGTGATCTAGACGAGTGTGGAGAGCTCCTTTTTGTCTTGGAAAGATAACCTATAGATAAGAAAACACTACTAAAAGGGGTTTTTATAAAGATAGTAGGGTGGACTTCCTAAAATGAGCTAGATCCAAGAAGCGTGAGATTGTTAGGAGGGTGTCAATCCACTCTTTGATAACAGTTAAGTTGAAAAAGATAAATATGAAATAATTGCATCAAATAATAGAAAGAAATGAAATGAAATATAAGAAGAAATAAATTCTTGATAAAGGAAATAAACTAAATATAGCAATAGTAGGTTAATACTATTGCTAAAATAGATCAGGTTAGGTTCAAAAAATTAGGTAGGGGTCTGTGAATAGGTAAGGATATAAAAAGTTAGATTTGGTTGGGGGTAAGGTGTTGGAAATAACTTATTGTTTCTTTACAAAATGGCCATCAGTGGTTGGGGTGACCATTGGTAGTTAAGCTGACTGTCGATAGTTGGGTAATTGTTGGTGGTTGAGGGTGACCATCGATAGTTCCTGTGGATTCTAAAGATGCTCATAAAAGGAGTTGCAGAATGGGTCAATGAGTGGTCTAAGGTTTGTTAAGATTTTTGGAGTTAGAAATTAAGATGTAGAAAGGTCTAATTGGGTCAGGGAGGTTAGAAACCAAAACAAAAAAACTAGGATACAAATATACCTATTGCTTACTAAATGGTTGATGGTTGATTGTTGGAGCAATTTTGGTAGAGTAATGGTACTTTACCTAAAGAGAAATTTTGGTAGAGGTTCCAAGTTCTATTGTAGTTGTTGAATATTTGGAAGGAATACTAGTTGAAAAGCTTAAATACCTGTGTACTAGAATGCTTGTGATTATGTTCACCTCTTACTCCCCTCCTTTTATAGGAAAAGAGAGATGGAGGATAGAATGTTCTGTAGGAGGTTCGCTTGTTGATTTTGATGCTTCATAGTTTTTTAGTAATGGGAAAGGTGAACACATTAAATTGTGTTATGCTAGCTTGTATATAGTTGGTATTTATGTTATATTGAGGAAGATCTTATTGTTGATGGTCAACCTAACCATCGACGGTCATGCTGACCATCAACGGTTGAGTGTCTAGAGGTAAAGGGGTTAAGGTGAGTTAAAAGGGTTGGGTTAAGGATTAGTTAGTAAGTTAGTGAGTTAGTTAGCTTAGTATCTAACTAGACCCAAGGTCTAATGAGTTGGTTAGTTGGTCCAGAAGGGTTAGGTGGTCTTTAAGGGGTCCCAAACAATTTCAACATCTAGAATTATTGTGTGTGATTTTCTAGTGTCTACATTTTCCTCTTTTTTGTTATACAATTTGTGTTAGTAAGATGTAAAAAGAAAATGGATTATGGTTCAAGGGTCTGGTTATCCTAAGAATGGGAGGAGGTGTTTCCCCTCAAACCAAAAGTTGATGAGGTGAAACCAAAATCAAGTCAAGTTTTGATAAGTGATTTATGTTGAGTCATGTGGTTGGTGACAAGGGTGGTTGGGCATTTAAATTGAAAACATGCACACAAAATGTGACTAATTGTGATAGCCAAGATCACACAAAGACAAAGTTGCCATTATTGGTAAAAATAAAGTTGGTTTTATAAGGATTGGTGTTGAGGTAACTGACCCACAATGTTTAGGCATAGTTGATCAGGTCATTACTATCAAGTCTCCTAGATAAGGTCGATGTTTTTGTAGGTATCTAAGGTAGGAAGCGCTCCTTTGAAAAACATAAATGGTTTAGTTGTGTACTAGGTGATGTAAATTTCAAATGTTTAACATGGAAAGGTTGGTCAGTGCAGTAAAAAGGGATTAAGGCAAGGTTGTTACAAAATATGTGATAGTTTGGGCCAAAATGGCCAACATCAAGGTGGACATGGTTGGGTGGTTGGTTGGTTGGAGAGGGTATTCTAAGATGGTTAGTTTTGGTTTGGTGAAGATGGTACTCTTCAAAAAGGTGGCATGAAGGTGTTCAGTGCCAAAAAAGCAAATGTTTAGAAAAAAGAAGGTTTTTTTATCATTGACAGTCAATGGTTCCAAAACTTGATCATCGACGGTCGAGGGGAACCCTAAAACCATGGAATATAAAAAGTGAAAATGATAATTCATTTTTACTTTTTGCTTTTGACTCCCATAACTTTCATGCTCTAGGTGATTTGGCATTTTTGGGTGATAGTAAAGTGGCAAGGTAAGGTTGATTGTTGATTGGGTGGTTGTTGATTGGTGGGAGGTGTGTGTTGAGTTGATCTAGCTAGGACCGAGGATGCAGGGTGGATGAGGATACGGTCGAGTAATAGGATGCGATATTCATCCTTGATAGTGGTTGAGGAATGAGTTATGTGTTGTCTTAATTTTTTAGATTTATTGATTAAATCATTTTAAAGTTGAATTTTATTATTTTGTGTTTGTTTTGGTAGGGTTTTGGGGGGTTTTCCCTAAATTTAGGTTTTAGGTGTGATTGGTAAAATGATTAGGTGAAAATCAAAATTGAGGGGGTAGTAGGGTTGGGGATAGGGTAGAAAGTAGGGGTAGATAGTTTATTTATTGAATTTTTTTGTTTTGGGTGGGTTTAGGAAGGTAGGTTTAGGTGTTTTTCCATCAACGGTCATACACAGTGACTGTTAGAGATCATACTCAACCATCGATGGTCAGACTTGAACATCGATGGTCAACTATCGAAGCCAAAAGGTCACTTGACCATCGGTGATCATAGTGACCATCAATGATCAGGTGAATGGTGAAGATGTTTAATAAAATATGTAGGAAAATAGGTGGGGTTGAAAATGTTTTTAGTGTTTAAAATTTTAAGGGTTGGTTGGAATAGGGCAGCTTTCAAGTAGGAGTGGTGTGTTGAAATGTTTGTGTGTTAGGGTAGGTGTTTTTTTTTATAAAAGAGTTAAGGCTAGAGCTTAGTTGAAAATGTTGTAGCATTATAAGGGTAGAATTGGAATAGGTTAATTTAGGTGTATTTAGGTGTATTTGGGTAAAATGAATGAAGTGAAAGAACATGGGTAATGGTGATTAAAAACTAAGTGTACATGCTAACCTAAATTCTGTAGGCATGAGATTAGATTTAAATGAGGGATCAAGTTCCTTGGATCTTTGTGAATATCCATGGAGAAATGACTGATGATGACTGGACACATATGGAGAAGGTTAGCCTCAAAGCTATAATACACTATTAGTATGTGTCGTGAGATACATCAATGATTGTGGACCTCATCAAAAGATGGGATCTAGCCATAAATACCTTCCTCTTACTGATACGAGAGATGACCATCTTACTTAGAGGATGTTTATAAGATCACATGGCTACCCATTTGAGTGAAGTTGATATACCATATTGAGAGTGAGGAGAGGGATGAGCATATGGAGCTCATGTATGGTGAGGATCGGGCCCTTGTTAGTTGGCATGCCAGTAGCTTTAGTTACAGGGAATTATACTAGAGGGATCAAGATGATAGATGTTTGATGATGATGATGATGATGATGATGATGATGATGATGATGATGATGATGATGATGATGATGATGATGATGATGATGATGATGATAATGATGATGATGATGGCAGTCTCCTATTTTGCATTATCAAATTCAAGTAGTGGGTGGTTTCTTTATCTATTGTTGGGAGTGTTTGTAGAGATGTTGCTTGGTAGGATAGTGTTTGGGTGTGTGCTAGTTTCATTAGTTCAGATATATAAGGATTTATGGGGATTTTGAGCTCACTGGTGAAATGGGATCAGTGTGGGGTTTGTACTTTATTGTTGGGCTTACAAGTATATTAGGGTTTTGAGGTTGATGGGGATATCATGGGAGGGCTATGCCCAAATGGACTTTAGGGTGGGCTTCATGTGGTGGAGGGGTGCCTATGCACTCACAGGAATTGGAAGAGGTGTGAGGGATATTGACTAGTTTAGGGATGCATTGGATGGATTGGTTATGGTGGATGTGGTTTGGAGGTAATATGTCAGTTTTTTAGGTGGACTCACAACACTTGACATACATTGTCATTTCAAATCTAGAGATGGATCTACAAGAGGAGAGAGGGTGAGACTGAGCTCATCCCATTTGATAGAGTTCAAAGGTAGTTCAGCCTAGTGCAGGGAATTATAGATCCATTCTCAAGGTATAAGGGGAGGATGTTGAGTTTTTGCTTCTCGAGCCATAGCTAGAGGAGGTGGTCCTAGATCACAAGGATATTCCTGTTAGAGCAAGGGTTGATGATGTCAGATTTATCAATGGCTATGTAGCATGATATTAGGCCCTTTATGTAGCAGTGAATTTTAGGTGGGATGATGGGGGCCAGTAGGCTATGGATGTGGATCTAGTTGGTGGGGGTCTATATGTATAGGTATAGGGAGGTGGCCCAGATGGATAGGTAGGGGTAACATTGGCCACTGTGTAGGCACAAATTACAATGTTATCAAGGTAGGTGGACACATTACAAGGCTAGATTATGACATTACAAGGTTAGGTTGCCACCATGATAGGTGAGAGGGATCAGGCCAAGACCTCACTAGGCTTGGTGACCCAAGAGAGGGATACCTTGAGACAGAGGGTAGGAGCAATGATCGCACTAGTAAGACCACTAGGTACCATCCCTATGACATGGTACTTGATCACAGTGGAGGAGTTGAGGTATTATGAGGCCATAGTTCTGACATAGTATCCTAATCAGCCTCGATGGGGTGAGTACAGAGCCAGCATAGTAGGTGGGGCAATTGTAGCAACTTCATTTCAGTGGGCCACTTCGATGGGTGGACAGGTAGGCATCCCAAGAGGACATGCACTAAATGGTAGTGGTAGTGTAGGCAGGGCTAGTGGTAGTGTAGGTAGGACCAGTGGTAAGGGTGCCCCAGGGGCATGATGTGATATGCTATGATGTATAAATATAGGTGTACATGATTTTAATATCAACCTATGTACCGATGTAGTGATATGTACATGTTTTTTAGAGAGAGATATATATAGTATTACATGTATTATTTATTTTGATAACATGATGTATATGATGATGTGAATTTGATTTATATGTAAATGTGATGTATGGTTCATGGTTTTGATGTTTTATGCATATGTTTTATGAGATGTGGAATCATTAGCTTAGGCATGTGATGATTATGGATGATGCTTATGGTGAGTGGTTATATGCGATCATGATGATGTTTTGATTTATTCATGGATACAATGTTTATGGTTATGGTTAAGATGTTCATTTTGTGGTGATGATGTTATTTATGATGATTTGTTTGTAATGTTTATGGTAAATGGTTATTATTCTTATGATTATGATGTTTTCAATAACTGGTTATGATCATGGCTATGTGATATGGTTGTGGTTTAAGATTATATATTTGATGTAGTTCATGATGCTTTATGATTATAATGATTTTTTTTATGGTTATGATGTTAATGAAAGCACATAAAGCAAGTTAGATAACAAACTAGATGTAGGAAAAGAGATAAAAATCATGAGACATATGTTTACATGAACCAATGATGAGAGGATAAGGAAAAAAAGAAAAACATGATGCTTTTCATTGGTAGGGACAAAACAAAATTTAAGTTAGATTGGCTTAGGGAACACAGGCCTTTCAAATGCTTCGCATTAGCATACTTTTGTTGATAGAAAGGTGTCTTGATTACATTGTGTCAAGTAAGCTCATAATCCTTTGATTTGTCGATGGTATAAATGGGGAAGTAGGTGATAGGTAGTGTGAAGGATGACCTTATGTGGGTTAGTTTTCCCCTTCTATAAGTGACCTAAGAACCATATTAGACAAGTCCATGTCTTCATACAAAGTGTAGACTGATTGATGTAGGAAGTCTACTAATGCTAGATATGCAAGCTGATTGCAGATTTTTCCCCTTCTATAAGTGACCTTAGAACCATATTAGACAAGTCCATGTCTTCATACAAAGTGTAGACTGATCAATGTAGGAAGTCTACTAATGCTAGATATGCAAGCTGATTGCAAATTTTTTAGGATAGTTTGTTCTAATTTTGATATAGGATATTTTGTTATTGTAGTTGTTTTTATAATTTTGTGAAGCTAATCGATGTGGAAAGCTTCAAATGATTCCTTTGACAAACTTGACTTATTTATTTTGGTAGTTGTCCTTCAAGGGAGCAGTCTACAATGCTAGAGACATGTGACCCAAGTGATATTTTGGTATCCCAAATTATTTTGATGCTAGGTTTAGACATGGACAAGTCTATATAGGTTTATATGTTTACTTTTATGAGGGAAAAAACCTATATCACAATAAGGTTAATGATACGTGAAAAAATGGGAGTTTTGAGAGACAATGATCGTGGGATTTTGTGTAATGAGAGATGAAAAGTATCCATGACAACCATGTTATGGGTAGAGACATGGTACCCATATTTAGGATTAGGCTATGACTGTGATGGTTAATCACATGGTTCTATGTTATAATCGGTTGTCCTCAAGGGGATGGAATGAAGGTGTGAGAAAGGTGGAAATCTCGTAAATCAAGGGATGAACTTAAGTTAGACAAAAGGTGAGTTTGATCCTTTTAACAAAAGAAATGATGCAAATGCAAAGCATTAAGAGGCTCAAGTTCTATTTTTCCTTCAAGAGAGGACAAACGATAAGCTCCTGATCCATACTTATGGGTTACAATGTAGGGTCCAAGCCAATTGAAAGCAAACTTTCCTTGTTTACTTTTCTCCATATTGGTCACATGTTGATTTTCCTTCAAGATGATGTATCTGATACTGAATTCTCATTATTTTAGGTGCTTGTTATAGGCATGCTTGATTTTCTCTTAGTAGAAATGAATATCGTTAAGTGATTCTAGGTGATGTTCATCAAATAACTAAAGTCATGCTAGACATTCTTAAAGATAGTTTCTCTCATAAATGATGTCTTTCAAGGATATGTGAAGAGAAGGAATCTATACTTTGAGAGGTAAAAGTGCCTCTGCTCCAAAGACTAGAGAGAAAGGGGTAGCCCCTGTAGAGGAGGATAACGTTGGATAGGAATAGATGGATGAATAGGTTCATTGTAGATTTGATCATAGGATAAAAGGTTATGAGCCCTAGAAATAGATGACTCTAGGTTGGTCATTTTGTCTATTAACATTTTGACCAAATCCATTTGAGGTTAGGAAGCTCCATGATTGTGTGGTTGCTTTGGTTGGCGTTGGGTGGATGCAATATATGAATAAGTGATGGAAGGTTGAGATGATGCCACATATTAGTATGTGGTCATTAAAGGTTGAGATGATGCCACATAAGGGTTAATGGGAACAAAAGGTTGGGTAGAATGTGCTATGTATCCTTGTGGATTAGGAACATATTGATAGGATGTCATGTGTATTTGTTGATGGATTGATATGGATTGATTTGGAGGTATGAATGGGTTGGTGGATTGAGGTTGAGCGGTAACTCTTATACCAATAGGTGTAAGGGTAGAAGGTATGGAAAGCACCAAATTTTGAAGTGGAGTGGAAATTGGTGGGTTGGTAGTGATAAGGGGAATGGTGGAAATAAGGGTAGAAGATATCCCCCTAGTGGATGAAGTATGGGTAACAAGAGGTGAGGTTGCTCCTATGTAGGATGTGTTTGTTGGTGCAGGGGGTGCTTGCTTATTGGTTGGGATGTTTGATTGAGTTTAGGTAGAGGTAGTGGATGGGAAATTGGTGGAAGAAGACGATTGGGTAATCATAGGTTGGGTAGAGGTGGGACCAATCATAAGATGGGGAGACATACCATAAGGTAAATCCATAGGAGGAACCGAAGCACTATGGATATTGTGAAATAAGGTGCTAAGGTAATGTTGGAGGGCCACAGAGTTGTTATCAAGGAAGGTATCAAAATTTGCATCACCCTCGGCAACTACTCGAGGCATGGTAGGAGGGGGAGAAATAAGAGAACTCTCAATATCTTAAGTGTACTCCGTAGAGGAAGAAGAAGAGGAAGGTGGTTTTTGGTTGGTTTGATTCATCAACTATTGTCTAGTAAAGACCATGTGAGGAATAAAAAAAAATGACAAAAAGATCACAACTCAAAAATAGAACAAGCAAAAGGAAAAAGATCTCAAGGCAATGAAAACATACACTAGAGTGCATTTAAAAACTTAAAATATCTTTTAGATCACTTTTGGCTTATGACTTAGAAAGTGTGAAGAACTTTGGTTTGTACATCAGGTACTAGAAAGGAAGTCTAAAATTGGTTTCAGATGTTAAAGGCTCTCAGAAAAAATCTATATTGAAAATCAATACGTGGCTTGGTATTAGGGCCTACCCTCTCACTTCACACACCACAATGATAAGGGTTTCGGGTGTTTAGCCAATATATATCAATTTCAAGATTTTATACTCAACCAGAGAGCTAAGTTGGTTCTCCCATTGATAATGACCTCTAAGTAGGATTGTCGAGAAAGGTTAAGGTTATTGCTACACGATGTAATCCTAGTCAAGCCTTGTCTCAAGTTTGTTTTGATGTGTTGGTTGATTATGTGGTTTGGTAAAGTGTATGATAATAAGATTGAAACTACGATTGATTACTTTGATTTTAAGTTAACTTGATGAACTAAAAATATGTAAACAATCAATGTATGCAAGGTTTATTTTATACGCAAAAGAAATTTTGAATTTCTTCACATGAGCATTAATTAAAGGAAGAAAAGGGCACCTAGATGCTACTAGGTCCCACCTAGTGTGCCAAAATACTTCTCTTAATTTTTGTTCATTTTTAATTGAAAAAGAAGGTAAGAAACTAGTAATAAGGGTGTGGTATAATAACCTGATTGTTGTGCATACATGATCCAGATGAGTGTGGAGAGCTCCTTTTTATCTTGAAATGATATGTAGATAAAAAATCACTAACAAAAGGGATTGTTAGAAAGATAGTAAGGTGGATTTCCTAACGTGAACTAGATCTAAGAAGTGTGAGCTTGTTATGAGGCTATCAATCCACTCTTTGATAACAGTTAAGTTGAAAGAGATAAATATGAAATACTTTCATCAAATAATAGAAAGCACTGAAATGAAATACAAGAAGAAATATATGCTTGATAAAAGAAATAAATTAAATATAATAATAGTGGATCAATACTAGTGTTAAAATAGATCAGGCCAGGTTCAAAAAATCACATAGAGGTCTATGATTAGGTAGGGATATAGAAAGTCAGATTTGGTTGGGGGTAAGGTGTTAGAAATAACTTGCTTATTTCTTGCCACAGTGACTATCGACAGTTGGGGTGATTGTTAGTGGTTAAGCTAATCGTTGGTGGTTGGGTAACCATCGATTGTTGAAGGTGACCATTGGTGGTTGAGGTGAATGTCAACAATTCTTAAGGAATCTGAAGATGCTCAAAAAGGAGTTGCAAAATGGGTCAATAAGTGGTCCAAGGTATATTAAGGTTTTGAGAATTAGAAAGTAAGATGTAGAAAGGTCTGATTAGGTTAGGGAGGTCAGAAATCAAAATTAAAAAATTGGGATACAAATATATCTATTGCTTGTTAAATAGTTGATAGCTAATTGTTGGAGAAATTTTGGTAGAGTAACGGTACTTTACCTCAAGAGCAATTTTGGCAAAGGTTCAGATCTTTGTTTTAGTTGTTGAATTACTAGAAGGAATACTAGCTAAAAAGCATGAATCCCTGTGTGCCAAAATTCTTCTAATGATGTTCACCTCCTACTCCCCTCCTTTTATAGGCAAAGAGAGATGGAGGATAGAAGGTTCCCTAAGAGATTGGCTTGTTGATTTCAATGCTTCATAGTTTTTTAGCAACAAGCAAAGAAGACATAGTAAATGGTGTCATGCTAGCTTTACACAGTTGGTATTTATGTTAGAACAAGGAATACCTGACCGTCAATAGTCAACCTAATCATCGGTGGTCATGTTAACTGTCAGCAGTTGAGTGTCTAGAGGTAAAGGGGTCAAGGTGAGTTAAAAGGTTGGGTTAAGGGTTAGTTAGTAAGTTAGTGAGTTAGTTAGCTTAGTAATTAATTAGACCCAAGTTCTAATGGGTTCGTTAGTGGGTCCAAAAGGGTTAGGTGGTCTTTAGGGGGTCCCAAAGCATTTTGACATATAGAACCATTATGTGCAATTTTTTAGTGTCTATAAAAATTGATATGATGGTTATAGTTGGTACGTTTGATATGATAATAATTTGTATGATGAATGGACAATGATATGATGTTGATCACATGGATTATTGTTTATGGTGTGTTATTGTTTATAATGATGAGGTTGTTTATGGATGGTTTTTGCTATGATGTTGATATGTTGGTACTGTTGTGGTGAAAGTGGTTTATTGCTTTAATGAGTATATGCTTCCTCATTTAGATCTAGACATGTGTTGAAAGTGGTTTGTTTCATTATTGTTTATGGATGTTATGATGTTGATGGTAATGATTATGTGTATAGATATGGTTTATGCTAATGATGTCTATTTTGTTCATGATATAATGATGATGTTGTGATGTTGATATTATGATTTTGTTGTGGTTTTTTATGACGATAGTATATGATGTGCTTAAGATTATGCTCCTTTTGTGTTAAATTGAATCACATAAAGTAAGTTAAATAACAAAACTAGATGTAAGAGAGAGAAGATGATCACAAGACAAATGTCGAATTGAATATTTCAACCGATTATGAGAAGGTAAGAAGAGAGCATGATGCTTCTTATTTGACAAGAACTAAATCAATACCAAAGTTGGATGGCCTTAAGGATTATAATCCTTTTGAATTCCTCACATTAACATTCATTAGTTGGTTAAAAATGTGTTTTGATCACATAATGTCAAGTAAGCTCAAAATCCCTTGCTTATAGTGCATAAAGGGGATATGGATGAAGGTGGAACCTTCTTGTGAGACTAGCATGCATCTTCAAGAGGTTATCAAAGAGTTAGTATAAATAATTCTATGTCATATAATATGTAGACTGATCAATGTAGGAAGTCTACTCATGAGAGCCAATTACAGCTTTCAAAATTATTATACTCATGATAGTATATGATGTGCTTAAGATTATGCTCCTTTTGTGTTAAAGTGAATCACATAAAGTAAGTTAAATAACAAAACTAGATGTGAGAGAGAGAAGATGATCACAAGACAAATGTCGAATTGAATATTTCAACCGATTATGAGAGGGTAAGAAGAGGGCATGATGCTTCTTATTTGACAAGGACTAAATCAATACCAAAGTTGGATGGTCTTAAGGATTATAATCCTTTTGAATGCCTCACATTAACATTCATTAGTTGGTTAAAAATGTGTTTTGATCACATAATGTCAAGTAAGCTCAAAATCCCTTGCTTATAGTGCATAAAGGGGATATGGATGAAGGTGGAACCTTCTTGTGAGACTAGCATGCATCTTCAAGAGGTTATCAAAGAGTTAGTATAAATAATTCTATGTCATATAATATGTAGACTGATCAATGTAGGAAGTCTACTCATGAGAGCCAATTACAGCTTTCAAAATTATTATACTCATGATAGTATATGATGTGCTTAAGATTATGCTCCTTTTGTGTTAAAGTGAATCACATAAAGTAAGTTAAATAACAAAACTAGATGTGAGAGAGAGAAGATGATCACAAGACAAATGTCGAATTGAATATTTCAACCGATTATGAGAGGGTAAGAAGAGGGCATGATGCTTCTTATTTGACAAGGACTAAATCAATACCAAAGTTGGATGGTCTTAAGGATTATAATCCTTTTGAATGCCTCACATTAACATTCATTAGTTGGTTAAAAATGTGTTTTGATCACATAATGTCAAGTAAGCTCAAAATCCCTTGCTTATAGTGCATAAAGGGGATATGGATGAAGGTGGAACCTTCTTGTGAGACTAGCATGCATCTTCAAGAGGTTATCAAAGAGTTAGTATAAATAATTCTATGTCATATAATATGTAGACTGATCAATGTAGGAAGTCTACTCATGAGAGCCAATTCAGCTTTCAAAATTATTATACTCATGATAGTATATGATGTGCTTAAGATTATGCTCCTTTTGTGTTAAAGTGAATCACATAAAGTAAGTTAAATAACAAAACTAGATGTGAGAGAGAGAAGATGATCACAAGACAAATGTCGAATTGAATATTTCAACCGATTATGAGAGGGTAAGAAGAGGGCATGATGCTTCTTATTTGACAAGGACTAAATCAATACCAAAGTTGGATGGTCTTAAGGATTATAATCCTTTTGAATGCCACACATTAACATTCATTAGTTGGTTAAAAATGTGTTTTGATCACATAATGTCAAGTAAGCTCAAAATCCCTTGCTTATAGTGCATAAAGGGGATATGGATGAAGGTGGAACCTTCTTGTGAGACTAGCATGCATCTTCAAGAGGTTATCAAAGATTTAGTATAAATAAGTCTATGTCATATAATATGTAGACTGATCAATGTAGGAAGTCTACTCATGAGAGCCAATTACAGCTTTCAAAATTATTATACTCATGATAGTATATGATGTGCTTAAGATTATGCTCATTTTGTGTTAAAGTGAATCACATAAAGTAAGTTAAATAACAAAACTAGATGTGAGAGAGAGAAGATGATCACAAGACAAATGTCGAATTGAATATTTCAACCGATTATGAGAGGGTAAGAAGAGGGCATGATGCTTCTTATTTGACAAGGACTAAATCAATACCAAAGTTGGATGGTCTTAAGGATTATAATCCTTTTGAATGCCTCACATTAACATTCATTAGTTGGTTAAAAATGTGTTTTGATCACATAATGTCAAGTAAGCTCAAAATCCCTTGCTTATAGTGCATAAAGGGGATATGGATGAAGGTGGAACCTTCTTGTGAGACTAGCATGCATCTTCAAGAGGTTATCAAAGAGTTAGTATAAATAATTCTATGTCATATAATATGTAGACTGATCAATGTAGGAAGTCTACTCATGAGAGCCAATTACAGCTTTCAAAATTATTATACTCATGAGAGTTGATTATGGCTTTCAAAATTCTTGTGTTTTTTATGATACTTGATAATGGATCTTTTGATTTTTTTTGTTGCTTGAAAGGGTTGGGGAAGATGATCAATGCGAGAAGCTTCCAATAAATTTATATGCTTTGACAAATGCTTTACTCAACCATCCTTCAAGGGAGTGATCTAAGTTTATGTACTTTATTTAATATTTTTGATAGTTGTCCTTCAAAAGAGCAATCTACCTTATTTTAGATCAATTTTTGATATGTTTTGGGTTGTTATCCTTCAAGAGAGTAGTCTGTGAATGCTAGGAAGTGACCCATGAGTATTTCTGGTTATGACTTTGATTTTGATTTTGCTTGACATAGACTTACTTATATAGGCTTAAAGGTTCTCTTTTATGAAGGCAAAGGTAAAAGCATAAGAAGATTGAGTAGGTGCAAAGGGAGTTTTGGTAACAATGATCATGGGAATCCATCCTAGGAAAGGGGTAGAAAGTACCATGAGAATCATGCCATGGATAGAGTCGTACCCATTGTTCAAGATTAGGCTATGATCATGAGGATAATCACATGATTCGATTTTAACTAGTTGTCCCTAAAATAAGGAGATAAATGTAGTTTGAAAGCAAGGGATGAGCTTAAGTTAGACAAAAGGTGAGTTTGATCTCTTTTAACAAAAAAAAATGCAAATACGAAGCATTGAGGGGCTCTATTTCTGGGTTTCCCTCAAGAGAGGATAATCGATAAGCTCCTAATCCATACTTGTGTGTTATGATATAAGGTCTAAGCCAATTGAAAGCAAATTTACCCCACTTTCTTTTCTCCATATTGGTGACATGTTGGTTTTCATTTAGGATGAGGTCTCTGATATTGAATTCTCACATTTTAAGGTGTTTTTTATAAGCTCATTTAATGTGTTATTGATAGACACGAAGGTGAGTGAGTGCGGCTATATAACGCTCATCAAGTAACTCAAGTTGGGCTAAACGGTTTTGATGATAATCATCTTCAAAAATGATATCCTGTAGGGATATGTGAAGTGAAGGAATTTGGACTTCGAAAGGTAAAACAATGTCTGCTCCAAACACAAGAGGGAATGGGGTAGCACCCATAGGGGTTTGGATGCTAGTATGATATGCCCATAAGGTGAAGGGGATATGTAAGTGCCAATCCTACCCAGATGCATTAACCATTTTAGTTAACATGTTGTTGACAGTTTTGTTAGAGGCCTCTACCAATCCATTTGCTTGAGGATGATAGGGTGATGAGAAAATTAACTTGATACCAAATGCATCATAGAGACCTTGGACTTTGTTTTTAAAATATTTGTCATTGTCAGTGATGATTTTGAGGAACACTATAATGAAATTACTTTTATGTTTGCATAGAATGATTTTATATTGCCCAAAATAAGCAAATATGAGAAATCACATAGCAATAATTGACAGTAGAGAAAAATATTGGATAATATAGCAAAGTCACTTTGAGGGGGCAACCTCCACAATAATGCACTAATATCAGAATACATAACATGATGATCAATGAATAACCACTACCTCCTATATATAACTGCTTAGCCATGGTTATTTCATAAGCCAACCTAACTAAGAACATAGAGAAATATAATAAGAATATAAAGAGGTATGTAAGCCATAAGTCGGCCACACATATCTCAAGACACAACAAAGGTTAAGGGCATAGCATGCCCCTCCATTTCAAAACAACATTGTCCTCAATGTTGAGTCAACTTTGGATGTTGCTTCACAAAAGATTCATCCTCTCAAGTAGCATCTTTATAGGCAGATTCTTCCATCTGATCAGGTACTCCTTAATCGTTCGAGACTACAACTACTTAGTGTGCATTTGAAGGACCACCTCAAGATCAAGAATAACTCTTCCTTCCTCATCTAATTATGGTAACTCAGTTTGGGTAGCCCCTTTGTGTCCAATGACTTTCTTTAGGCATGATACATGAAATATTAGATGTATGCGAGTGAAGGAAGGAAACTCTAACTTGTAGGTCACACTACTAATTTTTTGTAAGATCTGATAAGACCCATAATACTTAGAAGACAACTTGTTATCCTCTTTCTATTGCTTCAAGGACATATGCTTATATGGATGTAAGTGAACAAAACCCCAATCACCAATGTCAAAGTTTCTCTCACTCTTGTGTTGAATTGTCTATTGTTTCATGCGATTTTGGGTCATGACTAAATTTTCATGCAAACTAAAAAGGACCTTCTATTGATGGTGAATATGTTCTTCAACTGCATGAACCTTAAGATGGACCTTCAAGGTTGAAGTGATGGATGGCAGGTGGTATCCATATATTTTAGAAAAGGAGACATTTTGAAAGAACTATGAATAGAAGTATTATACCACCATTCAAAAAGTGGCAACCAATGAACCCATTTATCTTGTTTATCATAAACAAAAAATGGAGATATCCTTCTAGATAGTTGTTGACTACTTTAGTTTGTCCATCCGATTAAGGATGATATGATTAACTACGAGCCAACTAGGTGCCCAAACATGCAAATAACTCAGTCTAAAAATTACTAGTAAAGATGGGATCTTGATCATTGACAATGATTTTAGGGGTACCATGCAATTTCTACACTATATTGAAAAAAGCAAAAGCTACTGTACTAGCAACAAATGGCTGTAATAAAGAACAAAAATGAGCATACTTACTGAGATGATCTACTACAACCATGATAACATTCTGACCATTAGATCTCGATAATCCTATAATGAAATCCATAGACACCTCTTCCCAACATTGGCTCGAGATGGATAAAAGATGCAAAAGGCCTAAGGTTTTGATGGTTTCTCCTTTATTTTGTTGATAGATCATACATTTAGCCACATATTTCTTGAAATCCCCCTTCAGTCCTCAAAAAAAATCCTGCTTGATTCTATGATAGGTTTTCAAAAATCTTGAATGACCCCCAATTGGAGTTGCATGAAGTTCTTGAAGGATTTTTTGTTTAAAAAGAGAATTCTTACATAGGTATAATCTATTTTTATACTATAATGCATCACCCTTCCATATGAATTTTTCAAATCCACCCAAACCTTGCTAAAGATTCTAAATCAAATCATGGGTAGCACTATCCTTGTCCCATTCTTATCGTGCTTCCTCTAGCCAATCTGTCTGTAGAATTGTCATAGCATATAGCAAGGCCTCAACTGATTCATCCTTCCTAGATAGTGCATCTGCCACTACATTGTCCTTACCTTTCTTGTAAACTATTTAAAAATCATAGCTTAACATCTTAGTTATCCATTTCTATTTTTCTTCAGATGATAACTTTTTTTCTAAAAAATATTTGAAATTGTCATGATTGATCTTTACCTAAAAGTGATGACCCATAAAAAATGGCCTCCATTATTTGAATACATGTAAAATGGCCATCATTTCCTTCTCATAAATGGGCTTGTGTTGATTTTTACCCTTTAGTTGATGACTTTCAAATGCAAGTGGTCTACCTTCTTGCATGAGTATAGCACCCATACCATACCCAAATGCATCACATTCAACCACAAAAGTCTTGAAAAAATTAGGAGTAATCAACATTAGAGTGGTGCACATCGCCAATTTCAATTGTTCAAATGCCCTGGTAGATGTATCAGTCCATTGAAAGGAGTCTTTCTTCAAGAAAGATGTGAGTGGGGCTACAATGCTACCATAATTTTTGACAAAACTGTGATAGTAATCAGTGAGTCCCAAAAATCCTCTTAGTTGTTTGTCTTAAGAATTGACCAGTCTATCATTGCTTGGATTTTTTTAGGTTCCACTTTTACTCCTGTATGTGAAACTAAATGACCCAAATACTCAACCTCACAAGCTTTAAAAGTACATTTGAAAGGTTTAGCATACAACTGATGTTGTTCCAAAAATAAGAGTACCTATTTCACATGGTGCAAATAGTCTTTCCAATTTTTAATTTAAATGAAGATATCATCAAAAAATATCAAAACAAATTTCTTCAAAAATGACTTAAAACCAATATTCATCAAACTCTGAAAGGTAGAAGGTGCGTTTGTTAGCCCAAAAGGCATAACCAAAAACTCATAATGGCCCTTATGAGTCTTGAAAGCAATTTTGGATATGTCTTCATCAGGGATCCAGATTTAATGATACCCAAAATGCAGATCTAACTTGGTATAATAAAGAGCACCATTTAATTTATCTAGCAAATCATCAATGATAAGAATATGAAAATTCTCTTTGATAGTGTACTTGTTGAGTTTCTTATAGTCAGGGCACATCCTCCAAGTGTCATCTTTCTTTCACATCATGACAACTGGTGAAAAGTATTCACTTTGACTATGGCAAATGATTTTTGCATCCAACATGTCATGTATCATATTTTTAATTTCACTTTTTTTGAGCATAGAGATACCTGTATGGCTTGATGTTGGGTGGTGTACTACCAAAAATAAGTTTGATAGCATGATTATACATGTAACTAAGTGGAAGTCTTTTTGGCATGTCACCAAAAATAACTAAATGGGCATTAATCACTTGTTATAGATTAGGAGGTTTAGATGAAAGAGTTGGATGAACTTCCATGAAAAACAAGAAAGCTACAAATCTTTCAGCACCCTTTTAGAGAATCTTTGTCATTTGATGGGAGTTAACAAGTTGTGGAGATTTAGCCCTTAATCTCCTTATCTCAAATGTCCTTTCAGAATGAAAATGTATGAATAATTCTTAAAAATTTATCTCAATGGAGCCTAAAGTGGTGAGCCACTATACTCCCAAAACAATGTCAGCTCCCTGCATAGGAATAGAAAATATAGGAGAATCCAACAAGTAGTCTTCCATGGCTAGCTTAATACTATGACATTTTTTTGAGAAACTAACAGTACCACCATCTGCAATCATGACCTAAAATTATGGAGTGGGATAACTGAAATAGGTCAAGCGAGCATCCAGCTTATTGTTGATGAAGTTGTGTATGCTCCTAGAATCAATCAGAACAATGACCTTATACTTTATAGGAAACCCACCACTTTAAGAGTTTAGAGAGTACTAATATCTGAAAGGGCATGACAAGAAATAGTAAACTGAGAGTCTTTAGATTCCTCCTCAGGGCCTTCATTCTCGCCAAGTTCATTCTCATCATTGTCATCCTCATTGGCACCTTCGATGTAAAACAACTTATTTTCAGTGCAATGATGGTCTTTAATCCATTTATTGTCGCAACCATAACACAAATCTTTGACTCACTTCTCCTCAATTTGTCTAGGTGTTAGTCTAGAGGGCTGAGGATATGATGGTGTTGGAAAGGTACGATTATGACTAGTAGTGAAGGTTTTCTATTTGACCATCTCTTTTTTCTCTACCATGCATGCCCATGAGATAGATTCTAATACAAATGTTGGGTTAAACATTCAAACCTCTAATTGAATGTTATCTTTAAGACCACCCAAAAATAGATCAGTCAAATTTTTCTTGGTGATGTCTCCCACTTGTAAGGATAGATTCTAAAACTGATGAATATAATCTTTCACAAATTTTATTTTCCTTAGTTTGGCTAACTGACTGAAGTAGTTCTCATATACATTATTCTAATAATGATTCAATAACTCACTAGTAAAAATAAATCATGTAATAGGAGCACCATTCTTTTTTTTTGAGCACATAACCAGTGATACCAAATGAACTGCTCAAGTTCCAGATATAGAAACGCCATGATCACCTTTTGAGAACTAGGTGTTTGATGTAGATCAAAATTTTCAAGTTGGATAATCCAAGTGAGAGGATCTTTACCATTAAACTTATGCATGTCCACTTTGGGCAACATCAATTTCATACCAAAATTGGAATTGTTAGTGTTGAGAAGAGGACCCGAATGCTGAAGTGGAGGGGTGTTTGACTGTAACTAAGATGAAAGTGCAGCCAATGAATCAATGATTTGATTCAATTAATTGTGAACCTCATTAATCTCTTTGTGTATCTTTGAAACATCAATTTGAACTACAAAAAAAGTCATCATGCCACACCAAGCCTTTTATCTCAGCGTAAAGTTGAGAAATCAATAGATCTAAAGTTCAAATTCTATGTTGTTGGCAGGAGTCTTAAGAGTTTCTTGCCCCCCTTTTCATCTCCGTGTAGAAGTATCATCCATATAGAAACCCTAGGAGGCTTTTTTCCTTAAAAAAATTGTGCCATGGGATGGTACCGTTGTGATCGCCTTGCCAAGATGAATCCAATGACTGCCTTTGCACACTAGGGTAAAAAAATTGGCACAAAAAAGTGTACCAATGGACTATACCATTAAAATCATTTTGTCAAGATGAATCCAACAACTGCAAATATGCAAGGCAAAAAAAATTCCATACTTTTTTAATTATTTTTTTTCAAAAAAATGTTTTGAACAATACTATGCTAACAAAAAAAATTAATTCTTTTCAGATGCAACTTATGTTTTTTCACTCCTTCCCCTCACAGAAGTCATGCCTTGCTTGATTCCAAAAAAACAAAACCATAAAAAGCTTGCCTAAATCAAAGCTCTGATACCACTTGCAATGAAATTACTTAGATGTTCACACAGAATAGTTTTATATCACCTAGAATAAGCAAATATGAGAAATCACATAGTAATAATTGACAGTAAAGCAGAATACTAGATAATATAGCAAAGTCACTTCGAGGGGGCAACCTCCATAATAATACACTAATATTAAAATACTTAATATGATGATCAAAGACTAACCACTACCCCCTATATATAGTCTACTTAGCCATGGTTATTTCATAGACTGACCTAACTAAGAACATAGATAAATGTAACAAGAATATAAAAGAGGTATGTAAGTCACAAGTCAGCTACACATATCCCAAGACATGCAAAAGGTTAAGGGCATATCAAATACCAAAATGATAGATGATGTGATGGTTGATAAAGTCAACAATCTTTTTAGCTTTGGTTGAAACAAGAGGAATAGCCTCCACCCATTTTGTGAAATATTCAGTCGCAGTGATGATAGAATGGTGGCATTGTGAAGAATGGGGGTTAATTTCACCAATAAAGTCTAGACCTCATTGTGAAAAGGGATAGAAATATGTGGAGATGCGAAGACTATGGCTAGATGTGTGATGTAAATCGGTATATTGTTGGTACTTAACACATTTTTTCATATAATCACAACAGTATTTGTTAAGGGTAGGCCAATAATAGCCAAGGCAAAGGATGTGTTTAGTGATGGTTAGGCCACTAAAATGTCCCCCACATATCCCATCATGCATTTTCCTAATAGCATGAGAGGTGTCATGACTACATAGGTGGCAGAAAAGGAGACAATCAAAGCCACGTTTATAAGTAATGCCCCCCATAATGGTATAACAGGAGGTACTCTGGATAAATGCTTTTTGAGCATTCCTAAAAAGATCGAAAATAATGATTGCTAAGTTGAGATAGTCCAAGGTCTGCTTATACCAGAGGTCAGGTTGAGTTCCCTCCACATTAAATATGGTGGGAGACTCTGACTTGACATAATAGGGTTAGGTAAGTTTGTGGATGACAACAGATAACTTAGAGTCAGAAGGTGCAGATGAGATCTAAAAAGTGAAGTGTTAGGTGTGGAGCCTGATTGTCTTCCAGGATCAGAGGTTAAAAATTTTATGTTATTTCAGTCAGGTTCGGATCCTATTCTTTGAATACCTCATGGCACAAGATGTTGTAATGAGTGAATCCAAGGGCCACACACCTCGGAGAAAATTTTTATTAAAATTGTCTTGTTAAATTATAATTTTGTAGTCAATCTGGGCCATTAATTAAAAAATTTAAAAACTCCTGATGGAGGTTATGTTTAGGTGTTTTTTACCCTAAAATGTATTGATATGTGGTTGGAGATGTATGATGGAGATATATGATGAAAAATGTGTACACAAAGTGGAGGCAAAAAAGGTAGAGAGGTGTAACAAGGTTTGTTACAAGATTTTGTTTCTCCCTTGTATTGTTGAAAATAATATACTGGACAAGTTTGGTGGATGTAGCCCATTTTAGGTGAACCATGTTAAATCTAGTGTCTCTTGTTATGTGCATATTTATGTTTATTTTCAGAATGTTTGATTAATTCATTTCATAGTTTCTCTAATATGCGATTTGGAGATAGATCTAGGTTTAAATTTATCCTAACACGAGGGAAGCCATAGTATCGATAAACGTGTTCATAGATTATGTGGTGGTTTGGATATGATAGTGTTTAAATGATGTTAAGAGTACGTCAATTAGTTATTTTTACTATTTTAAAACATCATTTTCACTTTGATAATAGCCATTGATTTGATTGACCGCTAGTTTGGAGTCACCAAATATGTTGATCATTTTGACTCCCAAGGCCAATGCAATTTGAAGGCCTATGATTAGGGCTTCGTACTCACTCATGTTGTTGGTGCATTCAAAATCTAGCTTAAAGTATAAAGGAAGAGGTTCACCATGAAGGGGGATAAGGATAATGTCGGCTTCCCCACCATGTTGACACTTTAATCCATCAAAGAACATGGTCACTTGATAGGTGAAGTCTCCCTGAGAGAGGGTCATGATGGACTCATTGAGAAACTCAAGAGGGGAAAGTTGATTTTTTGCTAATGGTACATTGACCAGTTGGTCGGTAATGGCTTGCCCTTTAATTGACTTCTACTGAAGAAATTCAAGGTCAAACTTAGGTAAAAGCATGAGCCATTTGGACATACATTGGTTTTAGTATGGCTTGGAGTGTATATACTTGAGTGGGTTGGTATATGTTATGACATAGATCTTGTGGTTGAGAAGGTAGTGGTGAAGCTTGGTGGCCATGAAGACTAAATATAAGCAAATTTTCTCGATATGAGTGTATCAAGTCTTGTATTCTACAAGCGTGCGATTGATGTAGTAGATGGCTTTCTCTTTTTGTTGTTCATTTCAATGAGCAAGCATTTCCCCTAAGGAGTGGTCAATGGCAGAGATACAAAGGTAGAAAGGTTGATCATCGTTGGGAGGAGTGAGGGCAGGTGGAGATAAAAAGGTATTGTTTAAGTGAATCAAAGGCCTTTTAACAGTCGTTGATCCACTTACAAGACATGTCCTTCTTCAAAAGGTGGTGGAAGGGTTGGCATCGGTCTGACAGTTGAGAGATAAAGTGATGAATGGATTGGAGCTTCCCCTACAAACTACAGAGTTGCTTGAGGTGGGAAGGAGGTGACATGTCAAGGATTGCTTTGATTTTGGCTATAACAACTTTAATTCCCTGAAGGGATATGAAAAAGTCGAGGAACTTTCCTAATAAGGCCTCAATAATGCACTTTTTGGGGTTAAGGTAGACATAGTAATGAATGAGTCATTCAAAGATAATTTGGAGGACGACCAAATGATCCTTACAATACTTAGATTTCCCAAGGTCATCGACATAGTCTTCTACAATTTTGTAGATAAGGTCATGGAAGATGTAGGTCATGACACATTAGTAGGTTGCATCAGTGTTCTTGAGGTCAAAAGGCATGACCCTATAGTAGAAGATCCCCCATGGGGTGATGAAGGTAGATTTGTGTTGATCTTCGGGGGCGATTAAGATCTAATTGTAACCCAAGAATCCATCCATGAAAGATAACATCTCATGGCCCGTGGTAAGATCAACTAGCTGGTCAATGCTTGGTAGAGGAAAGTCATCTTTTGGGTAAGCAAGTTTGAGGTCATGAAATTCCACATAAATGCATAGTCCCCTTATGGCTTTGGTGATAGGTACGATGTTTGAGACCCATTGGGGATATTCAATAGGTTGAATAAAATTGACAAACAGGAGACGTTGAAGCTCTTCTTTAATGATAAGGGCTATATGAGGGTGCATTCATCAAAGTCTCTACGTAATAGGCTTAGCCTCGTGATTGGTGACTACATTATGGGTAGCGATGGAGGGGTCGATCCCTGGGATGTCTCTATAAGACCAAGCAAATGTTATGTTGTGGTCTTGCAAGGAGGGGAAGTCTTGGAGCTTCTCAAAATTCATGGATTGGTCAATTTTTATAATGTGGGGATCATCTGGAGTGCCCAAGTTGATATCTATGGTGGATTCATTCAACATGGTTGAAGTCTCAGGAGGTAGAGATTTGTGGATAGAATAATCTAAGGTACCAAGATAGGTGATAATAGAATCATCATCCTAACACTGAAAGATATTAATGGTAGGAGAGTCATCTCAGCATGGGTTATAGGGGTGGTTACAGATGCCCCATCCTTTTGATTAGTTAGGGGTTCGAAGTTGATCATGTTGATGAAAAAATGTTAGGGGGGATGATATCAGAATCTTCAATTATCGATGGTGAAGTGGAAGGTGGGGACAAGATTTTCTCGTTAATGATGGTAATGGGAGGTGGTTTGGTTTGTTGTTTAGGTGGCCTGAAACTGAGGCCATGCTTTTTATGAGGTTTTCAGGATTTGATTGGAAGCAACTCGTACGACATGTGTTCATACCAACTTGGGCCAAATCCCTTCCAAGCACACCTATAGAGGTATGTTTTTTCAAATTTTGGTTTATCTAGGTAGGAGAAACTAGAGGTGAATGGTCAAAGTGAAAAAGAGGTGGTGGGAGTGTCAAGGGGTTTATCAAGTCCCCCATAGATGAAATTGGTTTGACAAGTTGAAGGTCTAAAAGGAATAATGGTGCCAATATTGGGGTCATAACCGAGTTGGTGGTCAAGTTTCCCATACTCTTGGGAAGTAAGGAAAGCCTCAAGGGTGAGAAGGTGGTACTCCCCTAATGAAAGATGTTGGAAGGTTGATTCCAAAGAGTCAATTGTGGGGATTTGGGTGGAAGGGATGAAATAACTAGTGGATGCTTGGTTGGTAGAAAAAGATGGTGTTTTGTCTATCATTAGTAAATGTTTTTTGGGTAAAGGAAGGAGAATATCATTGGGTCAGTAGGTCATGTTGCATGATGTGAAAGGGCTTAGGTCAGCTTGTATGGTAACAACTTAATCATCATGTTCAAATTTGATGCACCGATGTAGAGTGGATGGGACACAACCCATGAAATAGATCCAAGGACATCCTAAAAAGATGTTGTATTGGAATTCACCTTTCACTACATAGAAGAGTTCAGGAAAGGTGTGAGGTCCTAGGTGAATGTGAAGGATGATAGTTCCTAAATTCATGGCCATGGTATCATTAAATAATCAGAGTATTGCTAAGGTTTCTGACATGACGTTCTCAGGTAATTTGAGTTGGTTGTAGGCATGAGAGGAGATGATGTTGATACTATCTCCCCCATCAATCATAACCCTCTTGATGTGGGTTTGGTTGATATAGGTGGTAGTTAAAAGAGGAGGATTTGGGTCATCTGGATGGATGGAAGGTATTTTTGAATGCTTGAAGGTAACAAGGTTGGAAATTTGAAGGGCTCCAACAAAAATTGCTAAAGGTTGAGGGTCTTTCGGCCTAACCTCTATAGACTGCAATGTTTCTATCATTATTGAGTGATGGTGTGGTGAGGTGTTGATCAGTTCATACAAACTCATCTTCACCGACATTTGGTGAAGTTGTCTTAGAACTTCGTTGGATTGATTCAGATGGATTGGGGTGAGAGGGTCCCAAGATAGATACGTTGGGTTTTGTCAAAGGTGAAGGTGTTAGGTGTTGGCTAGGTGGTTGGGTGGTCGAGGAGGGATATGTCCATGGTATGGACACCTTTTCCTTTCCCTTATCTTTTGGTTAATCTTGTGATCATGTGACCACATGGATGGTGTGGATTGGAGGAGGAGTTAGGATAGGTGATTGCTTCAGTTCCTCTTCACTCTGAGGTGAGAATGGAGGGGTAGGTAGGTGTTGGTCAATGATTTATGGTTCTTGGGTTAATGGTGGGCTTAGAAGAGGTTCATCAGATAATAATTCATCCTCATGATATATTTTATGGACTAAGACTTGGATCGCCATACAGTTCTTCATATCATGCCCTAGTGTCCTAAGTATGAACATACTATTTCATCATTGTACCAAGATGGTTTAGGACTTTGTGGGTCAAATGTTTTGATAGGTGGTAAGGTTAAGAAAGATGCTTATAATAACCTCTAAAGGATGGTTGAGTAGGACTCCATTATGGGAGTCTTGGGTTTGGTGGTTGCGATAGGAGCCATTTTAGGAGCAAGCTTGATGGTGGGAGTCTTGGGTGAGGGAGGTTTCTTGGTGGATGCTTTGGGTGTGGATAGTTTGGCAATGGATTACTCGGAGGTATAAGGTGTTAGGGTAGAGATCTAAGGGATAGGTATTTTCGTTATAGGACGTGTGGTGAAAATGGATGATGATGAAAGTAGGAGTGATGGTGTAACCAAGAGTGGTGATTGGATTTGAGCTTTACTTGAGGTGGATGGCTTTCTTGCTAAGGTAGAGGGGGTGAGGTCCCATAATACAAGGCAAAGTGGAGAGGGGAGGTAAAGTTTTGGTTTGTGGGATCTTGGGTGGTTTTGCTTGTTTTATTGATTTGGTTAGGGGTTTGTTGTGTGGGCTTGGTGGGTTTAAATCCACATTTATAGATGAGTAAGGTTTTGAGCAAGGAACATACCAAGATTCATGGTAGGATTGGTTGGAATGATAAGGGGTAACTTGGTTACTTCAGGTAGGGTAGATTGAGATGATATGGCAATGGTTTGCTTGGCACAGGAATATAATGGTTCGAGTGTGATGGTGGTGGGTTTGCCAATAGATATGATAGGTTGGTTTGATAATGGTGTGATTGGGGGTTTTTGCCTAGTTGGGTAAGGATGTTTGAGACAATAACAAAATGTGGCATGATCCATGTTAGGTTGGGATAGGTATCCTAGGTTTTGGACCAGTTGAGAAAAAGGTTTGTAGATAGGTTTGATCCCCTCTACGGTCTTAAAAGATAAGCCCGTGGGTGAAGAAAGGGGAGTGGGTAACTCATCCTTTATCTCAATCAAAGGTTATGAGGCTTGGGAAGGTAATTACTCAATGGGAGGAATAGGTATAATGATCTCTTCTTTAGGGATGCTTTCCAAAGGGAGAGTGGACTATTATAAGATAAAAGAAAAAGGTTTGGTGGGAATGGTTGTCTCCTCCGGTATGTCCTCCAAATGGGTTGATTGCTCCACAATCCTGATAAATGGAGGAAGGTAAAAAGTTATCTCCTTTGTTTTGGTTTACAAAGGAGAGGTTGGTGGTTCCACTACCTCAATAAGTAGAGGAGATGGTAGAGTAGGTTGGATAGTGGTCTCTTCAGCAACGAGTTCACTAAGCACCACGTTAATAGTGTGTACCTCATGATCATGAGAAGTTTCTGTTTTGTTTTCATTGTTGGTGAATGGAGCGTGGTTGGGAAATGGTCTTTTTAAGATGTCAAGTGATTGGTTTGGGGGTGCGTTGGGTTGTCCAACACAAGCTCCCCCTTGTTAATGAGATTTTGGACAAAACACTTGAATGTGTTGCATCTACTAACATCGTGTCTAACGATATGGTGGAAGGCACATAATTCATTCTCTTTATACCAAGTAGGTGCAGGATGAGAAGAGTCAAATTGTTGTGGAGGTTTGATCGGAGGAAGTTGGATAATGTTAGCTTTTAAAAAATTCTCCAAGACCAAAGCATATGACTCCCCTAACAGAGTGAATTATCTTTGATTGTTGTGGTTTGGATTCCTGGTATTTTGATTGGAAGAATTAGATTGGTTAACAGTGGGTGGAGGGGTAGTTTTAAGAATAACCGTGTTTGTGATTCCCTTATTTTTGAGTTGAGTGTTGGTTTGGTTGTTGGGTTTGGAGGATGAGGTCTCACTTGATTTGAAGGTGGAATTATTGTTTTTCAACTTTAGTTTTCCCTCATCAATGGTTCTATTTTCTAGTTTTTAGGGCATGGTGAAATCCTTGTCAAAGGTCCTAAAGATCTAAACCCATAAAGTAGAGGAAATGTGTCTGGAACAAGCCCAAGCAAAGAGTTCAATCAACTCAGGTTGGGGAAGAGAGAAGGAGAGTTGGTTTATAAGACTTCTCTAATGGGCTACGAAATTAGTAATAGATTCATCATCAAATGAGTGAATGGAGTAAAGATCAGTGATGGAGACTTTCTTAGAGATGTTTATGGAAAAGTGATCTAAGAAAATATGGGCTAGTTGGGCAAAATAAAAGAGAGAATGCTTTGTAATATCATTGTACCAAACTAGTGCCAACCCTGATAGGGACATGGGGAAGGTACAGAGAAGAAGAGAATCATCATAGGTAATCATATAACATGAATACCTAAATGCTCTTATGTATTTTTGAGGGTCCTTCTTACTCTAAAAATTAGAAAACTTCAAAACTTCTCGTTGAGGAGGATATGCTCGAATGGGGATGAATGGGTGAATTGGTTCATTATAGATTTGGTCATATGACAAAATATCGTGGGCTCCAGAAATGGATGAGTCTAAAGTAGTTATTTTTTCCATTAACATTTTGATAAGGTCAGTTTGGGGTTGTGCACTCCTGTAGTTGTAAGGTAGGTTGTGTTGGGTCTGGTAGGTGCAACATATGAGTAAATGGTAGGGGGTTGAGAAGATGCCACATACTGGTACATGGTCATGGGTAGTTGAGATGATGCCACATATGAATATGTGGATATAGGAAATTGAGTGGAAAGTAGAGGTACATACCCTTGTGGGTTAGGGATGTAGCTTGGGTTATGTGCAATGGGCACTTAATGAGACATTAATGCAGGTTGGACAGGAGGCATGGTTGGGTTAGTAGGTAGAGGGTAGGTGGTCACTTTGGTACTGATGGGTGGAAGGGCAGTAGGTATGGGAACCACCAAGTTTTGAAATGGAGTGGAGGTAGGTAGGTTAAAAGCGAGAGGAATGGTGGTGGCACTAGCAGAGGGTGATCCTATGATAAGGGAAGTACCGGTGCCTAAAGGTTCGGTTGCTCCTATGCTAGGAGGGTTATTATTTGGGGAAGAAGGTGCTTGGGTATTGCTTGGTTGATTGGGTTGGTTTTGAATGGTGGTATTGGTGGGGTTATTGGTAGAGGATGATGCTTGGGTGACTAAAGGTTGGGTGGAGATGGTGGCAATAGAAGTGTCATCCATAAGGTGGGAAGACATGCCATAAGGCAGATCAACGGGTGTAATCAAAGCAAGAGTACAGTGAGAGATGGTGTTGAGGTAGTGTTGAAGAGTTATAGGGTTGTTATCTAAGAAGGCATCAAAATATGCATCTCATTGGACAATTGTCTGAGGGATGTTAGGACTGCCAGAAGGGTGGGGGAAACCATATCCATATAAGATGTAATCCATGGATGAAGAGGAAGAGGAAGATGGATGGTCAGGGGGTGGATCCTAGTTTGTTTGGTTCTTTAGTTGTTGCCTAGTTAAAACCATGTAGAGAGGGGAAAGAAGAAGATACAAACAATCTCACAACTCAAATAGAGAGAAGACAAGAAAAAGTCAAGGAAAATAAATACACACTAAGGTATGTTAATCCTAAAAAAAAATTAGTCTCTTTTTTGGCTTATGCCTTAAGCTTTGTGTGACTGAAATTGGCTTGTAGAGTGGATACTAGAAAAGAAGTTTATGGTTGGTTTCAGGTTGTGTTTAGGCTCCCAAAGGGATCTATATTGTAAATCAGTATGTGGCTTGATATTGGGGCCTACCCCCTCACTTCACACACCAAAACAATAAGGGTGTTGAGTGCTTAGCCAAGTTATACCGATCCACCGAATTTATACTGAACTAGGACACTGAGTTGGTTCTCCCCTTGGTGATGAAATCTATTGGTTGAATATTTTGTCTATCAGCATATTGGTAAACAAAATAGGTCTGATCAGCCAAAGTAGGAAGATTAGTCATCCAAATGTGTAAGTTTATCACATCAGAAGGAGACTGCTCTCTCCTCTCATCAAGGGGAGGTTCCCTGTGGATATGTTATATATATATATGTATAAACAGAAAATAATACTCAAGGGTAGAACAAGCCATCCATCTATCTTTCTTCAGAGATGATGTGTGTAAAACAAAGGAAAAAATCAAGAGAAATGACAGACAACTCTTTTTCTTTCAAAATAACTATTCAGCCAGCCACAAGAATACTTCTGGAAATAAAAGTAGAATGTAACTGAGGGTATAGTAACCAACAAATCGAGATACGGCACAAAGTCTCCACCTGAAATGCTCAAGAGTAATATACGAAAAACAATGAGGGCACAAAGTCTTCTCAAAGTCCTTTACACATCAATGAAAAGAAAACACACTGAAGGCACCTATGGGGGCACAAAGTCTCTCCACAGTTGATTCTTCAGGACACCTTCTCTACTAATTTTACTAATCCTACTTGTTAAATTAATGGAACAAAAAATATATCAAAGAAAAAGACATAAGAACAGTTTTCTCAACAACAGAGATATCACAGCACAAAGTCTGAAAAAGTCCCTTGCTTTCTTATTCCAGTAACAAAATATGATTAACAGACTGAGCACAAAGTCTCAATGATGTCTCTCAATTTGGGCAGAGTTTCATTCAAATTGTCAAAAAAGAGATCTGTTTATAATGAAAGAAAGTCCCTTATATAGCCACTTCAAGAAGGACTCGGGAACAGTAATACATCAAGATGCGTTGGGGACTGTTAGGAAGACATGCTAAAACTTTGGGGCATTTTACCCATTTGATCTTCTCAATGTAGATAAACAAGCCACGCAATTGAAAGATTGCAACTTTCAATGTCCACCTGGCTGTCTGATCTTGTCTTCATCATTCCTCCTTTTTTGGTTAATTGAATTGGGTCCTAGATTCAATCATTGTTCTGTCTTTCCTCACTTTCTGCTGGTCTTGGTCTTGAATTCTAGGAATGCATTTGGGTTTGTAAATTCAAAGGATCAACGGCTATTTCATGGAGTTTAAAATTGACGTTCACATACACGTCGATGTGCTCTCAATGGCTAGTTCACTATCTTGAATTTGACGTCTTCGGGCACGTCACCCCTTAGTCCTCTTTCGGCTTTTGGCTTTGCCTTTTTAGGCCTTAAGAAATGATCCTTGAATGGGTCGGAAAGAGCCCTTTACTTTGGCCGTCAAGAGTCCCCCGCAAGGGCACCTACCCTTCGGGGTCCTTCGGCAGCCCTTTGCCTTGGCAGTTCCCGCGGACAAATCCCCGGGCTTTCTCCCATGAACGTTTCCTCACGTGAAAGTTTCTTGCGAACATTTCCCCAGGGAAAATTCCCATAGACAAAAGTCTAGGGAAATTTCTCGCGGACAAAAAGCCCAGGGAAAATTCTCGCAGACAAAATTCTGCGAAATTATTTGTTCCACAAAGTCTTTGATTGGTTTTTGGATTTTTCACGCCCACGGCCACTTAGAATTCTTTCGGACTTTTTGTCCGAAGGAATTCCTTCGGACAAAAATCCAAAAGAATTAAGTCTTAGCCAATTTTTAAATGCCTTAAACAAATCTGAAAGAATTACCTTTCGGCTTTCTTGAAAATGACCCTTCCGAAGGGTGCTTTTATTGATTAAGTGTCCTCTGCAAGGGCACTTGTCCTTCGGGAAGCTTCCTTTTGCATTGAACCGTCCCTTTGAACTTTGGCGATGAACCATTCCGTTGAACCAAGATGTTGAACCAATCGGTTGAATCAAAAATGGTTCAAGCCGATAGTTCAATGAATGAACCGACTAAATGAACTAAGCATTGAACTTGCCTTTGAACTATGTCTTTGAACCAACAGTTGAACCATTTCGTTGAACCAATACGTTGAACCAAGTTTTGGTTTAACGGTTCAAACAAAGCTTTGAAAATGTCTTTGAACCTGCTGTTGAACCTTAAGACGTTGAACCAAAGGATGAACTGAAAGAATGAACCAACTAAGTAAACTAAAGCATTGAACCGCTTGGTTAAACCGAGCCATTGAACCGTTCCTTTGGTTGAACCGACCGTTGAACCTTGAACCCGTTGAACCTTTGAACCAAAGTGGTTCAATGGTTCAACGGTTCAACAGTTCAAGTCTCTTTTTGCACTCAGATGCTTGCCGATGGAGATTTTCAATTGAACCAAAGCTCTGAACTAATCCTTTGAACTAAAAGACATTGAATCAGAGGATGAATCAAACGTTGAACCTGCTACTAGTGTTTGTTGATTTTCCTTTTCTTGCACAGTCCGTAGACTTCTCTTCCTGCTAAGTTCGTAGATTCAAGCCTGCAGAGTCCGTAGATTTCTTGAGAAGCTTGGAAAATGAGGAATTTGAATGTCTAGAACAAATTTTGGAAATGGAAGAGATAATTTTGGTCTGTAAGACCAAAATAGTTCAAATGTTGTCCCAAAAATGACTGCTATTTTTTGGGAGACAACAACTGGCTCCAGTTGGTGAACTTTTGTCAATTACAGAATGAATTGAAATGAGTAAAACCCATAATTTCCAGTGTCTTCATGTGTACCATTGGGCTTTGGAGTCATGCTATCTAAAAATAGAAGGCATCAAAAAAGAAACAAATAAAACAGAACAGAAATAAAATCTATACAAATATACATATGTATAGATGAAATGATCTAATACTTCAAGAATTGAAGTGTTTCAGATGCTACTTCTTGGAAGACAATGAAAATAGTGCTCTATTCTGATAAACTAGCAAGAAGACATTTTGCCCCTAGAAACAGTGACGGGAGAATGGAGCTCTCCACCAGGAAACCAATTTTCTGTGTCTTCCCCTTAGCTTTTTCTTCTTTTTGTTCCAAGGCAGGATGTGGTCTTCAAACTTGAAACCATAACTCCTTGCTCTCTTGGTGAAGGATTTCTTTCCCTGATTTTGATTTGCAGCAGCATGGTCCACCATCATAACTTGTTGTTCTACTGGTCCAGTACAACACATGATTGGATCGTCCATATCAAACTCCTAACAAACTATCAAATTAACATCTCCTTTGATGTGAAGGAGTTTGACTTCTTCATCTTGAGCAATCTTCAATTTAGGCAATAGAGATTCACATCCAGCTGTGTTGTTGGTGTTGCTGACTTACAAATTGCATGAAAGAAGAATATCTCTTTGAAGAGATATCAACATAGTCCCAACTCTATCATTGGTGGAAGAATTGTTGTCATCATCAGAAGCTGGTCTCTTATTAGAGATGGAAGATCCTTCTTTGTTTATACTGTGCTCTGTCAATTCTCCCGAAGTCTTGTTTGGATCAATTCCTAGATTTTCAGCTACAAGACTTTCATCTATAGGAACATAAGCATCCTCTATGGTAAAGAAATAATTACCCCTGCTTGAAGATTCAAACAAAATTTGTGCTACAAGGGATGATGTTTGGGTAACCATGTATTTTGCCTCCTTTTCAGGGAGCAATCTCTTTATTATGCCTTGGATAGAGATCCTTGCTTCAGACAGAGCCATGCTTAGTTCTCCTCCCACGTTCTTGCAGAAATTTCATCCAAGCAAAATGCCATAAGATGTTGGATCGTCAGCCATCAAGACAGTCATCTTAATCCTCTTGTTTGGAAAGGCTGCAAATGCAAATTGGACATCTTTAATCTACCCCAACAATGGTACTTGCTTGTTCTCCATGGAAAAACATCTCCCAAATGTTTTGGTCAGTGTGAGACCAAGAGACTCAGCTACTTTAGTAGGCATGACATTGTTAGATGCACCTGAGTCTATGATACAGTTACTCAGTTTGTGGCCATTAATTAACAGGGAAACATAGAAGGGTTCTATTTTTCCAAGAGCAGCTGGAGGAGTAATGATCAGATTATTTGGAATAGGCATGTTCTTTGGAGAATCAGAAGTTATTTTTTTAGCTTTTTGTCTTTCAAGGACAGTTTGGTTCTTAACATATTGGACCAACTTATTCAATTGATTAGGATTAGACTGCAAGTATTCAAATTCAGACATTTGTATTTTTGTCTTTTTGACATGATCAATTATGTCAAATGGCTGAATTGAGCTAGGTACAGAGAAAGGTAATTCAACTTTCTGAGTTTTAAGAGGGATGGGAGGTGGTCTAGTTTGTGAATTGTGAGTAGAAGGTGAAGGCGAAATGGATGTATTTACTTTTTGAGTGATGACCGGATCCTTTGATTGAAAAGGCAAAGTGGTTCCACGCTTAGCAATTGTGATTGTTGGTTAAGGTTGTTCCTCTGTCTTTTCTTTATCAGCGTGCTGGACTAATTGGTTTTTGGATCTGGTAAACACTGGATATGATCCATCTAAAGCTTCTCCTTTGCTTTTGGATTCATCTTAGTAATTCAAGAAATCAATGTCAGAGTCACCAGCGGATTCTTCTTGATTGCCTTCAATGATATCAGCATCATTTTTTGGTTCAATTTAGGTTAGAAAGAGAATTCTGATTCTGCTTCAAGGTATCCCATTGCTGAATTGGTTGGAGGAGCTTCCACGGCAAGTTTCCCTTGTGGGGGAGGAAGGCAATTTTGTTGCCCTTGGTTCCTGGAAACATTGCCTTGATATGACTGATTTGGGAATGTCCTTCTGTATGTAAGAGTAGAAGACATTCCTTGAGCCATTTGCTTTTTGAGAGCAAACAACTCATTTCCTAATTTTTACACCATTGGATCTGTGGTGCTTGTAAATGCATATTTAGAAGATGATGAAGCTCTAAATTTCTATTTGAATCTCTTCTTATCTTCCTTGCTAAGATGAGATCATCTTCTACTTTAGTGGCCAAAAGTTGAGCTGCAGCGAGATCTATTTGACCAGCATGTCTCAAAAGAAAACTGACTTCAGATAGCTGAGAATTAATGAAGAATCATTTAAGATTCTCAGTTGTAGGTCTAGCAATTACAGGGATTCTGTTTCTCAATTTGTTAAATTTAGCTATGAAGTCTCTCATAGGCTCATGAGGTTCTTTCTTCATCTGTGTAAGTTGAGCCAAAAGTGCATGTGCATCTTCTGCAGGTTTAAATCTGGGTTCAAACTTAGCTTTAAGAGTATTCCAATCAGTCACAGACCGAGCCTGTAGATGGTAAAACCAATCTGCAGCAGCACCTTGAGTGTTTCAACAAAAAGCTTGACTGATACATCTTCAAATTCTACTCCTATTACTCCACAAGCTATGTTGAATGCTGCAATATGTTCATCAGGATGAACTTTCCCATCACCATAGAATTTAGGAAAATTCTTTTTAAAACTGTGTGAAAGCCGATGTAGAGGAGTAAGATTGAGAGGACCAAAAGCATTACCCCAGGGGCCTTGAACTGCCATTATAGGATTTTGAAAAAGGAGGGATAACAAATCTTAAAGGAGTAATTATAGGCACAGCTTTATCAACAGCAGAAGTAGATACTTCGTCTGGTAATGGAGATCTGGCTTTAGTAGGAGGGAAGCTCTTGATTCGTTGGAGACGAGATGGTGAAGGAAATAAATCAAAATCACTTTATTATACCAGCTCGAACACAAGATCAACGATACTTTTAGCCCTTTGACTTTGTGTATACCTTGAATCTGTCAAATTGTGAAACAAAAGTGGAAAATAATTGACTTTGCTTCAGTTTGAAGCTTGAGGCTTTAAACTGTGCATTCTTTCTCGATTAGTGTGGAGGTGAATGGTAAATGGTAAGGCTATGAATGGATAATGGGTAAGACACATAACGGAGTCGCCAGAGTCTGTAATGGATAAGGGTTAAAATGATAATGGGTTATATAGGTGATGTTTCAATCTGAAACTTGAGGTTCCAAATTGCACAATATTATGTATATCCCCAGCGGAGTTGCCAAAAATTATTGGTTGAATATTTTGTCTATCAGCGTACCGGTAAACAAAATAGGTCTGATCAGCCAAAGTAGGAAGATTAGTTGTCCAAATGTGTAAGTTTATCACATCAGAAAGAGACTGCTCTCTCCTCTCATCAAAGGGAGGTTCCCTGTGGATATGCTATATATATGTATAAACAGAAAATAATACTCAAGGGTAAAACAAGCCATCCATCTCTCTTTTTTCAGAGATGATGCATGTAAAACAAAGGAAAAACTCAAGGGAAATGACAGACAGCACTCCTCTTATTTCATAACTATTCAACCAGCCACAAGAATACTCTTGGAAATAAAAGCAGAATGTAACTGAGGGTATAGTAACTAGCAAATCGAGATACAGCACAAAGTCTCCACCTAAAATGCTCAAGAGTAATATATGAAGGACAATGAGGGCACAAAGTCTTCTCAAAGTCCTTTACACAGCAATGAAAAGAAAACACACTGAAGGCACCTATGGGGGCACAAAGTCTCTCCACAGTTGATTCTTCAGGACACCTTCCTGACTAATTTTACTAATCCTGCTTGTTAAATTAATGAAACAGAAAATATATCAAAGTAAAAGACATAAGAACAGTTTCCTCAACAATAGAGATATCACAGCACAAAGTCTAAAAAAGTCCCTTGCTTTCTTATTCTAGTAACAAAATATGATTAACACACTGAGCACAAAGTCTCAATGATGCCTCTCAATTTGGGCAGAGTTTCGTTCAGATTGTCAAAAAAGAGATCTGTTTACAATGAAAGAAAGTCCCTTATATAGCCACTTCAAAAAGGACTCGAGAACAGTAATACATCAAGATGCGTTGGGGACTGTTAGGAAGACAAGATGGAACTTTAGGGCATTTTACCCATTTGATCTTCTTAATGTACATAAACAAGCCATGCAATTAAAAGATTGCAACTTTCAATGTCCACCTGGTTGTCTGATCTTGTCTTCATCGTTCATCCTTTTTTGGTTAATTGAATCGGGTCCTGGATTCATTCATTGTTCTGTCTTTCCTCACTTTTTGTTGATCTTTGTCTTGAATTCTGGAATTCATTCAGGTCTATAAATTCAAAGGATCAACGGTTATTTCATGGACTTTAAAATTGACGTTCACATGCCCGTCGATGTGATCTCAACGGCTAGTTCACTGTCTTGAATTTGACGTCTTCAGATGCGTCACCCCTTGGTCCTCTTTCGGCTTTCGGCTTTCGGCTTTCGGCTTTGCCTTTTCGGGCCTTAAGAAATGATCCTTGAATGGGTCGAAAAGAGCCCTTTACTTTGGCCACCGAGAGTTCCCCGCAAGGGCACCTGCCCTTCGGGGTCCTTCAGCAGCCCTTTGTCTTCGCAATTCCCGTGGACAAATCCCTGGTCTTTCTCCCGTGAACGTTTTCTCGCATGAAAGTTTCCTGTGGACATTTCCCCAGTGAAAATTCCCGCAGACAAAAAGCCCGAGGAAAATTCCTGCGGACAAAAGTCCACGGAATTATTTATTCCGCAAAGTCTTTGATTGGTCTTCGGATTTTTCACACCCACGGTCACTTAGAATTCTTTCAGACTTTTTGTCCAAAGGAATTCCTTCGGACAAAAATCCGAAAGAATTAAGTCTTAGCCAATTTTTAAATGCCTTAAACAAATTTGAAAGAATTACCTTTCGGCTTTCTTGAAAATGACCCTTTCGAAGGGTGCTTTTATTGATTAAGTGTCCTCCGCAAGGGCACTTGTCCTTCGGGAAGCTTCCTTTTGCATTGAACCGTCCCTTTGAACTTTGGCGATGAACCATTCCGTTGAACCAAGATGTTGAACCAATCGGTTGAACCAAAAATGGTTCAAGCCGATAGTTCAATTATTGAATCGACTAAATGAACGCATTGAACTTGCCTTTGAACTATGTCTTTGAACCAACAGTTGAACCATTTTGTTGAACCAAGAACCAAGTTTTGGTTTAAAGGTTCAAACAAAGCTTTGAAAATGTCTTTGAACCTACTGTTGAACCTTGAGACGTTGAACCAAAGGATGAACTGAAAGAATGAACCAACTGAGTGAACTAAAGCGTTGAACCACTTGGTTGAACTGAGCCATTGAACCGTTCATTTGGTTGAACCGACCGTTGAACCTTGAACCCGTTGAACCTTTGAACCAAAGTGGTTCAATGGTTCAATGGTTCAATGGTTCAATGGTTCAAGTCTCTTTTTGCACTCAAATGCTTGCCGATGGAGATTTTCAACTGAACCAAAGCTCTAAACTAATCCTTTGAACCAAAAGACATTGAATCAGAGGATGAATCAAATGTTGAACATACTGCTGGTGTTTGCTGATTTTCCTTTTCTTGCACAGTGTGTAGACTTCTCTTCCTGCTGAGTCTGTAGATTCAAGCCTGCAGAGTCCGTAGATTTTCTGAGAAGCTTGGAAAATGAGGAATTTGAATGTTTAAGACAAATTTTGGAAATGGAAGAGAAAATTTTGGTCTATAAGACCAAAATAGTTCAAATGTTGTCCCAAAAATGACTATTATTTTTTGGGGGACAACAAAATCTAAGGAGGATAGTTGGGAAAGGTGACCGCTAGGTAATGAAATCCTAGTTGGGCATTATGTCAGTGTTTGATGCTTGTTTAGATGTGAGTGTTTTGGTCTTGTGTGTGTGACAATAGTGAAGCTATGATTGAATTACTTTGCTTTAATTTAAACTATGTGAGCTAAACCTGCAAGCAACGAATATATGTAGTTAATTTTAAGCCCAAAATAAAATTTTGATTTCGTTGTATGAACAGAGAGATAAGAAGAAGAAAGCCCCTAGATGTAATTATGAACCCAATAAAAGACTCAAGGGTCCCACCAGGCGTGCTAAAATGTTTCAAAGAAATTTTGCTTATGTTATTTATAAGAAAGAGAAAAGAAACTCGAGAAGGGTATGGTAGAAAACCCTGATATGTTATGCATGCATTTGATCTAGACAGTTGTAGATACTTATTTTTGGCTTGGGAAGAATGATCTATAGATAAAAAATCACTTAGATAAATGGTTTAATTAGTTATATAGTAGGGTGGATTGCCTAGCAAGTTAAATCCAAGAAATACAAGCTTCATTGAAGGTTGTCAATCTACACTTTTAAACAATCAAGTTCTAAAAAATAAAGTACTTGCATAAACAACAGAAGGTACTAAAATTAAGTACAAGAAGTGATTTCTAAAAGAAGAGATAAAGTTGACTAATTATAGAAATAAGTGGGTCAATACTAATGCCAAATAGGTTGGGTATGGTTCATAAAATAGGGCAGGGTTCTGTGACTAGGCAGAGGGTCTGAAAATTGAATTTCGTTGAGGTTCGTTGGGTGAAAATAGCTTGTTATTTTGTCACACAATGATTATCGACTATTGGGATGATCATCAGTGGTTAGGGTAACTATCGATGGTTGTGTAACCATCGGTGGTTGGAACAGACCGTTATTAGTCAAAGTGACCATCGACAGTCATTATGGGTTGGGTCTAGTCAAGAAAAAGGTTATTTGGATGAGGTCACAGAATGGGGTTTTGAGAGATGGGTTTGGGTTGGGTTGATTGTGAAATAGGATTGAAAATAGATACTTATCTTGTTGGTTTTTAGTCTGATGAATGGTTTGAGGTGGTGGAGCTCGGAGCAATTCTTGTAGAGTAATGGTACTTGGCTATTGGTTGATGGATGGTAGCACTTTAGATCTCTATCACACTTGATGGTTTGCTAGATCACTAGAAGAATACTTGCAAAAGAAAACGTTGATGCAAGAAGCTCTAGCTCTAGATGATTGATCAATTCTCGGATCTAGATTCACCCTCTTCTCCTCTCTTTATAGGAAGGAAGGAGAGGTGCAACAATACGTTAACAAGAGGTCTAACTTGCTTTCTAAATTTAGTTCTCGCATGCATGGGCTTGCACATGAATTAGACAGTCTAATTATAAAAAATCAAGTTGAGTTGAAGTAGGTGTTTGATCAAGCGATGCAAACCTGACCATCAGCAGTCAGGCCTAATAGTCGATGGTTAGGGTGACCATTGGCAGTCGAGGGTCTAAGGCTAAAGTTGGTAAAGAGGCTAGTGGGCTAGTTTAGCTAGTCATCTAACTCAGGGTTGTAGTCAAGTGGTTAGGGGATGGTCATAAGGTGGTCTAGGGGTATTTTGACATCTAAAACTATTGTGTACAATTTTTTAGTGTCTACAGCAAGATCTTTAAGAATAGTTTCAAATAGGTTGTCTATGTCTCTCAAATAGAAGATAGACCATAGAATTAGGTTGACTAGGTCGACCTAGTTAGATGTAGGGTTGTAGTTTTAAAGACTGCTAACTTATGAAAATAGAATTGAAAGAAGTACTAAAATGACAAAGAGAGGAAATAAAGGAATTTATGTGGGCTTGAAGCTGATTAAGATTGCAAATTTTATGTTGCAATGCCTTAGTTGCTACTTTTAAATTATGCAAACTGGGTCGACTGGTTCAACCAAGTTCTGTAAAACCATATATGTTGAAGAATAATAAGGAATAGGGTTGACCTATTCGATAGTGTTTGTTGACCTACGTGCTGGAAGAAAGAAGTAATAGACAAAGTTGCCTTGATCAACATTGTATGCTAACCTAGAATTGAAGAAGAGTATTGTGTCAACGTATTCAATCCAGTAACCTATAGCTAATGAATACTTGCACAGATATAACATAGTTATTTTGAAGTGACTATGTATTAAACTTGCACATTGAAAGTTAGAACTATACTGACTGGTTCGATAAAATACTGCAAATATGGAAAAATATAATAAAATGATAAAAATGATGACATAAAAGAAAAACTACAATGGTTAGATTCACATCAGGTTCACCAGAATGTATGCAATGGGAAATGCAACTGATCTATAAATCAATCCTAGCTCAGAGAAGATAAATCCTACTTAAACTAATAATAAGTAATGTCTAATCTAGTGCTCACCAAAGCTTGTGGCACAAAGTGGGGGTAGTAAACATCGAAAAAAAATATGCATAGAATACATATACTCACATCAATGTATATGGAATCCTAATGTATGGGATATAAGTACAAACTCTAATCTATATACTCTTATAAAGGAGAAACAAAGTTAAAAATACTTATCTTTGAAGAGAAACTTGTCGAGCCTCAATCTCTCCCTTGACCAAGGTGTTTTACAAGAGGTTGTTTTGGTATGTAAAGATGATAAGGATAAATCAACTCTAGGCTACACAGCCTATCAATGCATCCAAAAGACTTCTCCATAAGACAAGATTTGTATCTCAGAAGAAAGTATGAAACCCTAAGCTATGTTCCTTAAGTAGGATGGTAGCTAAGTAGATGTGCAATATATATCTCTTCTTCTTCTCTTTTCTTATAAATGACTAAATGGATGTGTTTATATAAAGGGATCTAACCCAAGTCCTTCCCAAAAGTTTAGGCCGACAAGGTCAACCTAATCGACCTTGTATCATTATTGGCAAAAAAAATTAGGTCTTGGTCTAGGTTAGCTAGGGGTCGACCTCGACCCTAAATAAGTTTTCTCAATTATAGTACAAAGTCGATGGGGCCGATAGTGTAACGTAAACTGTAAAAGACTATTTTAGACTAGGTAAGGGATAATTAAGACGTAAAATGACTAGAGGAGGGTGTAAAAAAGGAGGCAAAGCTTAGGGAAATGTTTTTAAGAGATGGGTGTGTATATAACAAGTGTTATTATAGAGACAACAACCTATGAAGCACCAATGGTCTATCGACCCCTTTCTCAATGTACTTTTTAAGGCATGCACTTATAGAGATTGAGACTCGATGGGTTCTTGCAAGATAGAAGGAATTAGTGATTGACAAAGTTTGAAAATATTGTGTATCCAAACTTGACCTAGCTGCCAACTAAACCATGTTAAATGACCTTGAAAGTTATTAAGGAAGACACACTACCTATCAACTTATATTATTAGTGACCCATACAAAGCATTCACAATGGCGATTTAAAAACTTAATATCAAATAAGTCAAAGTTTTGAATGATCCCCATTCATAGTATCCAAATGTTGGCTAACATCTTTCACGACCTCCTAGGATTACATTCATACTATGCACTTTGGACCGGTTGTCCAGTCCATCCATTGAGATTTGGAGTCATCTCATCTCAACACAAAGCATGACTTGACCTTGACACCTAACTACAAACCTCTTGAAATGAATGAAATAGTTCAATACCTTCACCAACACAATAAGACAAAAGTAAACACACCAAAGTAACACACACAACAAGCAACAAGACAAAATACACTATGTTATAAATCACTTAGAGGAAATACAAGATAACAACTATTATATACAACTAACTTATCAGAACTGATCCACCTGGATTGAAAGGAAAACTCTTTAAATCACCTTCATGTGATGAGCAAGGAGGATGTGTAAGCTATTGATAAAAAAAATTCATTGCTTGAATGGCTCCTTTCTTGACCACCACCTTATTTGTCTTGATCTCAAATGGGTCTACAATAACAAACATGTCTCCCATAAAGACAAAATCATCACGATCTTCAATTTTCACCTTATATTGTTGTTTATCTTTGGAAATGTGAGAGACCTCCAAAGTAACCATGGTTTTATTAGCTCCTCAAATTCCATCTCATGCTCATCTTGAAGAGTGTCATATTCATCATACTTTACTACATCATGGATTTGAACTTCTTGGTGATAACTGCTAGGATTTGTTGGCTTGTTAGGAGCTTTGAACTTCTCATAAACCACTTTCTCTTGTTTTTCTTGATGTGTTACCCTACCAATCTCTTCAAACTCATTTAACATGTCCAAGTAGGACTTCCACATGTCTTTAATGCCTCCTTGAACTTATCCATGAGATTCAACAAGGTCATCAAACATGGTGTTCTCTTCAAGAGCTTTCTCATGTATCTCTTGATCATGCTCTTGACCAAGATAACATTATTATCACTTTCCTCATGGGCTATAGGTTCACCATCCAAATTAGAGCAAAAATTTTCTAGCTCATCCCAAAAGACAACTTCTTCTTCATCACTTGAAACCATACCAAGATTAATTTCATTATTTCCATTCTCTTGAGGGATAACACGCTGGTTAAATGCTTGAATAGACTCATGACATGACTACAAGTTATCTTATTCAAGTTCTATCATTTTCCCATGAGGTTCAACAAGACTAATAGTCATTGTATCTTCATGAAGACTCACCTCATGTTCAATTGCCACCTGATCAATTGCTACATAGTCACCTTTCTCTTTATCAAGACTCAATCCATGAGAGTTAGATTGGTCTTATTCCTCCTCCATGAATAATAGAAGCTCATTTGGCCATTCAAGGCTCAATTTATCATGTCTAATTTGTGTCAAACCTGATTCATCTTCTTCTAGGAGGTTGCCAACTTCACCAATTTCACGTTGGCATTCACCTTCTTGTTCTAGGGAGCTCACATGCTTGCCAAACAAGTCCATTTCTTCCATGAAATTGTGGTACATCTATTGCCATGCTTGATCAAGATCTTCTTAGTTACTTTTTTCAATGAAATCACTTTGACAAGGTATTGTTTCCATGCTAGCTTGCACTCCACCATCAAGACAATCTCACTCATCATCCTCAAGACAAATTTGTTCCCTTCTTGACAAAGAGGAGTGCCAAGAAAGATCTCATCATATATATTAGAAACATTATCTTCATAGCCTTCTTGAGATTCGATTGTAGTTGATTGTTTTTCTTTTCCAAGGACTACCACCTCATCACCTAGTTTTGACAAGCTCTCCTTCACATCTGAATGGCCATATTTTGCCCTCAATCTGATTTTCCTTTACTCAAGGAAGGGGTGGGATGGCAAGAGACTTCATTAGTTTGTTTGAAACCTCTTAGGGTGTCTTTCCAAATTGGGGTTTTAGGAGTTCTAGGTTGATCATGGTATCCTTGAAGGGATGGAAAATATAATTGAATTGAGGATGTTGTATTCTTATCTTTCCACTCTTCAATTATTTTATCAAACTTGGAGGTATCTTACAATTCATGGTAGGATGCAACTTGAAGGATAGGTAAAGAGCTTGAAGAACTTAGGAGATCTTTTAACTTGACCTTCATACACTTCTCCTTTTCTTGACTTTGGATATGCATAGGATAAGGCTCTTTCTCAAGAATAGGCATGACATAATCAAGGGTCTTGGTCTAAGAAGGTCTCCAAGATGGAATGGTCTTAGGATCTTGAGGAAGAGTGAGTGAATATTGCATTGGCATAGACCTCTCTTGATGGCATATTGTGACTTGGGCTGGGTTTGGAGTAAAATAAGGTTGATTTGAAGTGGGAGAGGGCATACAAGTCTAAATGCATTATATTTGTTGCCTCTCTTCAAGTCTCAATATGTTCTCAAGACATTGAATCAGACCTCTTACTTCCATCACATCATCTATTGGTATATACTAATTTTAACTCTCAATGGTTGCCCACTTGTTCTTGATCAGATACAAGAAACTTTTTTCTTTTTGAATGATCTCACTTTGATTGGAAAGGATAGGGACACTTAGGCCAATCACCTTTTTCTCTATAAATCTCACTCATTTGCATTTCATATTCCAATATAATTTCTTATAGGGATTGAGTAGGATTATCATATTTTTTACAAGGTTGACTAGAGGGATAAGTAGGCTACCAAGGAGGTTGAGTTGGATTGGGAGGGGACACATAAGGCTACTGATAGCCTTGGTAAGGTTGACATGCTATTATTTGAGAGCCACTTGGGGTGAAGCCATGAATGCTATCAACCTGATATGGAGAATATGAAAGTATAGAATATGCATTTTGACCAAAAGAATGATTAGAATGCATACCAATTTTTTGATTTTAGACACATGTGCTGCTTATACCAGATGATATTCACTTGAAGTCGCCATTGATGCTTGGACTCATACCTCCAAAGGATAATGTGTTGAAGAGTAGCATCAAGAACTTTTCAATGGGATGCAATCATTGTCTCATCGAGCGTGCCAAAATGGTTATCAACAAAAGTTTCACCTTTGAGGAAATTATTCAAGCCTCCTCACTTAAGTGAAATCATGGAGACACCTCTAGGTTGTGGGTGACCTAATTAGTGAGATGAATCTCTAGATAGGGTTAGCTCCCTTGATGCTATCACCCCAAAACCATTACTAAACCTATTGCTTGCAAAGGAAAAAGGTTAGAGATAACTTAAAATAACCTAAACTAGGAAATTTATGCACCAAATTGACACCCTCCACTTAACCATGATTCACTAAAACCATGAACTAGCCCTGAATATGATCACACTACTCAATAAGGACATTTAAGCATAAGTGTTTCAACATGGAGGTCATAGATAATGCACTAAATGAGAGGGCTAGTCAATAGGTTTAAGAAGGACATTAATGACTAAAATCCACTTTCAAACCATGTAAAACTACCTCAGATTCACCATGTGACTTGCACGAAGAAAATCCATTTGCAAAGAGGTAGGAAATGACAAATGAGAGTAAAATCACTACTACTAGCATCCATCAACAATCACATAAGTACACTAGTTGAAAGCATATGAGAAGGTAAGAATCAACTTTATTCAACATTCAAAGGCATAGTACAAGTGTTTAGTTGAGCAAAGCTTCACCATACTTAGAAAAAAGATCCATTACAAGCCTCTCAAGGCTACATTTTATAGGAGAAATGAAGGAGAAAGAGAAGAGTGGCATAGGAGTAACTCCAATGACAAGTGTCACTTCATCCAAGTTAGTTATAGTCCATGAGGAGATTCTAATCTCAATTTCATCCATCTCTTTGGCATGTGTTGTTTGCTTGATTATGAGCTTCTAAAGGAATGGCACAAAAGAGGCTCTTCAACTTCTTGGATGACTCATCAACCTTGTTTGAAACTGCATATTCTTGGCCAAAGAGGAGTTACAAGCTTGTGTTTGACACTTGGCATTCTTTATCAGGCTTCCTTGAGCTCTCCAATGCCGTCTTAAGCTTCTCAAAGCTTTTATTGACACCTTTTCTTCACACATAGCCATGGTATAGATTCTCCTTCATTATCCATATAGTCTTACTAGTCCATTAGGTTTGATTTGCTGAGTATTAGCCATTGGAATGGAACTAAAACCTCCATGATAACTTGATACAAGGTGTAGGATCCTATCTCAGACCTTCAAACCACATTATAACATGATTCATAGTTTCCAAGTACTCCAACCATGTTGTTTGATCTTTCCTAGGTGACTACATCACCCTCTCATAAACATTTCTGCATTGTCCTTGGAAATTGGACCTATAGGAACATTTTTAGTAGGAGAGTAGATTTTGGGGTCTAAGAAGGTATATGACCTTCCATACCAACTTCCCCAATGGTTTCCATCAGCTCATATGTCCAAAAACCTATTTTGAGCCCCAAACCCTACAAAAACACATCATTTAATGCATTCGTACAAGTGAAGGTAAAGAAAAATTAGATGGTGAGAACCCTCTTGGAGTGAGTAACAATGATCAAGTGTTTTAGGTCAAATCAATGCATCTTTGGCCCTAAATCTCATCTTCTCTCCCATTGAGCTCTTACAAAGGTTTAAGCAGGGTTTAAGGATGCTTATACTCTTAATGATGGTTCATAAAGATGGGGGCCCTAATCCCCAAACCAATGCCACTAAATTTGAGTATACAAGGGTCTTGAAATATCCTTAGGATCTTGTGGTCCCATGCATCTTCTCCATACATTTTTTAGTAAGAGAAGATGACCATCTTTTGACTATCAAGCTTTTTGAGAAGTATATACATCATTTACACTCTTAGCACCTCATAGTTTCAAACTATCACATCTCTCTTGCATTTTCCCAAACAAGCCTGTAGATTACAGTTTGAACTCATATTATGGTGGACTTTGTAAATGGGAGGTCTTGAGATGGTTTTATCTCTCTTGCATTTTCCCAAACAAGCCTGTAGATTACAGTTTGAACTCATATTATGGTGGACTTTGTAAATGGGAGGTCTTGAGATGGTTTTAACTCTCCTAGTATCCCAATTAAAGTTTCTAATTTTTTCACATTTTCTCTAACCTGTGTGACTTTAGGTTATCCATATTATGGTGGACTTTGTAAATGGGAGGTCTTGAGATGGTTTTAACTCTTCTAGTATCCCAATTAAAGTTTCTAATTTTTTCACATTTTCTCTAACCTGTGTGACTTTAGGTTATCCATCCAATTACACCAAATTAGTCTTTTCTCCATCATGCACATGATAGCCCTGTGTGTGCTTATGGGCAACATGATTATAGATATGGAGGTATATTGTCTTAGATTGGAACTTTGGTAATATTTTATAGATACTATATAGTAGACTTTCTACAATCCCTCACAAGATAAATCTTTCTCATTAAAGCCTATGAAAGCCCTGTAAGCTCTTGTCAAGGCCTAAAACCTGATGACATTCAAAATACCTTCATCTTGATTGTTTCCTTTCTTCCTAAGGAGTCACAGCCTTTTCACCATCTCTCCAAGAGTTTACCACTCCTCTCAAACCTCAACTTCATATTAAAATGCATATTTTATTTAATTTGTGTAAAGAGACATGTAGGTGCCAATAGCTTTATAACTGCAACTCTAAGGTAGACTTCTTTTGGCTTTTTTGGCACCTTGAGAATCTAAAAACAAAGTGGAAGGTGTTGAGAAGTTTGTTTATGATTCCAAAGACTCCTCTATATGCCTAACACCTTCCATTTCATCTTCCACATGTAGCATTTGGACAAACTACCTACATAGGGTATAAGAGGTTATTTGTATTTACTTGACATTAAACCTCCAAATGTAAAGTTCTTAAAATTTGGACAAACTACCTACATAGGGTATAAGAGGTTATTTGTATTTACTTGACATTAAACATCCAAATGTAAAGTTCTTAAAATTTGGACAAACTACCTACATAGGGTATAAGAGGTTATTTGTATTTACTTGACATTAAACCTCCAAATGTAAAGTTCTTAAAACTAAAAAAAACTTCTTGAAGCGTTTAAAACTAGATGAACCATCATTCATACTTGTTTATAACCCTTACATCTTCTCATACCCTCCAATACCACTACAATCATGTTTCTTATGTTCTCTGCCTACTAACAACCCTGTAGACTGTGTTTTGGGCCTAAAAGCCTTTTTTCACTATGCTTTGTTCTTTTTTAAGTTGACTCATTGGAGGCTTTTGGAGCAAAATGGAATTTTGTTTTGAAGTCCTCATCCATCTCTTGATGTGCTCAAATCACCTTGAATGTGCATATAGAATCTTCATCGCCTTCTTTTGAACTCCCACAATCCTATTTAACCAACACAGTCCACTTAGGCATAATAAGATTAAGATGAATTCCTTAAAACAAACATGGTGACGTATAGGTTTGCAGACTTGTAAGCTTTGATAAGAGCACTTCACCAAGGCAACTAGTTCAAGTAGTTCACCATGTACATGCATAGTTGCTTGTCTATATTCTATATTGAGGATTATATATCCAATTATACTTGCATGGGTATACATAATATTGATGAAGTTGAAACATATATAAACCATCTTATATCAAACATTTCATGCAACAATACAAGACCATTTAAGACTACACCAACCATGAACATGAGGAGACTTGACAAAACATGATATTTCAAGGGTAGAGGGATGTTTAAAAAACCTTACAAAAACATTCTCATGCATTCATTGAGCTTCAAAACTCTTAAATTAAGAAAAACCAAACCTAATGGGGTTGAGTCACTTTTGTACACCCTTCACTTCTTAACAATTGTTCATAGAGTTGAAGGGATTAACCAAATGACCAATGTCAAAAGTGTAAGGGCATTAGGCTCCCCTCCTATGGCTAAGATCTTCGATTCCAAGTCTCTCTCTCCTCCATGAACTAAGTGCAAACCTATTGCTTGTCTTGAGCTACCAAAAACACCTACAAATAAATGGGAAGGGTTTCTTGAGCTACCAAGGAGATCGATGAATAAATGGAAAGGGTCTCTTGAGCTACCAAAGAGACAGATAGATAAATGGGATAGATAAATGGGAAAGGTTTTAGCACTTTGCATGGATTTGAGTTTGATAAGACCATGGGGACCTCTGTAATAGTTTTTTCTTTGTCAAACATCAAAAACACTATAAAAAACCACCAAAAGCATGATTTTCTCAAGTTTTGATTGTTTTGCCCTTTGAAACTATTGGAGATGATGAACTCAGTATAGACCTATATAGACTTGGAAGATGTTGCCAAAATGTTTCATGTCCTTATTTACCTACAAATTTCCCAAAAATATTCACTTATGCCTTGGGAAATAATGAATAACATTCTTATTTACCTACAAATTTGTCAAAAATACACTTATGCCTTGGAAAATGATGAATACCAGTTACACACAACATGGCTTCACACAAGAATGTTGTAAAAGGTTGCCAAAATGTTTCATGTCCTTAAAAACCTACAAATTTCTCAAAAATATTCACTTATGCCTTGGAAAATGATGAATAGCAATTACACACAACATGTTTTCACACAATAATGTTGTAAGAGGTTGCCAAAATGTTTCATTTCCTTCTATACCTACAAATTTCTCAAAAGTATTCATTTATGCCTTGAAAAATGTTGTTTGATATTGAATCTATGAAATCTTAATTTTTGATAATGACTTTGAATTCTATTATGAATAGTTGTTAATGTTAAAACAATAAATATATTAGGTTTAGGTGAACGGCGAAATCTTGTAAAAAAGTTAAAAGAAAATAAGACATTAAAAGAAGGAATCGAAAACGTTTCAATTTATGAAAATATATAGTGGCTTTATGGTTTTGTAATTGAAAACGTAAAGAAAACATATATTGTGAGCCATGCTATTTGGAAAATCGACAGCAATACAGAACTTAAAAAAACCCTATATTGTAAGCCCTATGCCCAACTATTTAGGAAAACATATATTCTAGAGCAGCAACCCAAACATTAAAAGAGCCTACGATTTAGGAAAACATGTGAAAAACATCAAACCATACAATTTGAATATTTTCAATAGCATACAATCCCCATTGTCGTGTGGTGCGTATCCCCATATTGTTTGCATTTCACATCGACAGTTTTGTATATTAAATATTGTAACAATAATGGATGCGAATCCCTTATCGTCTGAATAGAATACCCTATATGCTCTTAATCTTCGAAATAAAAATTTCAGGCCATGACTCTCATTATTTGAAAATGAAATCAAATGATAACACCATTAAAGTAAAATAAAGTTGAACCCAAAGTACTTTTGCCTCTTCCGATTAATAATAAAGAAATAAATAAGAATTCGATCTGCGCAACATTTAAGTAAAGGAGATGCACATTCTCATTTTCTGCAGAGGAGCTTCTCTCTGAGATCTGCTGCATCGATATCGTCGAAATGATCCTCGGGAATCCAATCTCCTGTGGCCGGATCTCTCATCCAAAACACCCTCTTTTTAATCTTCTCTTCTCCTTGTGCGGCGATGCTCTTCATCCGCTGCGCCGCCATACTCGCCATGCTTCCATCGCTGCCCAACGATCTCATGGCTTCACTGGCATAACCCCTTGCGCTGCAAAAGAAAGAAAAAAGGCTCAAAAAATTAAATTACACCCTTCCCACAAAAACCTAGATCTAGGTTATATAAACATCTTTCCTGTACGTGTTGTACAAATCCCAAGGCATACCAACTACATAAGTTGATGTTTAAGTGAAGAGGCCAAACGCAGGTGAGATGCGAGGATATGAAACGTGCCATGAGGAATACGAGAAGCCACAGGCCCAGGATTGAATCACTCGAAGCGAGAGAGCAACGCTTAGGCTTGGGCTTCTTTCAGATATTTGAATGGCTTTTAAAACAAATCTTATGAACCGAGTCTTAGGTTTAGGGTTTAAGATTTGAAGCAATAGCGTGTCCAGCGTGTCCACTTTTTGCGGCTCTAAACGGTGACGACAGTATTTAGCATTGGACAGATGTAAAAGGTAGCAGTAGCGAATGTTTGGATCCAAGAGTATGCACCGCGTGTGCGCTTTCACTATTAATATCGTACATCGTCACACGTGTGCCTTGTTCATAAATTGTGGTCCCACTTTCCACCTGTCTCACAGGATAATGCTTCGTGGTAATTAATGGTTTATCGGTTACCCAGAGAACCATAACTTGGCCTGAAAATTGTCCCCACTTACCCTATCATTTCGTGGTGAGGAGTCTACTGCTAGCAATTGCCCGTAAGGCGCAAAGTACACCCGGGGGATTTGAATTTTATCTTCTTTTTTTTTTCAATTGCGTTTTAAATGTGAAGTATTTATTATGTGATAATACATAATTCAATTAATCTTTTATAGAAGACATTTGAAAAGTCATCTTCATTGAGATATTATGTTTTGTTTTGGTTGTTTTCGTTTGAATATTTATTGATGCTATATGTTTGGTTATATAATGTCAATATTGATTTCATTCACGATGGTATATAGTATACGAGAGATCTAAAATAATGTGTTATATAAAGAGTCATATGAATGGAAAGAAAGAAAGTGTTGAAGCAAATAAATGTAAATTTTTAATAATTAAAAATGTAGGTTGTAGAAAAAAAAATTTAATTAATTTTTTTTTTATGTTGAGATTTATATAATAGTTTTATTTTATAATGATGGTTATTTTTTTATTCGTAAGAATTATGAGAGTAGGGTGATTTATAAGGTTTTAAATAGTTTAACATATTTTACAATGTGGTAATAGTCTAGAAGATAAGAAGTATAAAGTAATTAATTATATTTACCATATCTCCCTTTTAAAAGATGAGAAGTATAAAACATTTAATTATATTTACCATATTTCCCTTTTATTAACAAATGCATGACTTCTAATTATTACTCAATGTTAATGTTGTCCTTGCACATTCCAATTTACATCTTAATAGCTTATCAATATATTTTATGAGCTTATTTAGATTACTATAGCTTCTTTCAGCCTCTTCTTTTATAGAGTATATCTCAAGAAATGATTTTAGCATATATTATGATAAACACTCTTGTATTTTCTAAGATGCACTCTTTATAGATATGTACAGAACATTATCTATATTTTATTTATATAATAACTTATTGATTCACTCTACTTTTGAAATTAGAATGGATACCAAATCAAAGTAGGTGAAATTAGTGTACTAAAGAGATTTATTAGTTAGCAATATAAAACAATATTTTCAAATCTTCCCTACTCACTAAAAGTGCATTCAACTAGCCAAATTGATAATTTAAAGTAAGCAATGGACAAAATGATATACAAATGATTGGAATAGATTCACCTTATAAAATTTTAGATTTTGGGGTGTGGATCTAGAATGTGCAAGTTTGTATTTAGCTTTATGCATAATATGGGCCTCTAACTATGCAAAGACAAGATCGATGCCTATGTCAATCTACCTTAGGTGAGATCACCATTCAACCAATTTGGCCACCATACCTATCCTACTATGTTGATCATGCCATGCACTACTTTCTTGATTCAAATTTCTTCTATACTTGTGTGACATTGGATGTCATACCTTCCTACACCTACACATTTCCAAATTGGTGGACGTAACTACATGATTTGCTCCTTTAATGCATTTTACCTAACTTGTCACAACATGTTATAGAAAAAGCGAAGAGAATAAGTAGTTGGGTTGAGTAGCCACCAAGGTGGGTTTGAAACTACATATCTTGCATACCATAATTAGAGCCCTTGTGGTGCATGTGCAATGTGAAGGGATGATTTGAGAGAAGAAACTTTGTCTTCTCACCCTCAGTGTGAGTCGCAACTATATGCACATTTGACTAGGTTAAATTTGGTATAAGATGTATGTCCTTAATCAGAGTTAAATCAATGCAAAGTGTGCCTCAACTTTAGAACGATCAAAATAGAATGAAAACTTATATGGAACCTGAATAACACTTATTTCAACAAACTTTTGGATAATACTTGGAATTTGGAAGGATGATTATGATGATCATAGATTATTTGTATGTATGGGATTTTCATAGTTTTAAGGAGCTATTTGTGTGCAAAATCTAAAAAAAGAGAATGGAAATAAATCAAAAATAGATGAAAAAATCAAAAATATGTGATCATGGGTAAAAGGGCCACAAAAATATAGAGGATGGGATCAATGAACTATCTTTCTTGTCTGAGAGGAAGAAACAAACACATATAGAAAGAGGAAAGAGAGAAAAGGCTTATGAGCACAACATAAAATGATAGAGAAAAAAAGGAAGAAAAGAAGACCATGAGATCACACAAAGAAGAAGAAGAAAATAGACATAAATGTTGATAAGTCCCTAATTCAAGGTGATGACCCATATGCACAAAATAGTGCAAAAACATTATAAATAGAAAGCTTGTACCAAAGTTAAGTGTCTAAATAATGTTCCTACTTTGATTACATGTGTGAGTGTTGCATGCATATATCAAAGTATTACATAATTGAAAGTGCATACCTTGGCTTAACATAGCAAGAGGAGAACTTTTTTTCACATTATAAACTTTAGGATCCCTGTTAACAATGGCTGATTTTCAACAAGAAATCAATGCTATATCATGTTCCTCATAAATATTATAAAATTTGAAATTTAAATTTAAATTTAAAAATGAAACATATGAATGAATACACTTGGTTTGTATTTTCCCTAAATGTGCAAACAATGTGAAAAATAATGCTCCTATTATGATTATTTTGATTAAAAAAAAATCTAAGTGTTAAATCATAGCTAACACTTCTTTGGGATTTTATGAACCCAATCCACTTCTTGATCAAGGAACTAAATCAATTTTATCTTTATAAAGCCCCAACCATTACTTAGAAACCTTCTCATCGTGGTAGATTGAAAATGTTTACATTGTGGTAAACCGAAAATGCACATGCTTGACTTTGTCTTAGGAGGAACGTACTTCAAAAAACTACTCAAGTAAAATTTTCCCTATTCTTTTTAATAAAATAATTTACTTAATAATTTTTTAAAATTCCTTGGTAGATACCCCTTTTTTGAGGTGAAAATTTAAATAATATATGCCTATAATTAGTCATCTCAAAAGAATAAAGTTACAACCACCATATGTAATAAGATTGAAAATAGATGATACTATTGCAAAGTTGCATAAAACTCATGTTTCTATCATAAAACATTACATTCAAAGTATCATATTAGGTTAGATGTAGGTAATTAGTCATGCCCCAAGTGTTATATAAATACAGTGTATTATTATTATAATATAATATTAAAAATCCTAGGAGTAATTGTAGGAGAGCTTTGTCTCATAGTGATAGCTACAGAGTCTTTGTAGGAAGATGAAGAGTCTTAATAGAATATGAAAGGAATAATCACTTTCTTAGATATTTCATATTGTAATCATTTCATTCTTGATACATGTAATATGCAATAACTTTGGTTTTCACCAAATCTTGTTTTTATTGTCATTCCAATCTTGCCCTGACATTGGTATCAGAGTGCGAGATTTCTCTTAATCATTCTCCATTATTCATCTTTGCACTTTAATTCTAAGACAATAAAATATTTCAAATCAATATTTTTCAAATAACAAAGTGTAATCACCTAAAAGTGGTATTTGAGTGCTAAGAGTGTTACTTGAGACAATGTTTTAACCTTTTAGGGTTTAGATAATGTAAATCCTAAGTTTGACTAAAGTGTTGAGTTGTCTAAATTAGTGAAATAATACACAATAAATAACCACTAATTTGTTGTAGAATTTGCCTTTCTTTGAATTTCTAAAAATAGTGATAAATATGTGCAAATAAAGACTTATTTGAAAAACACCTATCATAGAAGATTTGAGTGCTAAAAACTAGAATATGAATAAGTTTGAGTGTTATCAATAGGATCCCTATGTCAAATCCTCTCCTAAACAGTAGCACCACACTTGGATAGTAGTGTCATGTGGCTCTAATGTCCTAAAAATGGTACTAGTTCCTTTGTACAAGATTGTCCTTAAATTATGGGTGCACCTGTGCTTATGTTTTTAGGTTATGTTCATGTGCACTTGAAGCTTGGAACTCTATATTATGCATGTAATAGATGATTTATGATGCAAAAAATTATCCTCCTTGTAAGTATGGCATGAGCTAAAAATGTGTGTTGTAGGATAGGCTAGACATCCTCAACACCCCATTGTGAAGAGAGTTGCCTACACACCAATACTCTGAGGAGGGATCAAGCCCAATGTAGTTCTCCCACCTATGTGCTAGTGTAAGTGCAAGTAATGCTAGAATGATAGTGGTTTTGAATGCCTTGAGTGTGCTTGAGATTGAAAATATTGAAAATTTGGGCTTAGGGTAGCTGTAGATGGTAGCATGCAAAAGTAGGGTAGAATAGGGATTAATAACCTTGGTTTTGATCAACTTGTTTCTTGTTTGAATAGGATTTTTGCATATATTTTCTATCTAGTAGATATAGGTCTAAGAGTCTTATATTTATAGTGTTTCATAGCTTGTGCATATAATAAAATGTGCTTAGCCTGACCTTACAAGGGTTTAACATTTGAAAATATATCCATTCAGGAGAGTTGAGGTAAGAGACACTAGCACCATGTTAGGGGCATTAGTGCCATGTGGCTCTAGTGTCCTTAATGTGGTGTTAATGTCCAACTAGAAAGATATTGGGCACGAAGGACTAGGATTTAGAAATGAAGGTCTGAGACTATGTTTTAACTAACTAGGGATGCATGTGGTTAGCACAAAGGTTAGGAAAGTGTGATAGAAGGCTCTAAGATAGGTTTAAGGCTAATCTAGGAATAGGTTATCTCAAGTAATACTCTTAGTATCCAAATACCACTTTTAGGTGATTACATTCCCTCACCCCCCTTATGCTAGAAATGCAGCAAAGTGAAATGACTAGTATAAAGGAAGAGAAAGTGTACCCAGACTTACTTAAGAAAAAAATTCCCATGTATCTGAGTTTGAGTATGTGAATCTAGGTTTGCATATGTGAAGCATGACCTGCAATGAAACATGCATAAATCAATCCTTATTTAAGAGATATCCAAAGCAAAGGACTATGCTAAATAAAGAAGTAATTGAGTAAAGCTAAGTAAATAGATAGGAAAGAGGAAAGGAATGAATATACCTTATTGGGTACACAAACCAATGCATGAACATGGTAATAACTTGTGTGTGTGTTTAAGTTGGTCAAAAACTTAAATAGAGTTTTATCCATAAACTCTCTACTTTAATCTATGAAATGTGGAAATACTATCACTTTAACCTATGTATGTGTGCATGTACATTATGATCAATTATTGAATAGATTATATTGATTTGATAGCTTGATCAATCCTCATGTGTGGGTGGCTCAATAACTCGATCTAGTTTTGAATCCATCATTTCCCACCCCTGATTGGTGGATCATGACCTATGAATAGCTTGGATTAGACTGAAAGTGTGTCTAACCCTTTCATGTGGGTGGCTTAAGAACTCAATTAAGTTATGACTCCATAATTGCCCACTTGTGTGTAGTAGATGCATATGAAACTGAACTACATAACATGCTAGAATTATCTAATTGGGTATATCTAACTATGTATGTTAGCTCCATAGCCACTCAAGAACATTTGATGGCTTTAGGCCACTCATGAATGCTAACCATTGTAGATCACATGAAATTGGTGACAACCTAAAATATGATGTCATGTATATAATGTAGATAATGACATGGATTTTGTCATTTCATTTGATCAACCTATGTGTAATTAAGCATATGGAAACAATGTGTCATGCACATGCCCCCAAATCTGATATCTGAGTGTACTAATTTTGGATTGAGTTGTAATAAATATATCTATGCATTTGAACTGAATATGGGGATGATCATGCTATGTATGATGCCCCCAATTTGAGCAACTGATATGAATATGAGCTGAACTAGTGTGAATTTGAGCTAAATTTGAGCATAAATGTCAAACATGTCATTGAATCATGCAAACATGTATTATCCTAGTATACTATTTTGGCTAATCTAAACTTCCCTAAAATTGGGGATATTAGATAGTAGCATCATGTATTGGAAAGTAGTGTCATGTGTCACTAGTGTCCCAATTTGGGTGCTAATGTTTGTCTGGTTTGAAATATGAGTCACTAAACTGCTTTTTGAGTCCCTATTTTTTCCCATGTCTTACCTATGTTTGATTTCCTAAAATTGAGCTTGTGTGCTAAAAATATTATGTGAATGCAATGTAGGAGCCTGATCTCTATTATAAACCCTTGTGAATGCCCCCTCTTTTGAGGGTATTTGTGGAACCTATGAAAGAATTGTCCTCAAAATAAATAGCTCTACATAATGTGTTATCCAGATCATATATGATAACTACATGATAATCCAATACAATATGCAAACATAACATCAAAATGTAAAATAATCTAAGCATAAATATGTAGTGTAAGATATATGTTGTGTATAGAATTACACAAGGGTGTCGAGATAGATGTAATCAATGTGTATAACAATTAATCTAAGTAACTATGGATCAGATCCAAATTTTGAAGTTTTTGGGGTAGTTGGCTTTTCATCGTAGACATGCTGAAGAGTTGGGTGGGCTAAGTTTCAAACTCTTCTTTTTCCCAAGGTTCCCCTTTTAATTTTTAGTTAATTCATGACTATTTTTGCTGGTGACACATGGCACCCTCATGCTCATCCTTTGCAAAAGAGTTCTTAGCATCCCCATAAGTAGTGTCAGCTCACCATATGGCATCACAACTCTACTCAAGAGTGAAGGGAGTTCCTTTATAGGACAAAGGTGAACCATTGGTTGTTTAAGTTAATGGGACCCATAGGGTAATTATATCTTTGAAAGGCATTCCCTTGTGCCATGCGTCATCATAGTGCTTACCTAAGGTAAGGTTCCTTCTGTCAGAGCTTTGAGATATGCCATTGGCTAAGGGAAGTGGGCCTCATTTCTAGTAATAATTATATAAGTAGTTCAAAGAGAGACACAGGTCACTACAATGCTTCCTCTAAGCATCAAGGGAATCATGAGGCATTAAGGTTATGCCATATCTAGGATTTGAGGACCATCCACACTTTTAGTTGAAGCTCCCATTTTTGTTACAATGGCCTCATCATGAACGTGAGTGCCAGGCTCTATGTGTCAATTTATTTTGTCTTTTAAAGGCCACCATGCTTATATATTTTGGGTTTCTTTCTTTTGTAAGGGGCTAGTAGTTAGATAATAGTTATTGTTTTCATGATTGTTACCAGAGAATATCCATTGTAAAAGTTTTAATTTTAATAGAAATAGTTGTAGTTATTGTTTTTCATTTTAAGACCTTAACAAGTGCCCCTCGAGAGAAGGATAAAATAGTTTATATTGTGCCTTTAGGCCTTTGTATTTTATTCTCCACCCAACAATGAAGAGGACATGGTGTTCTATGTTAAATTGTGTGTAGAAATAATTGTTGTCTATTATTTCTATTCTTCACTTCTATGGTGTTGGCTTTTGTTAATATTACAAGCTTTAAATCATGCATATGCTCTTTTAAATTATCTATAATATTTTAAAGGGTATAAGATATTTTATGCAATAATTAGGAATGATACATTAAGAATTCTAGTGCATCACCTTAGATAGTTTCATTTCAATTTTCTTTGCATTTCTTTCTTTCCCTTTTCCTTCCCAATTATTCAAAGAGCCAGCTTCTAAAACCTCAGAGGTCACTTCATAGATAGAAATTATAGTCCCATGTTTGTAAAATTTCCTATAGGGGTTGTTTGCCAAGAATGAAATTTTTAAGCATCAATAATTCCTTTTTATGGTACTCCAAGTGGGACTACGTCTACCCACAATCACCTGATTAGAAGTCAAAGGTTTATGAGTTAGAGGCCTATCACAAGGTCACTAAAAGTGTAGAATCCAAGCTTACTGCTACCACCTCTAATCACTGTAACTCACTAAAGAACCAGAGGGTCTAGTCCCACACAACAACCATAGTAAATGGTTATCTAAGGAGCACCAAGGAACTTTATAGCATGGAATAGTGGTATCCCATTCATCCCTTCAGTAACCTTGAATACGTGGGATCTTATTCCTGCTAATGCCTTAAAGGAACTCCATAAATTTATAAGGGAAGATTTAAAAAGCATGACATAACATCTTTAGGATGTTTCCAATGTCTGTACCATGCATCATGTCATACAATAGAATGTAGCCTTAAGGCTATTAGTCACCTCTTTTAAAGGGTGATCTATTGACTGGTATTGGTCCTTACCACCCAACTTCATCACTACCTAAGATGAATTGGGCAACAGATTATTTGACAAATTAAATGAAAAAAGAGATCGATCATCTCTCTTATAACATTTAATCACTATTAAAAGATCCCCACAAGAGGTTATCATCGATTATAATACTAAGTTTGATAAGACTTGGCAAAGAATCTTGGTAGCGGCTCGATCACCCATGGGCATCACCATCATCTTTCACCTTAAATATTTTAACTTAGATATAACTATTATGATTCAGTCCCTTAGAGGTTAGATGCTGTTAAATGCATATAAATTAGCTGTTAGAGTAGATAATAATTTGATAGATGCCAGGAAACTCTCCCCATGACCACCAATGCCCATGTTGCTATAATTATTAAAGACACTATAGGAAGAAGTCCCAAGCACCTTGCAAGCATATTCTTCCATGTATGTATATTCAACTACTCAAATGAGTGTGACTACTTTATCCATGCTAGTTATGGAGATGAATGACATGAAGATCATCTTATGGAACTTCTCAAATGAGATCATAAACCTCAAGAGGTAACAAGCTATGCCCTCAAATCCCCCTTTCCAAAATTACCAAGGTGTAAGAGCATCGTACTGGCATAACCATTACCAGGTAGGGTAGAGGCTGAATCATCGGGCATAACCTAAAAATCAAATCATCTTGGTTCCTATCCTTTGTAAATAGTCCCACCAAACTCATGTAGAGAATTGGTCACTAGCCAAAACAACTTGGTGGATGACTCAAGTTCATGGTGATTTCCATGTAATGACACACATACACCCCAAAATTTCCCTAGGGGTAATTTGCAGTAACAGGTTTTTGAGTAGTGAAGATAAGGGAGTGTATATGATTTAGCTCCTTATATATACTAGATCCTAGGTGTTGAAAATGTTGTCCTAATGGCTCAAATGCAAGGAATGTCCTTGGATCAAGAAGAAGCGATAGCCTCAAAACATGCACTTTTCTCTTGGGTGGAAGTTAAAGATGTAGTTTACACAAATGAGATCTCCATGTTGAAAGCCCCACAAGTCCAATTAGACTACTATACTCGATCCAAGAAGAAACTAGTCAAGATCTAAGCATCTTTTGCAAGGCCTAAAATGACTTTTAAGAAAAATTTGGGACCCCAACCATCACCCTTGGGTTATCAAAAGTGGAGTGAAATAACAAAGAATAGGATAAAAGACCCTAAAGTTTGACCTCAAGGGTCATTGAGTGTGGTAGAGCAGTTGAAGAAGGCCCCAACCAATGTTTATAGGACCAAGAGAAACCTGTGCGAGATAACCTGACTATGGATCTAACACAAACCAAGGTAAGAGAAGTCAACATAAATACATAACCCCATGCACCATTCACGTTCATCAATTCCAAAGTAGGGGTAAGTAAAATAAAACCCACCCCACTTTATTTAACTCTCATTATGGGGAACAAGTTGTTGCACAATTCTATGATTGATTCCAGCACCAACACCATAATGGTGCCCAAATATATTATGGATACACTACAACTTCAATATGAAATGTTGGATAAAGGGGTAATATAGTTTGACAAGAATAAAGTTCATACCATAGGTATTATCAAGGGTTATGTTTGTCAAGAGATTTCATAGCCAAGATAGGCAGATACTTATTTTTGGATTGGTCTCATTAATCTTGAGGACCAAATACAACTAGAAAATGAAGGCATTGTCTAAGCCACTACATCCATAGCAAATAAATGATGATGTTATGATGAATTTTAAATCATCTACACTTATTTCTCAAATAAAAATATGTATTGCATAGAAATGCTCAAATAAGGAGTGGCAAATAATAAGAGCCCAAAGGAGGAGGTCCTCGTTAATGAATTCATTAAAAAAGATCCATTCACAAATTTTGTTGTTACCAAACTTAGGACCTATTTAATCCATGGTAAGATCAAGCCATCCTTGAAGTCATGAAGAAAATAGAGGATTAAAGCAAAGAACCTAAAAATAAGTCCAATTTTTGGACTCTATATTTTGATGGTGTAAAATGCAAAACCAACTCTAGAGTTAGTATACTATTGATGTCTCCATCTAGAAAAGAGACCCTTAGGGCCTTTTGCTTCTAGTTTGTCTGCACAAATAATGAATCCAATTATGAAGACCTAGTACATGACCTCAACCTTGTCAAGCACATGGGTGTGAAGTAGTGAAAGGTGTTTGAAGATTCCAAAGTAGTAGTAAAGAAAGTAAGAAAAGTTATGGTTGCAAGGAATGTCCACATGAGGTCTTACCACCATCAAATATGGGATTTAATTGAAGCATTTGAAGCATTTAATATTCAAATCATTCCCAGGTCTAAGAATATAGATGTAAACATAATGATAATAATTGGCTCCTAGTTTGATCTAATAATTGATTTGTTGACCAACAAATAGGGGGTGTGAGTAATTATCATACTTGATATTATAGATAATGATCAAAAATAGAAATTATTTGAGAGTGACACCCAAATTTTCATGTTTCTTCAGTAGTCATGCAAATTTTTAGAGAAATTGCAACTAAAGATTAAAAAACCCTACAGAGATCAAATCATACAACTGAAATCCAATAAACTTCCAAAGGGGCCGATCAATATAGAGAATCTATTTGATTCTGATGATGTAATGAGTAATAAAAGAAAGTTTGTTGTAAAAAAGGGTGACTAATTCAAGATTGATGTGGGAGATGGAAGGAAATTGAATGTGAGGAAAGAAGTTTCTCAAAAGGATAAGGATCAATTGGTATCTTTTTGCAATAATTATGAAGGGGTTATAGCCTAGACCTATGATGACCTAAAAGGGTATGACCACAAGGTGATCCAGCATACCATAGATCTAATTGAAGGATCCAAGCTAGTATACCAAAATCAAAGGCTGATAAACCCAAAAATCATGTTTTTCATGGCTTAGAAACTAAGGAAATTAATCAACTCAAGGATTATATACCCAATCAAGCATTTAACTTGGGTATCCAGCCTAGTTCCAGTAAGAAATAAGAATGGAGAAATTAGGTTATGTATAGACTTTAAAGACTTAAACAAATCATCTCTGAAGGATCATTACCCCTTTCCTTCAATAAAATAGATCCTCCAAATAGTAGTGGGTGTAGAAATGTTCTCTCTGCTTGATGGGTTCTTAGGTTATAACTAGGTATGGGTTAATGAGGAGGATCAACATAAAACCACTTTCAATACAAAGTGGGTGACCTTTACACATGAAAAAATGCTTTTCAACCTCTCAAATGTAGGAGCTAATTTCCAATAAGCCCTAGATATAGCTTTTCAAATTTTGGTCAACAAAATCATCTTCATATATCTAGATTATCTTACAGTGTTCTCTAAGAAAAGGGATGATCATTTTGATCATTTGGAGAAGATTTTTCAAAAATATCAAGAGTTTGAGGTATCCCTCAACCCCAAAAAATGTGTTTTTAGCATCTCACAAGGCAAGCTATTAGGATATGTGGTATCCAAAGAAGGAATATCTATTAATCTGGATAGAATGAAGGCTATCAAGGACTTAACCTTACTAGTTAACAAGAAGGGAGTCCAGTCTTTCCTAGGAAAGATCAACATCATTAGTCGATTCATATCTAACTTTGTGGGGCTAGTAAGGCCAATTACATTAATGCTAAAGAAAGACTAGGATTTTAAATGGACCACTGAAAGAAGAATAGTGTTTGACAAGATCAAAGAGACAATATCCATCATGCTTGTGCTAGTCAACCCCAACTTCTCTAAAGATTGTCTCAGGTATGTTTATGGGAGTGAACATAGCTCGACAACAGTGTTAAATCAGAAAGAAAAAGGGAAAGGTGAGCATCTTATTGTGTTCTATTCAACAACCCTACTTGGATATGACATTAAGTTTAATTTCATTGAGAACCAGGCTTTCACCATTGTTAAAGGTCTCAAGAAATTTAGACACCTGGTGATGGGAAGAAAAATATCGATATATGTGGTACATTATAGCATTAGAGAATACATCATGGAGGGATAAATCACTAAAAAGAGAGCCAATTGGATCACTAAGATCCTAGAATATGATGTTAAAGTCAGAACAACCAAGGTGATTCAAGGAAAATGACTTTATGAGTATTTAGCCCAATGTGTGAATGCACTAATAGATGAGAAAGATATACCAAAGATAGTTTTAGTGAGTCAATACAAATAAGTCAGGTCCTAGGTTATTGATAGAACCCACTTTATGGGAATTGGCTAATATTTAGATGATCTCCTAGCACAAAAAAGGAGATTCTATAAGTTTTAAGGAGCTAGTTATATAATAGTCAAGGGAGTCCTTTTTAAAAGGAGCTTCGATGGGGTAATACTCAGATGTGTTGACAATAACCAAGCTAGCAAAATCTTACAAGATATGCATTTTACCCCTTTGGGTGGAAATTTCTTAGAAAATATGACTGCAATCAAAATCTTGCATGTTGGATACTACTAGCTAACCCTGTTCTCAGATTGCTATCAAGTGGTAAAAAATGCTAGCAATGCCATTTTTTCGTAGGCAAGTGAAAGAATTTAGCCATGTCACTGAACCTGATTGTGACTGATGAGCCTTGTGTAGTGGGGCCTATATTTCATTGGTATGATTAATCCCATATATATCATAGGATATAAGTGGATACTCATGGCCATGTACTACTTCATAAGATGGGTCAAAGCAACTCCTTTGAAAGAAGCAACTAAAAATGTGATCTTTGACTTCCTAGAAGAACTGGTAACAAGGTTTGGCCCTCCTAAAATAATCATATCCAATAACAAAGGCCTTCCTTGGTTCAAATGTTTTAGAATTTGTGCTCAGGAATGGAATTTTCCTTGAGACTTCATCTAACTACTACCTGTAAGGGAATGGGTTGGTTGAATCAACCAAAAAGAACCTCATAAGGTTAAGATAATGAGCACTGATTGATAGAGGGAATGGCATAAACATCTAAAAATTGCCCTATGGGTTGATTGAATCACTCCTAAGTAGACTCTAAAAATATCCCCATATGAATTAGTATATGGGAAAGAAGTAGTCATACCCATTTCGATGGAGATCCCTGCTTTACAATTGTTAAAAGCTTCCAAAATAACATAAAATGGAGCAATGGAGGTTAGGTTAGTAGAATTGCTCAATCTTCAGGAAGTAAGAGAATAAGCTAGTGTTGCTATATTCAATCGACAATAGGTGTTTAATAGGTGGTTTGATAAAAATGCATCCAACCCAAGCTTTAATTTGGGGGTCTTGGTTCTAAAATATGATGAAAGGGCCATGAAGCCATGTCAGCATGTAAAGTTTGATTCCCTATGGAAAGGACCTTTTCACATCATCAATAATATGTAAGGCAATGTGTTTGAACTAGTGAATGAATAAGGCAATGCCTAAAATATTTTGGTTAATGGAATCCACTTGAATCACTTTAATTGATTTATTAGCCTTATTTTATACATAATTAGTTTCCCTTTTATTGTTGTTTCTCTTCGCTAATAAGTGTCATTGACACAAATTGCTATTATCCCATCACCAAGTATCCATGCCTTGGCTCCCCTCATTTTGAATCCTCTCTTATAGATATTTATCTACCCCACTACCCCTACAATTAATTTTTAGGCACCCCTAATTGCACAATCTCTCGTAAGGATCACCACAAATATTTTGGATGAGGTTCCTCAAGCGTGTATGTTTCCCTTCTCATTTATGGACACTAAATTTAAAAGGCTACATGATGATTATGCTAGGAGCATTTTTTGATTAATACCCATCTCCCAATCTAACAAAACATTTAAACACCTTAAGAGTTCCCAAGAGCACTAAGCTAGGTAGAGTGTCTTTAACAAAGAATTATGTGTGGAGTTGTGAGCACAAAATACTATCTAATATTTTCCCAAAGAAAAGAAAATATTATTTTAGGATAATTAAAATATGGAACCTTCTAGGTCCTCATTTGATGGTGGACATCCTAGAAAACAAAAATCTTATGGTCCAAGCAGTCATGAAGAACTTCCCCCTTAATTTGCAAGGAAAAAATCATATGCTTCTACCACTACACAACGTAAACCCATGATACCAAATGTGAAGAGTATCATCAAGGGAAATTATAGGGACCCCACAATTGTCCTCAAATTATAGATGGGATCTTTGATCCTAAATTAACAAAAAATACAAAAAATATGAGGGAGGGTGCTCATGCTTACATACTCACAAAAGTTTGGAACAATGACTTTGAGTCATTTGGCTTCATAATATGGTGTTCTACCTTGGTATAACATATGGTGCTTCTCATGAACTCATACCCAGAGCTTATTGCTCTATGTTCATAAAGGTATAATTCCAACATTGGCATTATTTTAGACCACTACTTGAGTGTAAATATTAGTTCAATAAAAGTGAAGGAGATTCTCTGGCTCCTTAATGACCCTAATGCAGATATTTACAATATTGAGAGCTTATAAACTATGTGAAACATTCATGTCTAGAAACTAAAGTCCCTGAACTTAGCTCTCTGATAGATTTCACCAAGATCTCTGAATAATAGTCACATGATGAATGTCAAATTCTTGTAGAGGCAGAATGAGATCTCTGAAAACAATAAAATTCTTCAAAGGAAATGTTTGCATTAACCACTTTAGGAAAATATAAAATACATATAGTGTGAGATTAGGTCACCAAAAAGGTAAAATCCTAACTCATAATTAGAGCCCACTTAAAGGTAAATGATCCCTAATGACTTAATTAACTAACCTAAGTAAGTTGAAAAGACATGTAGGTAAAACCACTAGGTGAAAAAAAGCCTACACTGACACCCCCCTGAAGCATAGCTTAGGTGGGTAGAAGAATTGGGTCCTGACAATGAGGCCTGATAAGGTACCCAAGTATAATGTAACTCCCATAAATTAGGGTAAAGGACAAAACCCATAGGAACAAAACTCCTCCCCAAAAAGAGAGTAAAGAAGAGAAGAGGGATAAAAAGCCCCACTAAGGTCTACAATTGATTGTAGCCATCTGGTGTCCCCTAGAGTGCTTAGAAGTGACTGTGAATTAGAAGTAGATGCAAATAAGAGTAGATTACCCTAAAATAATAAGTTTGTCCACCAAGTGCCTGATGGATCTTCAACTAAGGTGTACTTCCTATGAAAGGAATTATCCTCATACTATGAAGTAGGTGGTCCAACTTCTTTATGCCAAGATGGTGTAATAGAAGTAGAGGTGAAGGTATATGAAATCCTTTGTAGCTATAGAATAGGCTACTTGATGTCTAATGTGTCTTGGATCAATAGACTATTACCTTGTAACATCAAAAGTAGACCAGAGGTAGGTGGGTCAAGAACTAACTCTTGAATATCTAGAAGGTGACAAAGAGATGGTGGAGGTGTATCCACTTCACTGTTGTATTCATCTATAGAAGAAGAGTTGTCAATATCAGAAAGAAGCTTAGGATTAGAAGTTTTAATAGGTACAGGGGAGTCTAAAGAGGAATTTGAAGAATTTGAAGGAGAGCTAGGATCAAAGTCTAAGAAGCTATATATCTGAGTTTGATGATCAACCATTCTCATAGCCAAAATAGTATCACTATGTAACTCCCTAATGTACACTAAATCTAGAGTGAATTTAACTTGTATGCTCAGACTAAGGTGAGTGATCTGGTAGACTGACAGGAGATTAGTTGAGAGTGAGGGTACACTTAGAACATTATTGAATGTTCCATCACTCACTTCAATAGACCCTCTCTCAAGAACTTTTTTAGAATTATTACCACCCAACTGTATAGAGGACATGTCACATGGTTCCAAGGAACTAAACTCAATCTATGAAGAAGCCATGTGATGTGAAGCACCAGAGTCAATGACCCATGTAGGAGGAGTTGGAAGCACAATTGCAACTAAGGCTTTGGCCTTATGTTTCCCCTTATTATTCTCTTTTAACTTTTATTTTCCATATTTGTTTACCTTAATGGATTCATGGATTGATGAAGATGATTTGATAGAATCTAGAACACCTATTTTGTTATAAATAAGAAGGATAGTAATGTGGTTAATTTGTTTCTTCAAACATTTAATCTCATCACGCTTACCTGAGCAATGCCCACATTTGATCCAATTTTTCTTAGGCTTATGACTGAAATAAGAGGTCTCATTGTTTGATTTGGAGGTGGAAAGATTTTCACCCTTAACATTTTTCTTGATATACTTTCTCTCTCTATTGTTAGAAGCCTTTTCTTTCTCAACAAGTAATGCATGTGATTTAGATGACTTCATTATGCCCATCTATATCAACTTATCTTATTTCTAAATTAGGTTGGCAAAAAAATTATCTAAATAAGGCATCTTCCATGTGATGTCAAGATCACTCTTAGTGGCATGGAAAGTAGACACAAATATAGAATATTCAGGACCCAGTTTAGAGAGTATTAATAGAACAAGTTAATAGTTCTTGTCAATTCCACATGCTTTCAACTGTAATCTCAAAAGTCTGAACTTGGTGAAGAAGTCTTGAAGAGTGTTGAAGTCATATGGGATCAATATAATAAGCTCATTTTCTAGCTCATGTCCTTTCATCACATCCTGCACTCTAAAGAGCTTGATGAGCTGGGCCCATACTTTAGTAGGTGTTCTAGTAGATTTAATGTGCAAGAGTAGATCTAGGGAGATGAAAAGACAAATTAGTCCATGAAATTTATCACAATGGTTAAACCATTTTATTTTTGCTCTAGCATTAGTAGGTTCAGTTTTAGTGCCCATTATAATCTGATGGTAACCCTTGGATTGTAAAATAATTTCCATTCTAGGTTTCCATTCATGATAATTAAATGGTGTAAGTGGACTTATTGAGAATGAATATATAGTGTAGAAGTAAGTATTACTATAGTAAGTAAAGAAGTGATGCAAAAAAAAGAAAGATTGAGTGCATAATAAACACACAAGTACCTCCTTAGAACTATCAGGCAATGACCCCCTTGAATATCTCAAATACAAGCACACTTTTATAGATGCTAGATTCAATTAAAAATGCATCTTGAGCAGTAGGTGCATAAGTACAAGGAACAAGAGGAACGTTAGATACAATTGATAATACATTTAAGAGTGTGCAAAAAATATGATTTTTTTTATAACTGTAGAAAGCCCATGATAGGTCCAATGTGTAGAACATAAAAAATAAGCACTTTTGAATAAAATGATACTAAAAAAGGAGTTATCGATCAAAAGTTATGGGACTTACAGGTTCTTACTTCAACCTTTCCAAAAATGGAATATTTTCTTTCCAAAAAAGGAAACAACTTAAGTCTATTTCTTTATTACCTTTCACCTAAAGTTTGATGGCTTCTAGAATGCCATGCGCTTCCTTGCTTGGGGTTCTGAACAACTTCAACTTCAAGTTCTCAAACTACTTCAACTTACTAAAATTTATAAGTAGTTGAACCTAGAAAACTTGATTACTTCTTCGTGGTGTATTTCAAGTTCTTTGAGTTTCTTTACTTCAAAGTCTTAAACAACCGTAACTTATGAAACAAGTAATGAGTAATCGACCCTGGAAAACCTAAATGGGTCTAGCGAGCAAGTAATCAAGGTTGAGAAACTTGATTAATTATAAGTTATCACCCTGGAAAAGTTTGATTGCTTATAAGTAAAAGCACTTGAGGAACCCAATTTGGTCTACAAGCAAGTAAAAACACTTTAAAAACCCGATTTGGTCGATGAGCAAGTAGAAGCACTTCAAAAACCTAATTTGGTTGATGAGCAAGTAAAAGCACTTTAGAAACCTGATTTGGTCAAAAAGCAAGTAGAAGCACTTCAGAAACCTGATTTGGTCTATGAAGAGTAAATCAGGGTTTGTAGGTTGGATTACTTCAGTCATATGGACATTGCCCAGATAGAAGAAATCACATGAACTTTCTCAAAAAAATAAAAACAACCCATTTTATATATCAAAAAATTGAAAAAATATATACAAACGGATTTTTAATCAAAGACCTTATAACATGAGTTTAGAGGTAGTTTTTAGAAAACACCTCCAAGGTAAAAAATGGTGACTATACAATATGAAAAAATAACAAGGTGAATGCAGGAGGAACTTACCAAAGGATACAAATGCATGAGGCTATCAGTAAATCTCTAGTAACGTGATATATTTCACCAAGATCTCTGAATAATGATGATGCTATGAATGCTAAATTCCTATAGAGGTAGCATGGGAGCTTTGAAAACAAGAAAATTCCATAAAGGAAATGTTTTCATTAGCCACTTTCGGAAAAAATAAAGTACATATAGGGTGAGGTTAGGTCACCAAAAAGGTAAAACCCTAACTCACAATTAGAACCCACTTAAAGGTAAATGGCCCCTAATGACTTAATTAACTAATCTAAGTAAGTTGAAAAGACATGTAGGTAAAGCCACTAGGTGGGAAAAATCTTACACTGACAGTCCCCATAAAACTATATAGAATCACCACCCTTCACCATCGCTCTCTCAAGATTTGTGGCATAAGATATGAAATATGCCCTCTCTATTCTAGCATTCATCTTCAAACTAAACTCAGACACCAATGTCTATGATTTCTAATTGGGTTCAGTATTCCACTTGAAGATGGTAATTAGGGAGAAGGCCTAAAAAATGGACTTTACAGATGCCATCACTGATGCCATTCATAATCATCTAGAAATTTTTTAGGCTCATAATACCTTCAGGTATTCTTCTTTCCTTCTCCACATGATCCTTTATTAGAGCACTAGGTTCTTTTCACCATACTTTATCATCAACTCAATAAATATGGGAACATATCCCTATACAGTGATCCCTATCTTGGCATGGACCTACTTCCTTTTAGCCATGTAGGATTACCATGAATTTTTAGAGTGATTCCTATTCCCAGTCCTCATTGACCTCAGTCAAGAAGCCATTACCTTTTGAATGATATATCGCTAGAGAATGTGGCTCACTAGTTACAATATTCTATGTGATTGGTTCTTTATAACCCACTTTACCTTCATTAAGGTCCATAGATTCAAGAAGGAGCCATTCTAGCTTCCTCACATGCTCATAGATAGGACTTTGGCCTTAGAGTTGGCCCACCAACTCTATGTGGTGGATTCAGTATACGATGTAGGCCAAAAGAAGAGGGATTTATATGATGTCCCCTTTTCAAGAGGGGGAATTACAGTTATGAGGAGGTCATAGGAGCATCTACTTATGCTCAAACTAATATAACTTAGCTTAGATCTAATTAATGATCAATAGAGTTATGACCTAGTCGACCACATAACCACTCTTAAGATCGCTTCCCCTTCATTCATGAGCCCTGGCCATACTTTGAAGAGTGTAAGTCACTGATGGAAGATGACATCAAATTTTATGTTGATCTATCAAATATCCCCTCATACACCTACCAACCATAGGAGTCTTTTTATAAACTAGTTTGGGACTTTGATCTCATGAAGCTCATTAACAAAGGTCTAAGAGTGTAGTTCATCTGAAGGTGTTACATCAGGGAAAAAATGGAAGCCTATTGGAAGTATAGGTAGGAAATCAACAAGAGGGAGCTCAATTTTGAGGATTTAAAGACTAAGGAGCAATTTGAAAATATCTAGGATGAGTATCATGAGGAGGATGCTCAGGCAAAAGAAGAGGTTTTGGTGGAAAAAGAAGAAGATGCATCCTCAATAAAAGAGGAGGAATTTTTCACAATTTAGAGGCCTACATCCTATCCCCCTCCTCTATATGCATCTTCCCAATAGTAAGATCAGGCCACCCTAAAGCAATCCAAATTGGGGGTATCTCAACCTTCTTAGAGGCATAAGTTTCTAGCTCTCCACCTAAGCCTAAGCAAAAAAAGGTGCATTTTACTCACCCTCTCCTCTATACTTCCTCCTCATTCTTTACTTATTATTCACCTTCTACAATTTCCACCTCAATCACCACTCAACCATCCACCATGATTGCACTACTTTTCACTCTTCTGCCTTCATCCACCACAAGTACATCCATCATGGCACAATCACTCACCATCCTTCTTCATGGCCTCCCACCCTTCTCACCTTCCACATTGACCATTCACCCACTCATTCCTAAGAGAATAACGTTCACTACTTCAAAAAAATAAGTGACCATTCCCTTCATATTTCCAAAGGGATCCCCCTTCATATGAGAAATAAATCAATCATAGGAATAGTTCCACTAGCAGTTAGAGACTGTAAGGAAATCCCAAGAAGCCCAGGTAGAAAAGAGAAGAGGAAAAGTGGCCAAGGCCCTGATGGTACCACATATATGATCATCCTTTGACCTTACATAATAATATCTAATGAGTGCACACATGACATCGAAAATAATCAATCCCCAAGATCAAATGTACCTAGGAGATTACTCGATCTATTTTGTCAGCCTAAACCTTAGCTAAGCGAGGCCACATGATAGGGTCAAATTCATGGAGGAGACCTAGAAATTTGTAATAATGGACTACCTCAAGGTAGGTCATTGACTAGAGAAGAAGGAATAAGAACTCATAAGAGTTAAAACCACCATTAACCACCTAAATGTAGAGGCCAAATCAAAGATACAGAGCTTATGAAGATCATATCTAATTTATAGAGCCATATCACCTCTGAGAGACTTTAATTGGAAGTTAACCAAATAGCCCAACTACAAATCTAAGTAGGAGAGTTGAAGGCTAAAGTAGATGGCCTTAAAGGGGAAAAGAGGCCATAGAGAATGAGTTTTAGGAAAAATAAATAGATCTTGCATAGAATCATAAGAGTCTATTAGACTTTATGAGCACACAACAATAAATGTTTTAGTAAATACAAAAAGAGTCCCAATCCAAGGACTAAAAAATCTAGCAGCTGAAGAATGACCTCACTGCCCACTCCTAGACTATAGGTATCCTCTTAATGATGAAAAAACTATACATTTCATATTAGGAAAGGATAAATAACATGGACTTAAAATTGAAGCTAGTGCTTGGGTTCATTTTGGACTCATAGTGGTTAAGCACACAAGTGAGCATGTCTGTGGATTAGTTCCTTGCCTTAGTATCCCCCAAGGTCCAAGATTAGGAGCTCCTAGTCCAAAAGCTATATAGCATAATGGAAAAGATGCTCTAGGTAATAGGGGTGGCTGATAGAAGGTAGGTAGTAGTTAAAGTCAATGAATTATTGAGTTGTAGTAAGGCTGCATTGAAATGCAAAGCATTTTTGAATACCTTAGAGTAAGTGGTTTGGGACATGAAGCGACACATTGAAAAGTTGATACAGTTAGGACTCCCCTCCCCATTCCTCATAGATAACATGGTCCTTTTAGAGGATAAGATAAAAGAGCTATTGGTCATGAATTAGAATGACCAAACCATCATTATAACCCTAAGTCAAGTGTCAAACAACTTCGAAGTGGAAACTATTTTACAACCTCTTGCCTAGCTCAAATTTTAGATGTGATCAGTTGTACAAGGCTTGAGAAACATCTCCTTTAAGGAAACAATTAACCTAGATAGAGCCTTTAAGGCTCTAAAAAAGAAATCTTAGCCTTAAAAAATAGAGTGGATGCCTTTGAGCACCACTCTTCATAAGTTATAAGTTTTGTGGGCCTCACCTTTTTGTAATTTTGCTTTGACTAGTCTACAAAACCAAAGTTTTTAGGTTTTTCTGTCTACAGGTAGATTCCCCTACAAGTTACTAGGAACTATGGATCAGATCCATGTTTTGAATTTTTTAGGGTAATTGAATTTTCATCATGGACATACTTAAAAATTTGGATGGGTTAAGTTTTGACCTCCTCTTTTCCTTAGGGTTCCCCTTTTAATTTTTGGTTAAGTCACGGCTCCTTATGTTGGTAACACATGGAACCCCTACACTCATCCTTTGCAAAAGAGTTCTTGACTTCCCTAGAAGTAGCACCAGCTCACCACATGGTGTCATAGCACCACTCGAGAGTGAAGGGAGTTCTTTTATAGGACAAAGGTGTACCATTGGTTGTTTAATTTAATGGGACCCATGGGGCATCTCTATCTTTGAAAGGCATTCCCTTGTGCTATGCATCATCATGACATTTACCTAAGGCAAGGTTCATTTTGTTAGAGCTTTGAACTGTGCCATTAGCTGAGGGAAGTGGGCCCCATTTTAGGTAAGAACTCTAGAAGTAGTTTTGAGAGAGACACACATCTCTAAAACACTTCATCTAAGCATCAAGGGAATCATGAGGCATTAATGTTATGCTATACCCAAGATTTGAGGACCGTTCACACTTATAAGTTGAATTTCCCTTTTTAGTTATAATGGCCTCATTATTAACGTGAGTTATAGGCTCTAAGTATTGATTCCTTTATCTTGTAAAGGTTATCGTGCCTATATATTTTGGGTCTCTTTCTTTTGTAAGGGTTTAAATAATAGTTATTATTTTCACAGCTATTACCAAAGAATAACCATTGTAATAGTTTAGTTTTAATAGAAATAATAAAGTTGTTTTTCATTCTAAGATCTTAGTAGGTACCCCTCGAGAGAAGGATCAAATAGTTTATATTGTGCCTATAGGACTTTGTATTTTATTCTCCACCTAACAATGAAGAGGACATGGTGTTTTGTGTTAAATTGTTTCCATAATTGATGTCTATTATTTATACTCTTTGCTTCTATGGTGTTGGCTTTTGTTTATATTACAATCTTTAAATCATGCATATGCTCTTTTAAATTATCTATAATGTTTTAACAAGTCCAAGCTATTTTATACAATAATTAGGAATGATACATTAAGAATTCTAGTGCATCACCTTAGATAGTTTCATTTTAGTTTTCTTTGCATTTCCTTCTTCCCCTTTTCCTCCCCAATTATTCAAAGAGTCAGCTTCTAAAATCCTAGAGGTTACTTCATAGATATCAATTACAGTCCCACATCTGCAAAGCTTCCCATAGGGGTTGTTTGACAAGAATGAAAGTTTTAGGAATCAATAGTAGCTACCTAGGGGGATGGGGCATAATGTCCATCACAACACTCAAGTAGGAAGGGTAGATGCATGAGATCTTTCATGATATTGAAAACTAGTGTGTGTAACAAGCAAAGAAATTGTCATGGCCATGATGCATACATACAAAACACATGGGGCATGCAAAATAGGCCATGGGGCATGTAAAATAGGCCAAGGGGCATATACAAGGGACATGGGCACATGTCACTAAATCTAAGAAAAGAAGACATACAAGGACATACTTAGATGTCCATCTATATAAATAATAAACAAATTGGATTAGAGTCACATATAAAGAGATGTTCAAATGTCTGCATACATAATCATGATACCACACATAAGGGACATGGGCTCATGTCCAAGGCATACATGAATATAAGTGGTGTAGATCCAAAGAGCGATGGCATATTTTAATGCTCTCGAATATAAGAAGCATAGGAAACATAATCAAGTCTAAACTAGGAAAGCTAGAAATGAAAGTATGTATGAATGTAGTAAAAATCTATGTAAGAGACAAGATAAAAAAATGCTGAGTCTAAATAGTGATAGTAAAAAAAAAAATCTGAGTATGAGTAGCAATGATCAATATAAAGATATATCAATGTATAAACTAGAATATAAAGAATGTAGGGATAGAACTTGGTAATAGAAATTATGTATAAGATGCCCCCAAGTGGATAAATATGTCAAAATGAATAAACTTGGATTGGTGTATATGCCCATAGTGGGTAGATGATAACAATTTTGGATTAATGTAGTGGACCTAAGTCTTATAAGTAATCTACAAGCACTCGACAAGAATAAGTGAAGCATGTATGTATGATAAAACTGACTATACTAAGATAGTTAACATGTTTAGTTTTTGATAAGTATAATAAATGTAAACATATCAATGCATACAATCTATAAATTTTGTGTTTTTTGAGTAATATTTAATTTTTTTTGTGTTTTAACATGTTATATTAATTTTTGTATTTTTTGGATATAAGCTATGTACAAGCAAATGAAAATAAAATATGTATAAAGAGTAAGAGAAAATAAAGTATGTATAAGGGGGTAGGAACCATACTAACCAATGAGTCTCATGGGAGACTCACTATCACTATGACCTATGTCAAATAAGGTAACTATGATTATGCATGCTATGTGAAAAGGCAACTATGATCAAAAGGGTTATCTGTGTCTGTATTTACCTGTGTAGTGGTGCTATGAATATGTGGCACTAACTATGATGCCTTGTGAACTATAGAGGTCTTAAAAACCCATCTAGTAGAAGAAGCTGTAGGTGAAATAGGTGCCCTATGTTGAGAACCTTGAGAACGCAATAATACTGATCTTGGTAGAAACTAAGTGGAGGAAGGTCCTCTAGAATCTATGACATATCTTTGATGTAGGGTTCTCTCTAATAATGGTCTCTGTGGGAGAGTATACATACATTTAGATATTTTAGGAGTAAACCTCACATACACTTATGGTTTTACTTAACTCTATGATGTATGCATAGGAATTGTACTCTAATATGTAACTGATAACTATGCAATATATGGTAACGGTATTGAAATTTCCTATGGGATGGGTAAAGGATACTCATATGGGAGGCCCTAAAATTTGACCACATGATTTATGTGTATGTACTTGAGGCATCTATTCACTATAGATGGGATGGTTTGGAGCTACTAGAACCATGGCCTACCAATGACATAGAAAATATGCATGCACTAGGTATTACTATGAACTGAGTGGCTATATGTGATGGTCTAACCTATAATGGAAGCACAATATTCCCAATGAAGCTAAGAATGTGACCAATGAAGTCACTAATGACTATGTTTATCAAGAATATATCCTTCTTTAAGTACCCCAAATACTACAAAAGTGTCATAGTACACATGCTAATGCTTGACTCGTTGTCAACCATAACACTCTGGATAGGATTATGATCTATGTATGCTCATATAAAGGTGCATGTAAATCTATATGTGATGAGTGGTCTAGGTGAAACTATTGTATGTTTCATACCAATAATGTTTTTTAATAGATGTTCCTTTTCTATAATAGTATGATATGAATCTAGTGGGGGATGTGCTTGACATGTGTAGTGAACACTTGATTTGATCCCTACCTCATTTATTATGTGCTTTGGAAATGGATATGAGAATATATTTAATGATTTAAATTCTATTTGTTGTACTTTTAGTGCCTCTATGGGTGTGCCCACATCAATAATATTAGCCTCAATTAGATCTTATATCTTATGTTTTAGGCTTATGCATCTATTTGTTGTATGGCTTGGTACCCTGTGATACTCACATAATGCATTAGGATCATATTTATTTACAATAGGCCATGTTGTATCAAACTCTTTAATGTGAGGGAGAGATATGACATTGTATTGCAAGAGCTATTGTAAAACACGTGCTAGTGACAATAGAAGGTTGGTAAATATTCAATGCTAAGGAATGAATGAAACCAATCTAAGAGGTGGCTTAGAAGTTGTGTTGACTATGACCTTTTGATCACTCTTGTTCTCAGTGGCCCTTACTTTGTATGTAGATTTATTTTAACTCTTAATAGTTGATTCTAATCCATTGGTATACTTGAGTTTTCCCATTGATAGGAGGTTGACCTCTCTTTCTTTTACTGTATGGCATAACTATGTGAATGTAGGAAACTTATTGAATAAGATAGATTCATGTAATGCTGGTAAGAGACTTTGTTTAAATATGTCTTGAATCTCTTTGTCTACCATGGGGATAGTTAATTTGTCTAATATAGTCTTGTATCATAAGACATAATATGCAATATGATCATTTGCCTTTTGTTTTAATTATGCCACTTATGCATATGATATATTTTCATTGATGTTGATGAATAAATGTGATAATAACATTTCATCCAAAGGATTTAATGATATGATAAATTGATTTGGTAATCATAAAACCATTGTAGGGCATAATATTTTAAACTACATGGAAATAACTTTGTGAGAAGCCAATCATTGGACACATATTCCAAACATGTTGTGTGACTAGGTGTACACTAAAGTGACTAAGACCCAAAAAGATGGTGCACTGACATTTATCATAAGACTTATATTTATTGCGCGCTCACTTGAAGCACATAGTGAGTGATCGGTTCCCGTGGGTTTTATCATGCAAAGGTGTACTTAACATATATCAACATTAAAACATACACTTTATTCAATGATTAACCAAAAAAATAAATACATATTTTTGGGCCTAAGTTTAGTTAAATAAACAAACATGATTAAAATGACCAACACCATTATTTCTAGAATCCACATGATAACATTCTGGTAACATAGTTTCTATTCATAATAGATTCACAAGTTACATAATAAATGCATGGTACAACTCAGTGATACAACTCAAATATAAACTAAAGTACAATGACAATATTACAATGATATTCTCAATTACATCAATGGAATAACAATCAACATCAATAAATCAACATAAAACAATAATCAATGACATTAGAAAGCTCTAATCAAGGGTATTTATACTTGGTTCTTCCCAACCAAGTAGTCATTATTGGGCCCCTATTTTGGCTAAGTATGGATCCATGACAACTCAACAAACATCTTGGTGTGAGGAAATCATTTGGTATGAAGCTATTTTGATCCCTTTTTGTGCCAATTGGAGTAATCAATGCACACCTTACATCAATTGGCAGGTGGCTAACCAATTCCATGATGTCTTAGGCATCTTCAAGTAGTGGTTAACCTATGGAAATCAAAACATGATGGGTATAAGGTAATGGAGATAGCAGAATGAATGAAAAAATCTCTAGCTTGACACCTAATGTGTGCAACTCTAACCTAGTAGAAGATGATCTTGTATGCTATAAAGCAAGCTTGATATAATGAGTGAGGGATGGAATTAGATCCAGTGAAGCTCTAGAGAAATTGAACTAGACTACTAGAAATCCTATTAGAAAATGAATTGAGACCCCATGAATAAATGAATAAATTAATTGAGACCCCAATTAAATTACAACATTTAGGTTCCATTGTTGAGACCCATGTTAACTTTTGCTATTATAATGGTGCAATAGAATAATGGTCTGACTCTCCCTTGAGAACATCAAGTGTTGGATGTAATAGGTGGAAGATAGCTTTGTACTAAATCATCCATCTTGTAAAAGACAAAATTTGAATAAGTGGGTTTTGAACAACCTGTATGATGCTCTATATGAGGTCTTCTTTTGTGAAATACCTGAGTATGTGTAATGATGGTTGGCTAACTATGCAACCCAAAAAAGTCAAATCTATGGACAACACTTTGAGTGGATGAAAGAGTGCTTAGAAAATCTCGAAAACCTTGATGTCACTTGGAATAGAGTTTTAGATAAATGGTGGCAAGGAACATTGAATAGTTACATTTTTGAGTTTGCATTGATGACATACTCCTACCCTAAGGAAGCAAAATATCAATTTTTACATGAGCCCAAAGGAACATTTGTGAAAGAGTTCATCACAAAGCTTAATAAACTGATAGTGGACTAATATGAGGATGGAAGGCTAAAGTCCTTTCATGTATGAGCAACATAAAAGGGAAGAAGAGGATGTGTAGGTGAAGCACAATGTAAGGGGATGAGTAGATTGACACCTGAGAGTTTAGGTGACAACACTATAACAAGAGGAGGTATAGGCTGATAAAAGATTTAGAATTTGGAAGTGTCATAGATCAAGCTCAATTATTGATGGGTGAATAATGCATTGGATTCCTATAGAATTTGACCATTAAATATGCACTGGAAGTGCCTACTCCTTTTAAACTTGTAGTACTAGCTTATATGCTAGATCCCCCACATGAAGAAATAAGAGTGTTAACTAACCTTATTATTCACATAAACTTTGAGCATTTTATAGACTTGGAATACAATTTTTTAATTGAACAAGTTATTCCTTACAAGGAGTTAATTAGGGATACCTCTAAACCTTTATATGCTAGCTCGATGACACAAAACATGAGCATAAGCATTCTAGTTCAACCAATATTAGCTATGCAAACTACAAAATATCCCACAAGAAGTAGCTCAATGCCACAAGTGAGTAGTATAGTGACATCATCTCTACAAAACCAAAAATAATAATGGGATCAACACCTAACCTAGTAGTTGGAGGTGTTGGAGGATTACCACCAAGACAAGTATCAGGGAGACAAATTCCATAGATGCCAACTTACCCCCCATCAAAAATATATTATGAGATGGCCATGCACTTTCCAGAGTATCATGGCATGGAAAATGATGTAGATCACATGATAAAATGTGAACTACAATGGTGCACTTAGGGTATCACCCAATCAGAGTGTAAGGCAACATAGTTTGTGACAACTTTGATTAATTGTGCTCATACCTGGTATAAGAAATTTGATCCTAACCAGGATATGATTGAATAAAACACCTTAAAGGAGGTATTCTTGAAATAATTTGACATACCCAAGTTTTAACAATAGAGCATCATCACTCTCAAAGAAATTAACCAAGGGATCTCTAAAAGCATGTGCCTATATGATGCTAGATTTAAGACACATTTTTCTAATCTTCCTTATGACATTCACCCCTCTTAGCATGCACAATGTTTTTTTGGAGGATTTCTAGTACCATTCTAAAGAACACTATCCATGAAGACATTCATTGAGCCTCATAAAGCACTTGAATCTATGCTTAGAGCTAAGGAAGTTAGGAGCATCGATATTAGAATTAGCTCATTTATGGAGTCATAGATTATGTCCATGGCCAACCAAATCTAAAAGCTGATTGCTAGTTCTTCGTAAGACAATTGAAATAGATTTATGGTGTACTGACTATGAGACAAAAGGACATAATAATAATATCTACCCTTGAAGCAATGTGCACACATTACTTCTAAACTATGAGGTTTGTCATGAAGTTCATGATGTTCACAACTACCCTTTATTATAACACACTAGTTTGGTTAACACAACCATCTACTATTGATTATGTGATGCCTACACCCATACCACAACTAATTAATCAGTGATTGATAAGATGCATAAAGACATGGAGAGAGGTGATAGATATAAAACTATAACATCCAAAGGGTAGGTGACCTAAGGAAATGAGGGCTATGACCAATAGAATATAGGCTATGAGATGCAAAGAGGTGATAAAAGACAAGGTGGAGGATGCAGTAGAGGAATATTCCAACCATAATCATGTTACAAGTATGGTTCAACTAATCACTATCAGTATGAATGCCCTACACATCTAACTTATGGATATTGTCAATGGACACACAAGGTTAAAGAATGCCCTAAGTTATAAAATAAATTGACTCAAGGCTGGCCTGACAGAGACAATGGTGTAAGAATGATTAAGTATGAGTCAAAAGCAAACAAGTGGACTCTGAAGGCATAACCAACCTATATAAATCACTTCAAAGTGAAGGAAACTACTCATAGTGGATTCACCACTTAGCTACCAATTATGCCAGTACTAGAGTTACACTTGGAATATGGGGAATAGAGCCACACTGAGTACATAACATGGCCTAAACCCAAAGCTGTACCCTTACCTAGACCCTATGCACTATAAATATGTATTGTAGTAGGCTATGAGTGTGATTTATAACTTGAAAAGGGAACTCCAACTGGCATGAAACCTAGAAGTGCAAGATAATACCTCTCACAATAAGCAAGATAGCCAAGAGGTTGAGGTACAAGAGCTAATGGAGATCTTATTCCTCATATAGACATAAAAGATGCTACCCCTATTAAAAAACTTTCTTTTAGATCACACAAGATAGAATCTAAATGAATTCACTATGACATGCATGGAAAGGGCATGATAAGTTAGGCATACATAGAATGCAGAGTATGATCAAGAACTCCCAGTGAATGCCACCATTGATGGATGGTCTGTATGTGAGGTCCTCATAGACACATGCACTAAGGTCAATATCTTAACAAAGAATGCATGGGAAAATATGTGTAAGCTAGACTTGAGGCCTTCCCCTCATGTACTTTTCATGGCCAATAAATCTAGGATGCAACCAATGAGAATTCTAAAAAGCATCATTGTAGATATCATGGGTGTCGAGTTCCATGCTGACTTTGAAGTGATTGAGTTGGATGAACAAGATAATTATCCAACACTCCTGGGGGTTCATGGTCCTACAAAAATAATACTGATATGAATTTTAAGAAGTAATATATGACTAATGAAAATGGAAAAGAGAGGATAGTAATCCCACTCTCAAGTGACCAAGGACCCCCCTATGTAGAAAGTGTGGATCTAGAGGATGAGATCAACCATATCTACAACATCATGGTGCAAGGCACCAATACTCTCAACCCCAATGATCAAGGAGTGCTTTCTTGGGAAGATGGATAGTCAGTGTTAAACACCATCAACATTGCTTACAATTGATGGGTTAAAGAAGATTATGATATAATTGGTCAGAGGCATCACTTAGTGAGTATGAAGATGCTAAAACCTATGAGAACTGGCTAGCTCTAGATTGATCACACATCGAAGAGATGGGTTCCTTATGATAGAAAGAAGGAAAAAAGAGCATTTCACTTGAGTAAAGGTAAACTTTCCATACTCCTAACATATGATGGGAGCAATCTTATGGAATAATATATCTGTGACCTTAAATAATAATTCTCAAAGGAAGTAGATATAATGGGAATACTGGTGTATAATTTAAGGAGCATTATCACTTGTTGGTGGGTTTAACAAAGGATTAGCTTGCCAACTTGGCGAGATGTAAAAGTAGAAATATGTACCAGATTTAGGAAAAACAACAAGGATCTAGACATTTTTACATACTCTAGCAATTCAAACCAAATTATGCACATGCCTTTATGTGAATAAACTTGGACTAAATGCAATACAAACACCCTAAGGAACTTATGGGTGCATACCTTATATAAAACATTAAAGACATGGGCACAAGTGTGGTACATTATCAACAAGATGCACTACAAGATAAAAAATTGGGATGCACTCAAGGAGAGGTTCATGCACACCTCATTTTATTTAGAAAACTTAGAATTGATCAATCCACTACAAGTAATTCAAAAGGCAGTGTTCAAGGACATTGTAATCCTATAGGAGTGCCTAAAGGACATGTTTAGAGAAAAAGGATTGGTGATACCAGCTTTTTTTGAGGAAAAAGTTCTCAATAGTGACTTGAGTGAAGAAGGTGATGATACTTAAAAGGCATACCACTAGACAACCTTGATAGATAAAAAGAAGCTTGTACACAAAGTGGATGATAGCAACCCCAAAGAGGAAGACCCTACTCATATTAACATATAAACAACTAAGGGAACTTGGCATGTTGAGGAATCATACTAGGTGAGGAATGAGCCCTCCTTCATTCTACTCAAAACTACCAAGGTAGACATCATCTCATAGGGGGAACCAAAAATGGCTAATTTGGGTGCATATTAGTCTAACATAGAGTTGGCATGAATTATAGACCTCCTGAAAGAGTTCAAAGACTTGTTCCCTTAGAACTATTGAGACATGAAGCATACCCACTCATCCCTTGGGAAAATGAGTATAAAGCTGGTGGATGGTTTAAGACCTATCAAGAAGCACCCCTAAAAAATGAATCCTAATATATATGCTAAGGTTAAGATGGAGATTGATGGTATGCTAGCCATAAGCATTGTCTACCTCATGAAGGAATCTGAATGGGTGAGCCCCATGGTGATTAACATCAAGCAAGATGGGTGCATTCACATTTGCATCAATTATAGAATGTTAAATTTTACTTGCATAATTGACCCCTTCTTGACTCCATTCACTGATGAAGTCTTGGATGGCATCATAGGATGTGAGATCTACACCTTTAGTAATGGGTTCTCGAAATACCATCATGTTGGGATTGAAGAGGAGGATAAGCCCAAAACAACCTTTACAATTGAATGGGTTTGTTTCACTTATAACATAATGCCCTTTGGACTTAATAATGCACCAATTGTGTTCTTTAGAGTGGTGATAACTGCATTTAAGGACTTCATCCAAAAATTCCTCCAAGTGTACCTAGATGATTGGACTATGTATGAGCTCATAAAGGACCATTATGATAACATGTGCTTGATGTTTGAAAGGTATAAGAAGCTAAAAGTATCCTTAAACCTCAAGAAGTGCATATTCACAACACCATTTTGAACCTTACTTGAGCACATCATCTATAAAGATGGTCTTCTCATCGATCCCATGAAGATTACAATAATCATTCAGCTCCAGACCCCTTCAATGCAGATTGACATTCACACATTTATAGGCCATTATGGATACTATAGGAAATTCATAAGGATATATTCAAATATTATGGCATCATTAGAGGAGCTCTTATGCAAAGATGGCCCATTCTATTAGGGCATAGTGCAAGAAGATGCCTTTGAAACTATGAAGCTCAAATTAGCTAGTGTGCCTATTTTACAATTTCTCAACTTGACAAACCCATTCCACATCTATGTCAATGCATCTGGATCTACAATTGGTGCTATTATGAAACAACCCTATGAAGGAAAAATGGATCATCCCATCTCCTTCACAAGTATAAAATTAACCCAATAAGAGTAAAACTATACAATAATTAAGCATGAGGCACTAGCCATGGTCTATGCCCTACACAAATTTAGGCAATACTTGTTGACCCCATTCATCTTCTTCACAAACCATGAGGCACTTAAATACCTCATGAACAAGTCCATTCTCCATGGGTACTTTTGTAGATGGATAGTTCTATTTCAAGAGTTCCAATTCTTAATTATCATCAAGCCTAGAAAATAGAACTCAGGCCCAAACCATTTATCCTGTATCAGCTCTAGTGATGTAACAGTGTCAATTAAGGATGACATACCAGATGTGTAATTCTAAAAATTATAGCATGTACCTAAAGACTTGGCATAAATAGTCATTTTTTTAACATCAATATCTATGCCCTAAAATATGACAATCAAATAAAAAAAATAGCTTGCAGTTCATGCCACCCTTTTTTAGCTCATCAATGGGGAATTGTCTAAACTAAGTTGAGATGAAGTCCTAAATTGATGTGTTTTAGAACATGAAAGAGACTCCATTTTATGTGATGTGCATGAAGGGATAACAAGTGGCTATTGCACTAGAGATGCAGTGGTGTGCAAGGTATTGTAATCAGGCTTATGGTGGTCAAGTCTATTCCAATATGCAAAGGATTGCACCAAGGCATGTGACATATGCTAGTGCACAAAGAAACCCAACCAATAAAATGAAATGTATTTCATCTCAATTCTTTCCCAGTCACCATTCAAAAATGGGCCATTTATTTTATTAGGTTGATCCCTTATGTAATAAGGCACACAAGCACAAGATACATTCTAGTGGCCATCGATGATTTCACTAAGTGGGCTAAGGCAACACCAATAAAAGACTATATAGTCACCACAACCATGAGGTTAATTTGGGAGAACATCATAAGTCTCTATGGGTGCCCACTTAGTTTGACTAACAACAAAGACACACACTTCATCAATGAATCTGTATAGATCTTACTGACTGAATACATGGTGGCATACCATAAGACCACCCCTTATCATCCAAAATTAAATGATACCACTGAGGTATTCAACAAGATACTAGGAATGTACTTCATGAAGATATATAATATTTGTCATAAATATTGGGATGATCGAGTATCAACCATACTATGGGTATATTTCATAACCTACAAGCACCTAAATAAGGCTACACCATTTCAACTAGTGTTTGACACTAAGGTAGTTTTACCAATAGAGTTCATGGTGCCATCATTATGCATTGTGCATATTGGTCATTTGGATGACCAAGAATCATTGAGTGCAAGGTTGGATGACTTGGAGTGCTTGGATGAGGTAGTGCCCAAGCAAGGTGGAGCCAACAAATAGAGAAGGTATGCTAGAAGTTATGGCATGACAAACATATTAAGTGCAAGGTACTAACTAAAGGAGTATTAGTCTTGATATATAACTCCAAGTACCTCAAGCACCTAAAAAACTAAAAATTATGTGGATGGGTCTATATGTTATCCACAACATATTGAAAACTAGTGCATATAATTTGTGCACATTGTCGAGTGAAACACTCCTTGGGAATTTCAATGATAAATGATTGAAGACTTACAGGCAATAAGATGGCACTTACACCATAAAAAATTTACTTCTTGATAATAATTCAGTTGTGTTATGCTGACCAAAATAAAGTTTGGTGTAAGACAAATGTTTCCTTATGTTTTATGTTGTATTGGTGATGAGTGAATAAGTGAGGCACTTTCAGGACCACAAAAAAACTATTTTGGCACTTTTATGTATAATACCAGTTAGGTGAGTTAAGAAAGGTTACTTTATAAGTACCTAAGGCTAGACACCTAAGTTTTTGGGTGTATGGAATTTGTCAAACTTTGAAGATATGAGTATTAAGTGATGAAGAGTGGTGCATAAGATGATAGTACACATAACATGTGATAGAGGCACACATGATGTTAAGTGCTATATATATTTGGAGAGTGAAGTGTTGGAGGACTAACATAAGGGTTTTGTATGGGGTAGGGAAAGGCCAAGGTAGGAGATGAAAGTACAATGAAATCAACCAACATAATAAAGCATGCTTGAAATGAAAGTGAAGTAGGAAGAGAAGATGGAACCTTAGAGGTTGAATTTCATACATGTGAAGTGTTATGCCTAGGTTAGCATAAGGATGATGAAGGTCATGCCAAGTGAATAAAACATAGGAGGAAGATCATCAAAATAAGCTAGCATTCACCCAAAACTAGGTGAGAAATGACCATTTGAACTACATGTCACTTCACCAAAAATATCATTTAGAGAATTTAATGAGGTGACAATAGAGGCACAAAGATCCACATTAAATGCATAGGTGGTAGTGTATTTTCATGGGTTTTAACAGATTCTAAGAAATCTAGGCACTACCATGCCATTATTCACCTACATTAAATATAATAACTAAATTAAGGGTATAAAGAAGCAAAAGGTTGACTAGTTTAGGCTACAAACCTTAAGCAAAATTAAGCACAAAACTAAAGCTGAACTTGAGCCAAAGTGATAAAATGCTACAAAAGTGAAACCTTAAGCACCCAAAACCACCAAACAATAATGGTTACAAAGAGAAGGAGATTACTTTTCTGTTGAGATTGGAAAGGAGGCTTATGGGGAAATAATTTTAAAAGATCCAAGTAGAAGAAAGTTTTAGTGACATCGAGGCTACCATTAACGATGAACAAAGCTCAAGATCTGAAGTTACAGTTGTATACCCCATGACTATGAGAAGCACCAAGAAACATTAAAGGTTTTATAAAAATTAATAGACCATGATTAAAATTTAGTTGGTTCAGGATGGGAAAGATATATACGAGTTCTAGTCTACCATAGGTGCAAAAAGATGCCAAACAGGCATAGATGATAGAAGATATGACCATTGTAAATAATAAAGTGTAACTAGTAGAAGGGGTTAGCATCATAGTCGTTGATCCTGAAGCACTTGTAAATATGTAATATTGAGAAATGAAGTTTCCCATATAGGTCTTAGTGGGAGAAAATTGGGCATCTTTTGGGCACACCTACCGGCTAAAAGAATATAACCACCACACCTCAAATAATATGCAAGATCTTGTGTAAGACTAGGTGGTTGATACATGGGCCAAGATAGAAGCAAGCATGACATTTTTTGATGTATCCATCTAAGATAGACTTATGAACATCAACACAACTTAGCTCTATGAGTTACCAGGTTTTAGGAAGATAGAGGAACTCATATAGTTTCACCTCTCACACATCTATGGAGACCACTTCTACTTTGTAGGGAGGCACATGTAGTTATTAGCAAGCCTAATTGGTAGAATCAATGGGCTCCCTAACTCTAGTGCAAACATACATTAGACTATGGTAGATGATGTTGAAGTTTAAAGGGTCATAAAAATCCTTGGGTACTATAAGGGAGGATTCACATTCCCCATAAAAGATATAAAGGACCCTAGTATGACGGTTGCACTACACCTCATAAGTTTAAAATTTTTCCTCAGTAGATGGTGGATGGACATCAGGAAAGCCTACCTATGCATCACCCACCACATAGTATAGGGGTCAAGTTCAAAATAGCAAAATTCATTACAGAAGAAATGATAAATAATGCACTTGAGTATCATACCATGTGAGAGACCTTTAGACGGGGGTCAATATTGATTTTAATAGTCATGGAGGAGATTGACATGCCTAATGGTGATGAAGACAATCTCTAGGTCTTCCTAGTGTATAAAGACTCTCTAATGTTGAAGTACTAGGAATTCACCTTCCCCCTTCCTTCTCTCATAAGTATAAGAGCCGAGTGATGGGGTGGTGCACATAATACATAAAGGAATTTATGATGGAATGGTGCATCCCTAAGGAGCTTCCCCAAAACATGTTTATAATGGTGACCTTCACTATTATCCAACACTTTTTTGTAGTGTGCTTGGCACTCATAGATGATAACTAATTAGGTTGGCTAAAACTCCCTTACAGATTTTCTTCCAAGTACTTCAAGGATGCACTAAGGAGAATTCCCAATGCATAGTAGTTGGATATCCAAGTGAAGGCTGTGGATTTGGAAATAAGTAGGTTATAAAACCAATACATGTATCCAAGAGGAAAAGATACAAAATATGAAGAAGATGACTTGGATCACACTCACCTTCATCCCCTCTAAAAGGAAGTGATAAGCACGTACACATGTTATATTATGAGATGAAGTCAAGAAAAAAATGTACACACCCTGAGAAGGATGATGATTTCACCCTTTAGATTGGTGATGAAGGGAAGATAACACTAATGGCATATAATAAATCCCCCTAGAAAAAGTAGGGAAAAACACTTGAAGAAATTCAAGAGTGCTTAAGGTTAAAGATTGCCTCCAATGAAGAAGCCATCGCATCAGCCACAAAGAAAAAGTGTGTGACCTTCATGCAAGGGATTGATTATCTTAGCAAGAAGGAGAAGAATAAGAAGTATAAGGGGCTTGTTGTAATTCCAAAAATAACTTTGGTGTAAATGGAAGTACAAGAAGCACGTGTGGAAATAGAGGAGGAAGAATTAGGAACCATGGTCTACCTTATAAAAGAAGCAGGAGAAGAGCCCAATGCCAAAGAAGTCCAAAAGGACCTCCAAGGTGGTACTACTATTATACTTAGAGAGGCAAGAAGACACCTATCACCTCATAAAAATATCCCTCCACACAACCTCTATGAACTAAGGAGGAAAAGAGAAGCTTGTGGAAGAAAATGGGCCTTAATGAGGAAGAAATAAAGATAACATTGGCACTAAAACAAAAGAAGAGGGCCATGAAAGAAAAAGGCATGACCTAAGAAGAGTTTGAGAAGGTTGAGGCTGAGGAAATGAAGGTTGAGGAAGAAAATACCTTAGCACTAGTAAAGAGGAAGAAGGCATAAAAAAAGAAGGTCCAGGAAGAAAAGACCAAGAAAGAGAAGGAAGAGAAAGAGGTTTCCAAAAGTGTAGATCCTACTAAGGAAGTGGCATAAAATCAACTTAGTACATCTACCAGCACAATAGACCAAGCTACACTATAGGCATGTTGAAGTAATGAAGGTGCACTTGAAGAAAATAAAGGAAATGTTGGTGCCTTAGAAAAGCAACAAATAAAGAGTGTCATGGAGATCTAACAAAATTAGGAGGGAAAGGCTAACACCAAGGATGAAGAAGAAGTGGACAAATGAGACAAGTCCAAAGAAGAACCCCTACATGAGTAGGAAGAAGAAACCTCAGAGGAAAGTGCCAAAGAGATATTAGCACTGATGAAGATGAAGAAGAATAGAACTAGCCCTCATAGAAGAAGGCATGTAACTGAGCCTAAGAGAAAATATGCAAAAAGGGTGGACAAACGAAGATTTCTACATGTTTAAATATATGCCCCTTAGAGCTACCACAGCTAGGATGTTCCAATAACAATCATTTTCATTTGATAGCTATATGGATGAGCCTTAATTTGAGGTGTTGCATAAGGCTATATTAATCATGGATAAATCAAAAGAAAGACATGATGCCCTTCTCATAAATCCCTTTACCATGAACCTAGTCAAGTCAGTAAATGCACTCATCTAGATGGCCTCCAAAGTCAAGTAAAAGAACATCGTCAATGATGTTAGGGCTTTAAAATAGAAGAAAATCACCTTGGATGTAGAAGAGGAAGTGAAGGCCATGAAGTTTAACTTACAAAAACTATCTGAGCACATAGAGACAACTGATCCATCCCTCTTAGATGGTGTTGACACATCAAACCTTTAAAAAGTTGATAAGGTATGTGTGTTAGTGGAACAAATACTCTGAAGGTTGAAGGCAAAGCTGATGCAAGAAGAAGAGGAGTACCCATGCACCATGATAAAAAGGGAACTAGCTACAAAGCTTGAAAAGGTGGAAAACCTCTTCATAAAACTTCAAGAGGGTGTAGATGCAGTCGATGCCATATTTTGTAGCTTATCTAACCAGGTGTCACTCATAGATGTGTGACTCAAATAGGTAAAAGTGGAGAAGGAGGAGCTAATGGCATAGGTATACATTACAATCAGGTCAGATTCTACCTAGATAATAGGGAAGGCTAATGCTTTAAGCACATATATCAAAGACCAAGGAAAAAACCTAGAGTCACTCTTATATGCCTTATAGATTAAGGCCTACAAATAAGGAGAAATCTTGGATGGAGGAATGATAGAAGCTAAGGCAAATCTTGAGGCCTTCAAAAAATAATTAGAGAAGATAGATGTGCTCATGCTTAGCACCACCTCCATGGTGATAGATAGTGTTGTGGAGGAACTCAAGATCACTATCAAGGGCTTTGAGGACTTTAGTGCCAAGCTAAAGGAGAACATGACCAAATTCTACGTGTTAAAAGCTTTGAAAGACTAGTTTGAGGGTGGACTAGCAATTTTGTATGGGGTAATGTTGGGACCCTATTTTAGCTAAGTATAAATCCATGCCAACTCAATAAACATATGAACATGAGGCAATAATTTGGTATGATTTCTATTTTGATCCCTTTTTTCACCAGCTATAGGAATTGATGCACACCTTGCACCAGCTGGCAGGTGGATAACCGATTCCATGATGTCTTGGGCATCTTAAAGGAGTGGTTAACCCATGGAAATCATAATGAAATGGGTGTAAGGTAATGAATCTAGTGGAATGATTTCAAAAATCTCCATTTTAGCACCTAACGTGTACAAATCCAACTTGGTAGAAGATGCTCCTATATGTTATAAATCCAAGGTCAAACTAATGAGCGAGGGACAAAATTAGATGTAGTGAAGCTTTGGAGAAATCAAACTGGATTGCTAGAACCACCATTAGTGTTAGGTATATCATGGATGCCTTTAAGACCCCATATTGTAGTGCCTAAGATCACCTATGAGCCTTTAGGATGTTAGTAGCTTTAGCTAAGTATTTTCTCTATTTCACTTATCATGTACTCTATTTATTTGGACTTTACTTAATGAAGAATGGCGTTGCATCCATTTGAGCTCAATATGGTTATATCTCTAGTTAATGTATTTTGAATTAAAAATTGAATGTGATAGCTATAATGGTATAACTTCAATATATGATTGTTTATTAAGAGAAGTTTTGGTCTAGGTCATTAATGGCATCTCTATGCTATATGATGGTATCAACATAACCTATGAATTAGCCTAAGTGTAAGACAATTCATGCACTCAAGCTTTGATACCCTTATCAAGAGTGTTGGCCTAAGCATGAACCCTTGATATAAAATAATTCCCTTGACCCATCAAAGTGCTTGAATGATGCTTAGTTTAGTAACATAAAGGCTTGTGCCCCTATGACTAGAACTAATTCCCTGATATAAGCTTTGTGCCTATAGACTATCGGACTCCACCTAAAAATGGCTTATGCTAATGAATATTCCAAAAGCCTTCACTAAATGGCCAAGTCTTACATATGATGAGTTATGCCACATCATAACTAGCCCAATATAGGCCCTGATTCTTTTTTTTTCTACACTTTAAGTGAGTGTACAAGGTTTGTACCTTATGTGAATTGATTCCAGTGTAATCGAGTGATAAATGTTGAGCACTATGGTGTTATGCTATGCTTGTACCTTATTGTAACAAGTTTAGAACTAATTTGGATAACCAGATAGGTGCCTTAACCCCATGAATAAATACCCTAATTAACTTTATAATATTTATAATAATAATGAAACTCTCAATGAATAGCCAATGATTTTTAGTGGAATACGAGTCATGGTATTTTTGCATTTGGTGCTAGATATTCATCACCAAGTTCCTATCTTCTTGTGAGATGGTGCTAGATTCATGCATGAATTAGTTTGTTTCATCCTTAATAATTGCTTCTTAACCATATCCCACTTCTTGCACACTCCCCAAGTCTTTCAATAGTGTTTTAAGCCCTCCATTCTCATGTTTTATGTCTATTATGCATATTCTTAGACTGGGTCTTCTCGTGTTGTGAAATATTACACCATGGTATTTTGTACCTATATATTTCATGTTATGCTTCTTTCGTGCCATGTTTCTTATGTGCCACACTCCTTTATTAAAATACTTAGCCAAAATTTGGGGTCTAACATCAATCCACACTATGACATTAGACCATCTTGGACTAAGCACCAGTTTTAGCTTTTAGAAAAAATTCAAGGCCAACCTGATTAATCTACTTATTGACACCTTCCCAAAGTGACAAGGTATTGATCAACTTCATCATTATTTCTTTAATGGCTATTTTTAGCTTCTTGGTATCCTCAGGTTGGTTAGGACACTCACTTACTTTATTGACCAAACATTCAAGGGATGTAGAAGCATCCTTATCAACACCTTCAAACATGGTGACCTTGGCTATAACCTATCCTCAAAGAGACACAAAGCTAGAGTTTATTTCTTGCTGATGCATGCTTATTTTCTCTTCCATTGCTTCTACATCCTTAAATGGTTTTGCATGCTTGAAGTGACATTTTATTAAAAGGGTTTTATCAACAAACTATTGGAATTGAGCTCTTCCACTTGAAGTCAAGCTTCCAAAATTTTTATAGGATGTGCTAGTTTATCAGAAACCCCATATAATATAGGAATAACCTCTCCAACCTTGTGCAAGGCACACTTACACACCTCCATAATTTCTATAAGTTAATTTGTTGTCCATACTTTCTTATCTTTAGGGCTAGGGTGCTCTTTGCACCATTTCAAAAGGAGGTCCATGAGAGTCTCCATCTTGTCAATAACTTCACCAGATAAGGGGAATCCATCTACAAGAACTAGGTCTTGGCTTATAATTAACTTATAGATATTTAATGTTTTTACTTTGGCATTAGTCTCTACCTCTAACTCGCATTTCAATTTGGCCAAATCTTCTTCCCATTTGGTTTGGGTGGTGACCTCTTTATTATACAAATCCACCACCATGGCTTGTTTTTGTTCATCCTATCATGTGCCAAACTCTACAAGGACATTTTATCATGCAACCTCAGATGCTAGTTTCAAGAGTGTCATGCTAGTCTATACAAAGGTAAGTTGATGGGGATCTACCTAAATAGTAGTGGGTAACAACTTTGATTTTAGATCTAAGACAAGACCATCAAAGGGAATTTTAGATTAAATCCACATTTTAAAAATTTGAGGGTTAGCTTTTTTCCATGGACATGTTTGATGAGTTAGGTAGATTGGTATTAGCCTCTTATTTCTTGAGTTTCCCTTTTTTATTTTTGGATAGGTCTCAACTCCTTTCATTGGTGCCACATGGCACCCCCATGCTCATTATTTTCAAAAGAGTTCTTGGTTTCTCTAGGAGTAGTGCCAGTTCACCATGTGGCATCATAGCACTCTTTGAGAGCGAAGAGTTCTTTTGTCAGAACTTTAAGGTGCACTATTGGCTAATGAAATAATAGGCAAGGCCCACTATGTAGGTATGACTAAAAGGAATTAAACCTTACACATGGCATCATGGTGGTTATCTAAGGAAAATATTTTTATATCAAAGCTTTGAGTCACATCATTGGCTAAGGGAAGTGGGCCCCATTTCTAACAAGAATTCCAAAGGTAGTTCGGAGAGAGACATGCATCACCATGGTGCTTCTTCTAAGCATCGTGGGAATCATGAGGCATCAAAATTGTACCATATCTAAGATTTTAAAGATTGTCTACACTCATGAGCTGAATCTCTCCCTTTTAGTTATAATGGCTTCATCATCGATGTGAGTGCCAAGTTCTAGGTGTCATTTCCTTGTGAGGCTGTTGTTCTTATATATTTAGGGGTATTTTCTTTTGTAAAGGGTTAGGAGTTAGATAATAGAAATTATTTTAACATCTATTATAAAAAAACAACCATTATAATAATTTTAATTATAAATATAAATAATAGTAGTTATTGTCTTTCATTTCAAGACCTTAGCAAGTGCTCCATACTAGAAAGATTGAATAGTTTATACTATGCCTTTGAGCCTTTAATATTTTGTTCTCTGCCTAGTAATGAAGAGGATGTGATATTATATGTCAAATTGTATGGAATCAATTAATGTCTAATGTTTCCATTCTATGCTTCTATAGTGTTGGATTTTATTTATATTTTTTAAGATTTAAATCATGCATATACACTTTTGAATCATCTATAATGTTTTAAAGGTTCAAGCTATTTTATGTAATATTAGGAATAAACACGTTAAAGAAATTTGGTGCATCACCTTAGATAGTTTTATTTACATTTCCTTCTTCCCCTTTTCCTCCATAATTAATTCAAAGAGCTAGCTTCTAAAATCTTAGAGGTCACTTCACGGATCACAATATCAGTCCCACATCTATAAAGCTTCTCATAGGGAACTATTTGTTGAAAGTGAAAGTTTTAGGCATCAACAATTCCCTTTTCTAGCATGCTCAATGGGATGAGTCTACCTAACTAGAAGTTAGAGTTTATAATCTAAAGACCCATAATAATGTCACTAACAAAACAAAATCCAAGATTGCTACTACCACCTCTGGTAGCTATAACTCACCAAAGGACCATAGGGTCTAGTGTAACATAAAAACCATTGCAAATGGTGATTCAAGAACCACCGAGGAACTTTATATCATAGAATAGTGGTATCCCACTCATTCCTCTAGTAGATTTAGCTATTTGGGATCTAATTCCCACTAATGCCTTGAGGTCACTCTTTAGATTCATAGGGGAGGGTTTTAAAATCACAACAAAACATCTTCAAGATGTTGCTAATGTTTGTATCATGCATCATGTCATGCAATAGAATGTAGCCTTAAGACTACTAGCCACCTTTTTCAAAGGATGAGCTCTTGATTGGTATTGGTCCCTACCACCCAACTCCATCACCATTTGGGATTAACTAGGCAACATATTCTTTGATTGCTTCAATGAGAAAGGAGATCGATCATCTATCCTATAATAGCTAATCATTATTAAAAGAGCCCAACAAGAGGCTACCATCAATTTTAATACCAAGTTTGATAAGACCTATTAAATAATCTTGGTAGTAGCTTGACTGCTCATAGGTATGGCCATCATCTTTTACCTAAAATATTTTAATTCAGACATAACTATTATGATTCAATCCTTTGGAGGTCATACGTTATCGAATGCATATGAGTTAGCCATCAAAGTAGAGAATAGTTTGATAGATGCTAGGAAACTCCTTCCATGACCACCAATGCCCATGTTCCTATAACTATCAATGCCACCACAAGAGAAAGTCTCAAGCACCTCACAAGAATCTCCTTCCATGTATGTATATCTAACTACTCAAATGAGTACATCCACTTCATCCGTGCTAACTATAGAGATGAATGACATGAAAAGAATCTGATAGAACTTCTCAAATGAGATCATAAATCTCAAGAGGTAATAAGCTATGCCCCAAAATCCCCCTTACCATAGTTACCAAAATGGAAGAGTACCGTATCAACATAACCAATACTAGAGAGGGTTATTTCTATACGATTTTTGCTTTCACATTCAAAAAGGAAATGAGAAACTAAGAGAAATGGTCTAGGGATAGATGTTACCCAGATGAGGTCTGCGTACCATTATCCAGACGACAAAAGGAACTCCTCTTTGGTTGTGGAGGATGACACCTGCAGAAGAAAGAGACTTATACAAAGAAGGCGTTAGATGAGAAGATGGTGGGCTGCCAAGCAAAAGCTTGATCCCAGAAGTACAAAGACTTCCTTAAGGGATGTCAACCCACTGATTGATAAAAATAATGTCTGATAAAAGGCAGAGTGATAAAAGACTAAAATGATTTGAAATTGAAATAGAAATAGAAGCAAATGCTTACCTGAATGCTGCTATTAGTTTGGTCATAGTCATCAATGTTAGTTAGGCTACCGGCGTCGGTTGGTCAAGTCTACCGACATCAGTTAGTCTGCCGACGTCGGTGAAGGCAGTGGTCTCTGTGGCTGGCATCGGTCGGGGCAGTAGTCTTTGGATGAGGTTTGGTTAGGTCTGGATGGGTTTATGGTCTATGGATGGTCTAATAAGGGCTCTGGGTCTGGTTAAATGGTCTGAGAGTCTATGCAAGGACAATGGACAGAGTGTGTGGTTTGAAAATGGACCAGATGGAGTGGACAAAGGAAATGGGGAAAATAAGGATGAGGGAAGACTCCCAGAGAATAGGTTGGGTCTAGGTTAGTGATATTACTTAGAAGCAATAACTAAAAACATAATGAAAACATAGAGGAAATACTTACTTATGGTTTACTAAGGAAAGAGTGTTGCAGACTGGTTGTACCTATTACTGATGTTGCTAGTGTAAAAGGCCCTATTACTGGTGGAGCTGGTGCAAAAGCCTGTTGTTGTAGCTTGCTGTGTGTACCTGAGAGAGAGAGAGTGAGAGGTCTGATGATTGGAAGGATTGATGGATTGAGGAATGAAAGATCAGATTGCTGAAGGTCGAAAGGTTAGATTCAAAGATTGGAAAATGGGCCCCATACTCTAGAGGTGAAATGTAGTTTTGAAGGCAACTGACGTCAGAAATACCACCGACATCGATTGACAGTTGATCGATGTCGGTGGTTGGAAGGCAGGTAAAAAGGCTAAAAATAGCCTTTAGTCCATTTTCCCAACTGTCGGGTCAGTGGGTCAGGGGAAGAAATGATCGAAGGTGGCTTAATAGGCATGGGAAATGAGTGAGATAAGGGAAATGGGGTCTTAAATCATTTAAGACTTGGCAAGGGGTAGTGGAAGGCAAGTTGGAATAGGTCATAGGGTGATAAATGAGTGTATCCAAGGGTAAAGAATCCAAAGAGAGGAGAGGTGGCATGGGTGAGGTGGCAAGGGGAGAGAGAGAATTATTAATTTAAAATAAGATAATTATTTTAAATTAATAAGACATAGGTTAGGAGTGGTTAAGTGGACGAAAGGGGATGAAGGGGGAGAGTCGACCTAGGGAGTAGACACGATTTCAGTGTCTACATTTGCCCCTTTTTATCTTGTTGGTTGTTCTTGATGAACTGCAAGACAAAAATAGGAGTTGATTGCCCCAGGTATGGGATGAGGTCACTTTCATCTTGTTGGTTGTTCAAGTGAACTGTAATACAAAAACAAGAGGGTTAGTTGCCCCAATTATGGGATGAGGTATTCCCCCTCAAAGCAAGAGTCGAGGGAAGGGAACCTGGAATTAGGTGCTGATTTGATAGAGAGATGGATGAAGATGGCAAAGTTTGAGTGAGAAGCTGCAATAGTCGTGATTGCGTGCATACCACTTCATGAGATGGTCAGGTCAAATTGTCATAGGTCAAGGGTCGAGGAGTGCCAAAATTGAAGTGACTGGGCCCCAACATTTAGTCATAGCTGATCAGGTTATTCAATCTATGCTGAAGCTCCAATGGTCATCATGTTCTAGGTATCCTGGGCTCAGGAAGTGCTCCTGGAAACACGAAAATGTCACAAGTAGTGGGGATCAACTGGCTTGTGATCTTATACTTGTGAAGGTCAAAATATGGGTTACAAACAATTTTGCTAACCATTCATGAGGTAGCATACATGCAAAAACAACCAAGGCAATGTCGTCTTGGAAGTGGTCAGAGTCAGAGGAGATAAGGGCGATCTCTAAGGTCAGGGTCGAGGCGGGTCGAGATAGATAGCTGGTCGAATGAATGGATGGATGAAAGAATGTGGCTAAGCTAACCTCAGAAGACTGAGTGCTGCCTACATAGCCCCTATTGTTAGGGCCTCAGGCCAATGTAGTTCTCCCTAAAAGGGAGGAAGGGTCAAAGTTATGGATTGCTTTGGTCGAGGTCAAGGTCAAAGGGTGAATGGTTTGTCCATCAGGTAGATGAACAAATGTGGGTGGTCGAGCTAACCCCAGAGGACGTCGTGTCAACTGAGTGCTACCTACATAGCCTCGGTCTTAGGGCCTCATATCAATGTAGTTTAGACGAAAGGTCAAAGTGGTTGATGATTGGTTTGGCTATGTGTTGAAATGATGAGGAGAAAAAGATGTTACAGCCTTTTTCAAATGGTGTATTCTGTAACATTGGTCGGGGTCTTTCATCCCTAGCAATTTTCCATATTCATGATGGATGTATGCTAAAAATGAATTGAGTCTATTTATGCTTCAACAAGGAATGGTTTATGCTTAACATAAATTGTGTGGTCGATAGTTTCCATGTGTATTGGTGTCCATAGAAACTATGTGAAATGGTCTATGATGATGTTTTGATGTCATGATGTCATGTTGGTCTAAAAATGTTGGGTTGAGTTGGTTTGACAAATGATGTCGTTGAATGTGACCAAAGTGTGAAAAAAAGGTGAAAGGCAAATTGTTTTTTCATTGACAAGGACTAGCAAGATAACATAGATAGGGGTTGTTAGAATCGAGAGCCCCATTCATGCATTACGTCGTTGACCATTGGTTGTATTAGAGAAGTAATTGAATCACTTTGACATTAAAGTGAGCTCAAAGTCCCTTGAGCAGGCAATGTGATAGGTGAGGATAGGGTAACCCCTTTTTAGAGTAGAGAGAACATTGCCTCTTTTTATAGGAGACCCTGAGACAACTACAAGCCAAGTCCATGACCCCCTTTTTTTTTTGAGCAGACTGATCAATGCAGGAAGTCTACATAGAGATGTCATTTTGCTTTGTGGTCATTTGTGAAGCTGATCGATGTGGGAAGCTTCTAAGAGAGTGCTGTTTGTAGCAAGATTTAGTCATAGCCATCCTTCGAGGGAGTGGTCTATATTTTTGCTTTATATATATATGAGGGCTTTGAATAGCTGTCCTTTGAGGGAGCAGTCTATTAGCTACAACAATGATAGTACAACTATCTTTCGAGGGAGCAGTCTACTTTTTGATTTTATGACCTTGGATATTTTGACATCTTGATTTATTTTTGACAAAATTTTGAGTCATGGACAAGACTATAGAAGTTCAAGGGCTCCCTTTTATTAGGACAAAGCATCCATACTTTATAAAAGGGTTATAAAGGATTTGTTAAGGGGAATAGGGTTGAAAGGAATGAGGATTAAGAGGACAGGGATTGTTCAAGGGAGGAGCTCAAGTTAAATGTCAAGTGAGCAAGTACTCGACTAACAGTAGAATGGTTACAGATGCAAGGCATTAAAGGGCTTAGGTTCTGATAAGTCCCTGGTCCATGCTTGTGCATGATGATAAGGTCTGAGTCAATTAGGAGCAAATTTGCCCCATTTGCCTCTTCGAGATTGGTCACATGTTGATTGATGCTTGGTTGTAAAGATGACTAAGAAGTTGGTCAATGCTTGGTCAATGTTTGGTCGAATGTTTGGTCAAGGTTTGGTTGGTGGTCGATTAAAAGGTTGGTTGAATGTTTGGTCGAGGTTTGGTCACTGTCTAGTCAAGGCTTGGTCGAGGTCTGCTTGATGCTAGATCGAGGTCTTGTTGATGGTTGGTCAATATTTGGTCATTATTTGGTCGAGGTCATGGTTAAGGTCATGATTAAAAGATTTGGTTGATGTTTGGTCAAGGTCATGGTGGGTGCTTGGTTAAGGACGTGATTAAAAGGTTGGTTGATGTTTGATTGAGGTCGGGTTGAATGTTTTGTCAAAGATAGGTCGAATGTTTGGTCGAGGTCAGGTCGATGCTTGTCTGGTCGAGACATGGTCAAGGCTTGGTTGAGGCCTAGTCGAGGTTTAGGATTGAAAGAGTGATTTGGTCAAGACTGGGTTGAAAGGTTGGTCGAGGCTTGGATGAATGTGGAATTCCCTCAACGGTTAGGGAGACTGTTTGATAGATTGGTCAAGGTCGATTGAGGCTTGGTGGTCAGATTAACTATGTTGATGTCGAATAAGGGGGTTAAAGGTGGCAAAGGGACCATAGTCTGGCGTGGAGATCCCGATTTAGGTGATGAGGTTTGAGAAGTATGGGTCGGTGTTGGTGATTTGTCGAAGGGGTGGTCAAGAGGATCTTTGATGAGAAGGGTATCCTTTTCCAGTGTTGATGAATGACAACTTTAAGAGTGCAACAACGCTCAGTGTCATGTCCCAATTTGTGATGATAGTGACAAAATTTAGAGTTGTCAAACCAAGATGGTCTTGATCTGAGAGTTGATGAGTGGGGCAGTGTTGAAGGTTTGTTGATAATATGGTCAAGAAGAAGGGTGTCTTTCTCCAAACATTGGTGAATGACAACCTTGAGGGCACAATAATGCTCAGTGTCGTGCCCAGGCATGCGATGATACACACAAATTTGAGTGTCGTCGAACCAGGGCAGTTTTGGTCTGAGAGATTGATATGGTTTAAGAGGTGGGAGATTGATGTGAGAAGACTGCAACAATTGCCATAACAGCAAGGCATAAGAACTTGCTAATGGGTCTGTGCATCTTGTTGTAATGGGGGTTGATGACTTTAGTATGAGAGGCGTAAGAGGCATTGGTCATACCATCTTTTTCATGGGTGGTGTAGTCACACATGGAGATGGCACTTTTGTGATGAGGGGCATTGGATGTTTTGGAGGAAATATATGTCTGATGGGTTGAGGGGATAATAGAGGCGACTTGCCTCTGTGAAGTATGGGAGTGGGAAGCACTCCTATTAAAGTGGACGGATGCGGGCCCAAAATTGAAGGTAATGATGAAGGTGGGGGAGGAGTCCTCCGATGTGGTTTAGTGGCCTTCTTTGGTTTGGGTTGAGGGCCACCATTGTGCGAGGTAAGGTTAGATACAATTTGGGTTCAGATGTGCATGGAGGTGAGTGAGATGTAGCAATCTCAGGCAAAATGCAAGAGGAAACTATGACTGGGTCTTCCTCAATCAAAATGGGTGAGGAGACTGGTTCTTCTCTTGGTGGAGAAGAAATAAGAGAGTGTAGCTTCTCAAGAGGGCAGAGGGCAGGGATGATGGTGCCTTCTACTTGTGGTTGAGGAGTAGGCGAGGTAGGATCCTCCATTGGTAGGAGGAAGGATGAAGGTGGGGCTAAAGGCATTGGCATGGTCAAGGCGTCCCCCAATATAAGAGAGGTGGATGGAGGACTAATAGGATAAGAAAATTCTTCATCTTGTGGAGGAGGTTGGTTAGGGACAAGAGGTGAGACCGTGTTGACTGTGTGTATGTCATGCTCTTGGGAGCTATCGGTCATGGTCTGGACATTGTTTTGGGTAGGAGGATGGTTTGGAAAAGGTTGTTTGAAGATGTTGATATTTTGATTAGGTGGGGCATTCAAGTTATCCAAAACAAGATCCCCCTTATCTATCATGTCTTGGATGATGTTCTTAAAGGTTCGGCAGTTGTTGATGTCATGGCCTTAGACGTGGTGATAATGACAAAAGTTGGCCTCCCTATACCAGGTAGGGATAGCTTTTGAAGATTCGAATTGAGGTGGTCAGATTAGAGGGAGATTGAGGACCCCCTGCTTGATGAGTTTTTCAAAATGGAAGTGTATGACTCTCTAATTGGAGTGTATGAATGCTGGATGTACCGTTGTTGGAATTGTTTGGTGATGCTTTGAGATGTTGAAGGTTGAGATTGGTCGGTTGTTGTCGAGGATGGTGATCTAACAACCATAGTGTTGGCCACTCCTTTGGCCTTGGAGTTGGTAGAAGAAGGAGGTCTGGAAGAAGAAGGGTCATCGGCTCTTGCATTGGTATTACGCAATTTGACCTTGCCTTCTTCGATGGCACATAGTTCAATCTTTCAGGCCATGGTGAAAGCTTCATCAAAAGTGTAAAATGTTTAAACCCAAAAGGTAGAAGAGATGTGCCTGGCACATGCTCAAGAAAAGAGCTTGATGAGCTTAGGTTGAGGTAAGGAGAAGGAGAGCTGGTTAATCAAGCCTCTCCAACGGGTGACAAAATCAACTATTGATTCGTCGTCAAACTGCCTGATAGAATAGAGGTCTGTGATCGAGACTTGTTTGGTGATATTGATTGAGAAATGGTCAAGAAATAATTGGGCGAGTTGAGTGAATAAAAAGATAGAATGTCTGGTAAGAGAGCTATACCAGTCAAGGGCGGGGCCAGAAAGTGACATGGGGAACGTGCGTAACAATAATGCTTCATCATGGGCTATGAGATAACAAGCATGTCTGAATGCTCGTAGGTGCTATTGTGGGTCTTCCTTACTCTGGAAGTGAGTAAATCTAGGAAGCTCCCACTGGTTGGGGTATGGTCGGATCGGGATAGAGGGATGAATGGGTTAATTGCAAATTTGCTCATATGAGAGGGCATTGCGTGAACCAAAAATAGAGGTCTCAAGACTAGACATTTTATCCATCAACATTTTGATGAGATCTACTAACAAATTGGTGGATGGGGTGCCCCCTAGGTTGTAGGGTGCTTGGAAGATGCTAGAAGGGGCATACAACGTAGTCGATTGCGCTTGTATGGGCGCAACGTATTGATAACTAGTCACTGGGATAGAAGTGGAGGCCAAGGGTGGTTGTGTCATGAAGGTAGAAGGCATAAGTTGACTAGATATTTCCAAAGGTGGTTGTGTGGTGGCATTGGTAAAGGGGGAGGTAGACACTCCTGCATTTATAGGTGCAAGAGTGTGTGGAGTCGAGACAATCAAGTTCTGGTATGATGTAGAAATTGGTTGAATTGCGTATGGTTGAGGGGGTAATGAAACCCCGATGGAAGTCAGTCTAAAAATAGATGGGCAGGCCAAACTTTGCATATTGGCCATGGTTGGGTTAATGGTTGAGGCAATAGTTTGAGTCATAAAAGGCCGGGTAGCGGATGGTGTTGACGTCATAGCCGCTTCATCCGAAAGGTCTCGCATTTAGTTTCTTGCGAGATAGTTTTGGAGGGCTTTGACATTGAGGTCCAAGAATCTTTTGAAATCTTGGTCCCCTTTAGGGACAATGGGGGTCTGAGTCAGGGTTGATCGAGTTGGAGTTCGTTCGGTCTCTGAATGAAACTCTATTAACGGATTAGTTATGGACGGGGAAGGCGAAAGCGGTTGATGCCTCACGTGGTCAAGAAGAGTCATGGTTTGACTGTGTGTCAAAACCATTCAAGGCAAGAAGGGTCAGGTTCTAAAAACTGTGTTTTTTTTAGTTTCAGAAACTCAGGATGTGGTTTTGGCAGAAAAAGGGTCGGGTTTTAAGGCCGCTATTTTGAAAAAAAAAGACCGTGACAGTGACCGACGTTGATTAAAAAACTAATGTCGGTGAGAATAAGTTGCTGACGTCAGTCAGATAACTAATGACGACGAAGACAGGTTGTTGACGTTAGTGGTAAAACCGATGTCGGTGACTGTGTTTCCCAAAAACTCAAAGAATTTGAAAGTTTTTTGGAAAAAAAGAAGAAGAATGTCCTCACTAGCTCAAAAAACCAGATGGGAATAGAAAAATAGATGGAGACAGGCAGATCCTAAGCGTTAAATCATAAGAATCAACTTTTAGAATCTTGTTGGCTTATGCCTTAGAGTGTGTTTGGGAGGTTGGCTGTTAGAATGGGTCTTAGAAGAGGTAGTCTAAAGCTAGTTTCAGGTTTAGTTTAGGTGCTCAAGAGTCTGTGTTAGGTTCCATACATGGCCTGGTGCTAAAGAGCAAGCTACCCTCACTTCATGAGCCTAGTGATAAGCTGGTCTCACTTAGCCAAAATATACTTTCCCTAGAGATTATCCTTTGCTAGAGAATAGAGTGGGCTTTCCCCTTAGTGGTGAAATCCAAGTGGGATTATCGAGACAGGTAAGGTATCCACTGGGTGATGAAATCCCAGTCGAGCCTTGTCTCAGGTAAGTTTTGATGTTTGATTTGTGCAAGTGATTTAAATGTGTAACATAAGTGGCCTACGATTAATTCATGATGCGGTTTTTAATTACTAGATGTGGACTAAGTATGCAGTCAAGAAGAAATGAAATGCAATGTATTTTAAGCCCAAAATGAAATATGAGTTCAGATGAAAACAAGTTGAGAAAGGGTTGAAGAGTATGACTTTTGATTAGTCTAAGATGCAAGAAAGGAAAGAAGAGTTCTTTTTAATCCTGCTTATGTTGTCTTTTGGAAGAGAGAGAAGAAAGAGGTGAAAAGGAGAAACCTAATGCACCCTATATGAAAAGAAAGAAAAGAACCCAAGGAAGACCCTAGGGTCCCACCAGGTGTGCCAGAATGTTTCTATACAATTTTCACTTTCACATTCAAAAAGGAAATGAGAAACTAAGAGAAAAGGTCTAGGGATAGATGTTACCCGGATGAGGTCTGCGCACCATTATCTAGACGATGGAAGGAACTCCTCTTTGGTTGTGGAGGATGGCACCTACAGAAGAAAGAGACTAAAATAAAGAAGGCGTTAGATGAGGAGATGGTGGGCTGCTAAGCAAAATCTTGATCCCAAAAGTATAAAGACTTCCTTAAGGGATGTCAACCCACTGATTGATAAAAATAATGTCTGATAAAAGGCAGAATGATAAAAGACTAAAATGATTAGAAACTAAAATAGAAATAGAAGTAAATGCTTACCTGAATGCTGCTATCAGTCTGGTCATAGTAGTCAACGTCGGTTAGGCTACCGACATTGGTTGGTCAAGTCTGCCGATGTCAGTGAAGGTAGTGGTGTCTGTGGCTGGCATCAGTCAGGGTAGTAGTCTTTGGATGAGGTTTGGTCAGGTCTAGATGGGTTTATGGTCTGTGGATAGGTCTGAGAAGGGCTCTGGGTCTGGTTGAATGGTCTAAGAGTCTATGCAAGGACAATGGACAGAGTGTGTGGTTTGAAAAGGGACCAGATGGAGTGGACAGAGGAAACAGGGAAAATAAGGATGAGGGAAGACTCCCAGAGAATAGGTTGGGTTTGGGCTGGTGATATTACTTAAAAGCAATAACTGAAAACATAATGAAAACACAGAGGAAATACTTACCTGTGGTTTACTGAGGAAAGAGTGTTGCAGACTGGTTGTACCTATTACTGATGCTACTGGTGCAGAAGGCCCTATTGCTGTGGAGCTAGTGCAGAAGCCTGTTTTTGTTGTAGCTTGCTGTGTGTGCCTGAGAGAGAGAGAGTGAGAGGTCTGATGATTGGAAGGATTGACAAATTGAGGAATGAAAGATCAGATTGTTGAAGGTCGAAAGGTCAGATTCAAAGATTGGAAAATGGGCCCCATACTCTAGAGGTGAAATGCAATTTTGAAGGCAACCGATGCCGGAAATACCGCTAACGTCGGTCGATAGTTGACTGATGTCGGCGGCTGAAAGGCAGGTAAAAAGGCTAAAAATAGCCTTTCGTCCATTTTTCCAACTGCTGGGTCAGTGGGTCGAGGGAAGAAATGGTTGAAGGTGGCTTAATAGGAATGGGAAATGAGTGGGATAAGGGAAATGGGGTCTTAAATCATTTAAGACTTGGCAAGGGGTAGTGGAAGGCAAGTTTGAATAGGTCATAGGGTGATAAATGAGGGTATCCAAGGGCAAAGAATCCAAAGAGAGGAGAGGTGGCATGGGTGAGGTGGTAAGGGGAGAGAGAGAATTATTAATTTAAAATAAGATAATTATTTTAAATTAATAAGACATAGGTTAGGAGTGGTTAAGTGGACCAAAGGAGACGAAGGGGGAGAGTCGACCTAGGGAGTAGACATGATTTCGGTGTCTACAAGGGTAGAGGTCAAATCATTAGGTGTGACTTGCAAATCAAATCATCCCAGTTCTTAATCCTTTGAAAACAATCTTGCCAAACTTAAATAGAGAATTGATCACTAGCCAAAACAAGTTGGCAGATATCTAAAATTCTTGGTGATTTATATGTAATGACACACATACTCCCTAAAATTACCCAAGAGGTAATCTGTAGTAAAAGGTTTCTAAATAACAAATATAAGGGAATGCACCTGATTCATATCCTTATGGATACCAATACCTAGGTGTTGAAAATGTTGTCCTGATGGCTCAAATGCAAGGAATGTCCTTGGAGCAAGAAGAAGAGATATCATTAGAGTATGAAATTTTCTCTTGGGTGGAAGGTAAAGATGTAATTTATGTGAGTGAGGTCCCCATGATGAAATCCTTGCAAGCCCAGTCAGACTACTACACCTGATCTAATAAGAAACTAATTAAGACCCAAGAGTATTTAAAAAGGCATAAAGTAATTTTTAGGAAAATTTTAGGACCCCAACCATCACCTTGACATATCAAAAGAGGAGTGAAATAACACAAAACAAGATAAAAGACCTTGAAGTTCAACCTCAAGGATCATTTAATGTGGTAGAGTAGCTAAAAAAGGCCCCCACCAATGTTTCTCTTTGGGATGTCTTGTCTATCCTCAAGCAGAAGTATCTACTTTGAGAAGTATTAGAAGACCAAGAGAAGCCTGCATGAATAAACTTGGATACTGATCTAGTACAAACTAAAGAAAAAGAAGCCAGTGGTAATGCACAACCTCATTCACCATTCATGTTCATCAAATCTAAAGCAAGGGTAAGTAAAACAAAACCCACCCCATTTTATTTAACTCTCATATTGGGGGGAAAGCTATTTCATAATTAAATGATTGAATTTGACACCAACACCATAGTGATTCCCAAATAGATTGCAGATGCACTACAACTTCAATATGAACCTTTGAATAAAAGGGTAATATAGGTAGATAGGAAAAAATTTCAGACCATAGGTGTTTTCAAGGCCCTTCTCCTTTACTTTGTATTCTTGTCCTAATATTATAGTCCCCCAAGAAGTTGTGGTAATAGATATTCCACCAGTATTTGGGTTATGTTTGTCAAGATATTTCACAACCAAGATAGGCAAATACTTATCTTTAGATTGGTCTCATTTAATATTAAGAACTAAATATGACTAAAAAATAAAGCTACAATCTAAGCCACTACATATAGAGCACATAGTTGATGATAATATGATGAATTTTAAAGCAATGCACACTTATTTCTCTATGAAAGAGATATATTGCATGGAATTGCTCGAGGAAAAAAGAGTGATAGGCAATAAGGACCTGGAGGAGGAAGTCCTCATTAATGAATTAATCGAGAATACTCCATTTATAAAATTTGATGCCATTTGCCTTAGGACTTATGTGATCCATGATGAAGATCAAACCATCCCCAAAGTCATGAATAAAAGAGAGGATCAGAGCAAGGAACCTAAAATTGAGTCCAATTTTTAGACTTTGTATTTTAATGGTGTGAAATGCAAGATCAGCTCTAGAGTTAGTATCCAATTGATGTATCCATCTAGAAAAGATACCCTTAAGGCCTTTCACTTCTAGTTTGTCTACAAAAATAATGAAGCTAAGTATGAATCCCTAGTCTATGTCCTCAGCCTTTTTGAGTGTATGGGTGTGAAATAGTTAAAGGTGTTTATAGATTCTAAACTAGTAGTAAAGAAAGTAAGAGGAGCCATGACTGTAAAGAATGTCCTATGAGATCTTACTAAAATAGAATATGGGATATAATTGAAGCATTTGAATCATTCAATATTCAAATCATCCCTAGGTTTATGATTGTTTAGGAAGATAGAATGGTAGTAATCAACTCCTAGTTTGATATGATAATCGATTTACTAACCAACAAATAATTGGTATGAGTAATTATCAGGCTCAATATCCTAGATAATGATAATAATTGGTAGGTATTTGAGAGAGATGCACAAATTATCATGTTATTTCAATAGTCATGAAAGTTTGTAGAGTGTTTATAACCAAATATTGAAGAATCCTACAGAGTTCAAATCATGCAACTAAAGTCCAATAAACTTCCAAAGGGACTAATCACCCTAGAGAATCTTTTTGATTTAGATGATTCAAGGAGTGACAAAAATAAGTTTGTCACAAATAAAAGTGACTACTTTGAGCTTGATGTAGGAGATGGAATAAAATTAAAGGTGGGGAAAGAAGTTTCCCAAAAGGATAAGCATCGATCAATATCCTTCTGCAACAATCATGAAGGGGTTATGGCTTTGACCTATGATGACCTAAAATGGTATGAACATGAGGTCATCTAGCACACCATAGATCTGATTGAAGGATCCAATCTATTATTTCAAAAGTAAAGGCTAATAAACACAAAAATTAAGTCTCTCATAGCTCAATAACTAAAGAAATTGATTGACTTAAGGATTATATACCCAATCAAGCATTTGACTTAGGTATCCAGCTTGGTTCTAGTAAGAAAGAAGAATGGAAAAATTAAGCTATGTGTAGACTTTAGAGACTTGAACAAAGCATCTTTGAAAGATCATTACCCCCTCCCTTTAATGGAACAAATCCTCCAAATGATAGTAGGTGAAAAAATGTTCTCCTTGCTAGATGGGTTTTTAGGATATAACTAGGCATGGGTTAATGAAAAGGATCAACATAAAACCAATTTTACTACAAAGTTGGGAACATTTGCATATGCAAAAATGCCTTTCAACCTCTTTAATATAGGAGGTACTTTATAGCAAGTCATGGATATAAATTTTCAAGGGCTAATTAACAAAATCATCCTCATCTATCTAGATGATCTGACAATGTTTTCCAATAAGAAGGAAGGTCATTTTGATCATTTGGAGAATATTTTTCAAAAATGTTAGGAGTTCATGGTATCCCTTAACCCCCAAAAATATGTCTTTGGCATCCCATGAGATAAGTTACTAGGATACGCAGTATCCAAAGAAGGCATCTCTATTGATCTAGATAGAGTGAAGGCCATCATAGACTTAACCTTACCAGTTAACAAGAAAGGAGTCCAGTCTTTCTTAGGGAAGATCAACTTTGTTAGTCGATTCATATATAAATTTATGGGGTTGGTAAGGCCAATTACATTGATTTTAAAGAAATATCAAGCCTTCAAATAGACCACTAAATTATGGATAACATTTGACAAGATCAAGTAATATCCACCACTCCCATGCTACTTAATCCTGACTTCTCTAAATATTTTGTCATGTATGTTTATAGAAGTGAGCATAGCTTGACAATCATATTAACTCAAAAAGAAGATGAAGGGAAAGGTTAACATACTATTACATTTTATTCAATAACCCTTCATGGATATGAGGCTAAGTATAAATGCATTAAGAATCAGGCTTTCACCATTATGAAAGGTCTCAATAAATTTAGACACTTGGTGGTGGGAAGCAAGGTGATGATATATATTGTGATTTATAACATCAAAGAGTACATCATGGAAGGATAAATCATAAAAAAATATCCAATTAGATCACCAAGATCATAGAATATGACATGAAAGTCAGACCAACCAAGGTGATCCAAGGGAGGGGACTTTGTGAATATTTAGCCCAATACACAAATGCCCCGATAGGTAAGCAAAATACACTGGAAGTAGTTTTAGTGAGTTGGTAAAAAACTAACAAGTCCTAGGTTGATGACAAAACCCACTTTATGAAAAATGGATGATATCTAGATGACCTCCCCACACATAAAAATAAATTCTATAGTTGCAAGGGTCTAGTTATACACTAGTCTAGGGAGTCTTTTTCAAAAGGTACTTCGATGGGGAAGTTGTCTAATGTGTTGACAACCACCAAGCCAACAAGATCTTACAAAATATGCATTTCACCCCTTTAGGTAGACATTTTTTATAGAAAATATGACCATAAAAAACATCATGCATGCTAGATATTACTAGCCAACTATGTTTTTAGATTGCCATTAGGCAGTGAAGAAATGCTAGCAATGTCAGTTCTTCACATGCAAGCAAAAGAATTCAGCCATGCTACTAAACTTAATTATGACTGATGAGCCTTTTGTATAGTGGGGATTGGATTTCATTAGGATAATCAATCTCATGTCTAGTACAGGCCATATGTGGATACTCACAACCATGGACTACTTCATGAGGTATACCAAAGTAGCTCCTTTGAAAGAAGTGACTGAAAATGTGATCCTCAACCTCCTAGAGTAACTAGTAGCAAGGTTTGGCCCTTTTAAGACAATCATTTACAAAAATACAAAGGCAATCCTTAGTTCAAATATTTTAGAGTTTGTGTTCAGGAAAGGCATTTTCCTTAAAATGTAATCAAACTATTACCTGTAGGGAAATGGGTTGGCCAAATCAACCATCAAGAACCTCATAAAGTTGCCCAAGAGGATGGGCATTGACCGACAGAGGGAGTGACATAATCATTTGAATAAAGATTTTTGGGCTGATAGAATCACTTAAGCTAATTCTAAAAACATCTTTGTATGAATTAATATATAGGAAAGAAGTGGTAATGCTCATCTTAATAGATATTCTCACATTAAAGTTTTTGAAAGTTGTCAAAATAGTAGAAAATAGAGAAATAGAGGTCAGGTTATAAAAATTGCTCAGTCTTCAAGAAGTAAGAGAACAAGTCAGTGATGCTAAGATCAGCTGATAGTGGGTATTTAAGAGATGGTTTGATAAGAAATCATCCAACCTAGGTTTCAAGTTGGGAGACTTAGTTTTGAAGTATAATGAAAGGGCCATGAAGTTGGGTCAACATACAAAGTTTGATTCCTTGTGGAGAGAACCCTTTCACATCATGATGATTTCTCTAAGAGTGTTAGCCTATAAATATCCCTCTCTTGATCAAATAAAACATTTAAATGCCTTAAGAATTCTGAGAGCATTGAGCTGAGTAGAGCATTTTGAGTGGAAAATTATGAGCAGAAGCCAATATCAAGTGTTTCTTGAATGTTATTTAAGGATAATTACAAGATGCAACATTTTGGGTCCTCATCCAATGGTGGACATCCTAAGAAGCAAATATCTCATGGATCAAGTGGTCATAGAGACCTTTCACCATAATTTATAAGAATAAAATCATATGCTTCTACCCTTTCATAACCAAAGCCCATAATACTAAATGTTAGGAGTGTCACAAAGGGGATTTATAGGGACCCCACACTAGTCCTAGACTATTTAGATGGGATCTTTGATCTTAGATTAACCAAAAATATAAAAAACCTAAGGTAGGGTGTTCATGCCTGCATAATCACAAAGGTTTGAAATAACGACTTCGAGTCATTTGGTTTTAGGATATGGATCTCTACCTTGGATCAATACATGGTGTCTCTTATACATCCATGCCTAAATATTATCACCCTATGTGTAGAAAGATATAATTCCAACATTGGTGTTATTATAGGCAAGCACTTAAATGTGGAAATTAGTGTTGATGTGGTGAGAGAGATGTTTTGACTCCCTAATGACCCTTACATAGACATATATGACATGGAAAGCTTATATAATATATGGGACACTCATGTATAGAAGCTAAAGTTCCTCAACTTAGATCTCTATAACAATTACATGGAAGTGTTACCTCTACTCATCATTCTCTCAAGCTTTATGGCATAAGACATGAAAGATGCCCTCTCCATATTGGATTTTATAGTTGGAATGGACTTAGACATAAATATACATGATTTTTAGTTGAGTATAGTCTTCCACATGAAGATAGTGAGTAGGGAGAGGGCCTAAAAAATGGATTTCATAGATGCCATCACTGATGCCATTCATAATCAACTATCAATTTTTTCAACCTTGAATACCTTCAGGTATTCTTCCTTCCTTCTCCACTTGATCCTATACTAGACCTCTCAATTTTTTCCACCATACTTCACCATTAATGAAACCAAGATGGGAATGTATTCCCATATGAGGATTCTTGTATCCATGTGGACCCACATCCTATCAACCATGTAATATTATCATGAGTTTGTAGAGTGATTCCTATGATTAGTTCTTTAGAGTCCATTTTACATTCATCAGGGTCCATATATTCAAGGAGGAGCCATTTTGGTTCTTGTGCATGCTCACAGATAGAATCTTAGCCCTAGAGTTGGCCTTCTAGCTTGATGTGCTAGACTTAGTATATGGTATAGGCTAAAATAAGAAGGCCCTTTATGATATTCCATTTTCAAGATGGGGCATTACAGTAATGAGGAGGTCATAAAAACATATACTTATACTCAAACTAAAGGATCTTGGTCTAGATCAGATTAATGATCAGTGGAATTATGACCCAACTAACCACATAACTGCTCTCAAAATGGTTTCCCCTTCAATAATGAGCCCTAACCATACTTTGAATAATTAAAGTCACCAATGGAGGATGACATAAATTATTATGTTGACCTATCTAATATCCCCTTAGACACCCTCTAACCATAGGAGTCTTTCTATAAACTAGTCAAGGATTTTGATCTCATGAAGCTCATGGCCAAGGATCTAAGAGTGAAAATCATCCAGAGGGGATGGAGCGAGAAAAAAATGGATGCTTATTGGAAATATAGGTAATAAATTAGCTAGAGGGAGCTCAAATTTGAAGGTCTAGACTCTGACAAACAATTTGAGAACCTCTGGGATGAGTACCATGAGGAAAAAAATTGAGTAGAAGAAGAGGTTTTGGTGGAAGAAGAAGGTGCCCCCTTGGGGAAAGAGGAGGAGTATTTTGTGTTTCAGAGACCTACATCTTGACCCCCTCCTCTACATGTATCTCCCCAATATTAGGGATAGGCCACTTCAGGGTAGCTTGAGGTAGGGTCATCATAGCCTGGATCAAAGGGACAAGCTTCTAACCCTCCTTCCAATCCCAAGCAGAAGAAGGTATGATTTTATCACCCTTTATTTTCTACTTCTTATTCATTATTCACTTTGTCTTTACCTTCCACTATTTCAACCATGCTTGCACTATTTTCCACCACTCAACCAATCACCATGCTCACATTATTTTTCACTCATTTGCCTTCATCCAACATAAGTACATCTATCATGGTGTAATCACCTGCCACCCCTCTCCATGGCCTCCCACCTTTCTCTCCTTCCACATTGAACATTATCCCACTTGTACCTGAGAGAATAACATTTGCTACTTCATAGCAACAAGTGAACATTCCTTTCAGATTGCCATAAGGATATCCATTCATGAATTAATTTAGTCATATGGGTAGTTCTACCAATAGTTGGATAATTAAAAAAAAGCCTAGGAATCTTAGGTAGAGAAGAGAAGAGGAAAAGTGGCTAAGGCCCCAACAATACATCACATATGGTCAATCTTTGACCATGCACATCAATCTCTAAAGATTGCACATATGACAACGATAATAATCAAGCCCCAAAAATAGATGTAGCTAGGGGATTACTTAATACATGCCATTGGCCTTAACCTCAACCAAGCCAGGCCACATGATATGGTTGAAGTTATGGAAGAGACCTAGAAGTCCATCACAATGGACTACTTCAAGGCAAGCCATCGATTGGAAAAGGAGCAAGAAATTGCAAGAGTTAAGGCCACCAATTGACCACCTCAATACACAAGCCAAGGCTAGAGATGTAGAGCTCATAAATATGAGGTCTAACCTATAGAGTAGTGTCACCTTGGAGATCTTCCAATTAAAAGCTAATAAAAGATCCCAACTACAGATTCAAGTAGTAGAGCTGAAGGCCAAAATAGATGGAAAGAAAAAGGAAAAACATGCCATAGAAAATAAGATACATTAAAAATAAATAGAGCTTGTGCAGACTCATAAGATTCTCTTGGACTCTACAAGTGTAAAACAATATATGCATCAAAAAATGTAATGGAAGTCTCTGGCTAAAGACTAAGAGATTAAATAACTGAAGAATGACCTCATCACCTACTCCTAGACCGTAGACATCCTCCTAATGATCCAAAAATTATATGTTTCATATTAGGAGAGGATAAAAATGTAGCCTCAAACTTGAATCTAGTGCTAAGGTTCATTATGGACTCATAATGACTAAGTGCAAAAGTGAGCACATCTATTGATCAGGTCCTTACCTTTATATCCCCCAAGGTCCAAGATTCATATCTCCTAGTCTAAAAGCTATATAACATAGTGGATGGGATGCTCCAAGTAGTAGGGGTGGCTGATAAAAGATAGACAATAGTCAAGGTTAATGAATTCCTGAGTTGTAATAAGGTCACATTAAAATGCAAGGCATTTTTAAATGCCTTAGAGAAAGTGGTTTAGTACATGAAGGGACACATTGAATAACTAGTCTAGCTAGAACTCCCCTCCCCATTATTTGTAGATAATATGGTCATTTTAGAGGACAAAATAAAAGAGATATTGATCACAAATTATAATGACCAGAATGTATTTATATCCTTGGGTCAAATGCCAAGCATCTTAGAAGTGGAGACCATTTTATAGCCTCTTGCCTAACTCATGTTTCATATGTGAGTAATTGTTCAGGGATTGAGTAACATATCCTTCAAGGAGATAATTGATTTGGACATAGCCTTCAAGGTTCTAAAAAAGAAGACTTAGAATAATAAATAAGAGTGGATGTATTTTAAGGTGGTTATTTAGAAGTTGAGTTTTACAGGACTTCCCATTTTTGTAGTTTTGCTTTGACTGGTTTGAGAAACCAAAGTGTTTGGGTTCTTCCATCTACAGGTGGATTCCCCTACAAGTCACTAAGAATTGTGGATAAAATCCATGTTTTAAATATTTTGGGGTTAGTTTCTAATTATGGATGTGATTGATGAGTTAGGTATATTGGTATCGACCTCCTCTTTCCAAAGTTTCCCTTTTTAATTTTTGTCTAAGTCTTAGCTCCTTTTGCTAGTGCCATGTGACACTCCCATGCTCATTCTTTGCAAAAGAGTTCTCAACTTCCCCAAGAGTAGTGCCAACTCACCATGTGGCATCATAGCACTCCTTAAGAGAAAAGAGTTATTTTTATCATAACTTTAAGGTGTACCAATGGCTAATGAAATAATAGGTGGGGCCCACTATATAGGTATGACTAAAAGGAAGTGAATTTTCCATGTGACATCACAACATGTATCTAAGGTAAATATTTTTATTTTAGAGCTTTGAGTCATCCCATTAACCAAGGGAAGTGGTTCTCATTTCCAACAAGAATTCCAAAGGTAGTTTAGAGGGAGACACACATCACCATGGTGCTTCTAAGCATCATAGGAATCATGAAGCATTAAAGTTATGCCATATATATGATTTTGAAGACCATCTGCACTCATGAGTCAAAGCTCCCCCTTTCAGTTGTAATGGTCTCATCATGGATGTGAGTGCTAAGTTCTAGGTGTCATTTCCTCGTGAGGTCATCATGCTTATATATTTAGGGGTCTTTTATTTTATAAAGGGATCAGAGTTAGATAATATAAATTATTTTGATGACTATTATAAAAAAACAACCATTATAATAGTTTTGATTATGAATATAAATAATAGTAGTTATTGTTTCTCATTTCAATACCTTAGAAGGTGCCCCTTTTAAGAAAGATTGAATAGTTTACACTATGCCTTTGGGATTTTTATATTTTTTCTATGCCTAACAATGAAGAGGATGTGATGTTCTATGTCAAATTGTATGGAATCAACTATTGTCTAATGTTTCCATTCTTTGCTTCTATAGTGTTGGCTTAAGTTTATATTATAAGATTTAAATCATGCATATGATCTTTTGAATCATCTATAATGTTTTAAAGGTTCAAGCTATTTTATGCAATATCAGGAATAGACACATTAAATAATTCTAGTGCATCATCTTAGATAGTTTTATTTGCATTTCCTTCTTCCCCTTTTCCTCCCTAATTAATTCAAAGAGTTGGCTTTCAAAATCCTAGAGGTCGCTTCATAGATTGTAATATTAATCTCACATATGTAAAGCTTTCCATAGGGTGTTGTTTGTCAAGAGTGAAAGTTTTAGGCATCATCAAGAATCTCAAAGTGGCATCCTTTGTTATAAATATTAAATAAGAATTATGTCTGATGCTAGGTCTAGTTAGATGCATCTTCCTGAGTAAGATGGGGATATAGATAAAGTAACTTGTCAGGGATGCCTTTTTAGTATTGGGTATAGAGGTTGGTGGCTATATTAAGCTTGTCTATTTCATGGGATCCCACTCAAGTATCATTCATTTTCATGGGATACCACTCAAGTATCTCAAAATTCATGTCTTGCAATTTTGAAGTGATCCCGATGTCGAGGCCACTCAATCCTACCTCTACTATAGAACCATCCCTCTCTTCACCAAGTAAATCTTTAATCTCCATTTGTGTTTCCTCAAGGGTGGTATCTTCTTGTCGTGTTGGGGATGTTGTCCGTCTATAGGCACCTCTATCTCTTATTCTAAGGGATCAATTTATGTAGTTGACACTGAACCTTTTGATTGTCTTGTTGGTGAATCCCTCTTTTGTGGTGCCTAGGTAGTAATTTTCCTTTTCAAAGGTTATATATGAAATCATGTGTTGGTAGCATGCCCAAGGAACTTTTTCTTCCTTTCTAGTGATGGTGTTGAAGGTAATTTCTTTTAATTATGCTCTATGCTTCCCAAACATTTATTCTTGGGCTTTAACATATAGAATAAAGTATGAATAAAATCCACAACCAAGGTTTGATGCATATTTATATTGGTTATATCTAACTTAACCCTTTATCTATATTCTTTCTTTCTAGGTTATCCATACATCTAGTAGAGAGTGTGAGTCTCTGAATCAATTTATTCAGCTTTAAATGTCACTGATTACACATTGTAAATTTAGTTGATAAGTTCATAAATTATTGCATCATGAAAGCATAAGGTAACTTTAGAAAAGCATAAAATTATCTAGATGGGGCCACCCTAATGCATGCAAGGGAGTAGTGTTACTTTAAAACAAGCTTAGATTGATTTCCAACAAGTGTAAGTCCTTTAGAACATGCCACTCATTCCCAAAGGATTCCTTCATCCTATCATACCATGATTTCATATTTAAATTATAGGATGGAGTGATTATGATAAAGTAGGTGAATGCTTTGTACTACTCTATATGAGTCTTATGCTCATGAGTGTATGCCCATTTTGATTCTCTAGAGGTGTAGTCAGACACACCAATTTCATTGAACACCATTAATAACATAAACATGCCCTATGAAAACCTATGGTTGGGCATCCAATGAGATTTCTCTGTATCCTCTATGATTTTATTGGAGAAGTAAAGTGCGTAATTTTAATTCAACCCCTTGGTGTCTTGGTGTGAAACATACATTTGGGCCATGCCCACCTCCTTCCATCTATATCTGAATCTAAATTTTGTCATTATGATACACATGTCCACTCAGAAGGTAGGATCATAAAGAATTTTGAGGTGTAATATGTGTCCTTATTTGTAGTATTCAAGTGCCATAACCATATTCTTTAGCTCTTGTATGTATTCTAGATCATATTCAAGGTCTGCACTTGAGCACTATAATCCTGATACTTTGCTAATTCTTTTAACCATGGTTTTTATTTGGTTCCCAATGAAGTAGATGTAGTCCTCATGCACCTGTGAGATTAAAAACCTGATCACTTATATTTTATCTCCAAATTAGGGAAGGTTCAAGATTTAGAAGAGGCCAACAATATCCAAGGTATTGAAAATATTTAAATAATAGACCAACTCACTCCTAGTATTTTGGAGCTTGACTCTATAATCATTATGTAGTTATACCTCATTTTTGAGTTATTGATGGATGTAGTCAAAGATAGTGGAAGTCAGCACATTGGATACCCAATTTTTGGTGTGTGGTACCATTTGAGGGTACTATATTTCCCCAATTAGAAAATGTGGAGGTGGGGGAACTTGAGATTTATTTTTTTCTTACTGTTCTATCCCTGTTCCTTCATCTCTCACATGTAATCCTTATTATTTAAGTGTATCTTCTCTGATTAACACCATTTCTCCACCAATACTTAGCTCTTATTCCCTTATAATTTTAGGTAGTGGTTCACTTCATTGGGCCTTTTTCTTAGGATACATCACCATTCATGGATCTTAAAGGTTGAGTGGTCTCCTAATGTTCCCAAATGAATACATTTTTTCTATTGTAAATGCCTTGGCTCTCTTGCTTCAACACTTAGTAATGGTAGATGCCAACCTCTATAATTTGAAACTCAAGAAATCCTACTCTTATTTCCAATTCACTTGGATCTAGATTTTTGTTTTTGGTAAAACACACTTCAAAATATAGAAGCAGTCAGAATCTATTACTATGCATTTGACTAGATACTTTGAATTCATTTTATAACAACTCAAGTTTTCTCCTTTAGCTCTATAATTTCTCAATCATAGTAATAGTAAAAGGTGAAATTAACTATTTAGCTTTTTATAGGTTCGAGGGGTAACTCATATTTACTACCCCTCCTCTTTGGCCATCACATCACACAATAAATGTGACCAATGGTATTTGTTAAGCAAAAAATATACTGAGAGAGGGGTGAATTAGTATATTATATATATTTTACTTAATCTGATTTATTTTCTTTATCCACTTAATCACACATTCAAGATATACAATAAAAATGAAATAATAATATGCACCACAAGAGAGAGAGAGAGAGAGAGAGAGAGAGAGAGAGAGAGAGAGAGAGAGAGAGAGAGAGAGAGAGAGAGAGAGAGAGAGAGAGAGACCAAATTTTTATGTGAAAACCTAAAGTGGAAAAACCATGGAGAACAATCTCAAAGTATATGAATGAACACCAACTCAAAATACAAAGTTCATAAGCACCAACTTGCAGGAGTACCAACCCCTTTCCTGAACACCAACACAACTATTTGTGAGCACCAACCATAGGAGTACCAACCCATTTCAAAGATTTATGATAACCAACCCACCAAAGCACCAACCCCTCTTATGTTTAACCCACAACTATCTCTCAATGTTGCTTACTCAAAAAATGATAAAACTCTACAATATCTCCTACTTTTATCTCTTTGAAAACAAATACAAACCATATAATCTATTACATATTACAAATGGCTTCTCAAACCTTTATTTATAGCTTTCCAAATTACCTTTGGTATTCACCCTTTGTGACCCTTCAATCCTCATGGAAAATGGCACCAAACTTGGATGACCCTTCATATCCTTGCATTTGAAAAGTCATATGGTGACCCTTCATAAGCAAATGCATCCTTTTCTCTTTTGTCTTTATCTTGGTGACTCTTCATATTCCTCAAAGTGTCCCTTCATGGAAAAATGTGCCATACCCTCTTTTATCTTCACATGGTGACTCTTGGAATTCCTCAAGATGACTCTTCATGAGAAAATATGTCCTATTCCTCTTTTATCTTTTACCCCATGACTCTTTGACTTCTCCATGGGCCCTCTTTTGACTTATATGCAACCAAAAATATATTCATTAATATTAAATAAATATTAACACACATTATCCAAGATATGAATAATAAAAACACCATTAAATGAAATGGGACCTTTATCACCAATAATGCTAGACCTTTGACATCAACGACAATATTTCCAACAATCTCTCCCTTTGTCTTTGATGGCAACCTAAAACAAAAACTGCCATATCTTGAAACTTGCACATACTACCATCTAAAAAACATATAGTAACTCCCCCTTACTTTAACAACCTATCCATGTTCCTTATACTTGTACCTAGTTTTGCACCTACACTTGTGCCTATACCTATTTTTGTTCTTCTCCCCCTTTGACATAAATGACAAAGGGCCTACTTGGAGCTAACACTTAGATCCCCCTCAACTGATGTTGAACCTCGATGGTAGGAAGTAAAATAAATTACTCCCAACTTCCCCTATAGATACTCAAATGTGTCTTTTAGTAGTGCCTTTATAAAAATATCTACAATTTGCTCTATAATAATGATATATTCCATCTTAACTTGTTGATCTACAACCTACTCTCTCAAAAAGTGATATCTGATGGGAATATGTTTTGTTCTTGAATGCATCATTGGATTCTTTGAAATATTAATGACACTTGTGTTGTCATAAAAAATATAAATAAATTCATCATATTTTACCTTGATATCTTCCAAAGTTTGCTTCATCTAAAGCACTTGAGTATAACACAATACTGCTGCAATATATTTTGCTTCAGCTATAAAAAGTGATACTAAATTTTGCTTTTTTCTTAGCCATGATACTAAGCTATCACAAAGGAAGAAAGATCCTCCACTTGTACTCTTTCTATAATCTAAGTACTGTTAGGGTGTGGAGCTAAAAGCTTCAACTATTTGCAGACACAAAGAAGAGGATGCTGAAGTACCAAAAGCACCGGCATGGGTAGCATGACCGACGTCGGTCAGATTCAGTGCAGAAGGAAACCGGTGATGGTAGGATGTTGACCGACATCGATAGCACCAGGCAAGTAGGGACCAGCGTTGGTCACCTATGTATTTCTAGAACTACTATTGACAAACAGTCAGTTAAGTGAAACGAGTGTTTGCATGTCAAATGACTAATTATAGTCACGAGCTGCATGTCTAATTATTGTAGTTAGAGTTCTATTTTTGTAATCATGGGATCCTATTTAAAGACCCATAAGGCATGTATTGTAATTATAAAAGAAGGCAAGTAAAAGCATTAAAGCAAGCAAGGTCAAGGAGATCTACAGGTGTAAGGTCAAGGAGATCAGCTGAAGCATTCAAGGAGGGATAGCAACTCAGGTTGTAGAGTTGGTTTTGTGTTGAGCAAGAGAGAGAGGGAAGAAGGTCTTGAGGTGTGGCAAGCCTTTGAGGTGGAGGAAGAAGTGGCATCTTCCTTATTGTATTTTCTTCTAGTAATATTTAATACAAGAGTGTGTATTGTCTCTCAAATTCTTTGTTGTCTCAAGTTTCTAGTTACTTTATCATTCTGGTATAATTCCATGTTTAATTGATTATAAGAAAGTAATCAATTGTGCTTCTATTGGATAAGGGGTCACCTAACAGTTGGTATCAGAGTATATTGATTGTTGTAGGTTCCCTGACAAGTGGTATCAGAGCTACGGTTTGCAGGAAGCAGGGTATTGTTTTTGATTATAGGTCATTCACAGGGTTTTCTGATTGAGTGGGAGTTTAGCAATGGCAGAAGAAAGTAAGCTACGAATGGAAAAATTTAACGACAAGAATTATCAACATTGGAGGATGCAGATTGATGACTATCTGTACCAGAAGGATTTGTACTTACCATTGGGTGGGGTTGCATGCAAGCCCACAGATATGAAGGATGAAGAATGGAGTGTTCTTGATCGGAAGGCTCTCGGTTCCATAAGGTTGAGCCTTGCATCGTTTGTGATTTCCAACTTATCACAGTGCAAGACAACAGAAGAGTTGATAAAGTCCTTGGCAAATTTATATGAAAAGCCCTCGGCTTCTAATAAGGTATATCTTATGAAGTAGCTATTTACTTTGCAAATGTAGGAAGGTGGATCGATACATACTCATCTCAGTGATTTCCATGGTTTGGTAAACCAATTAACTTCAGTCAATATTATTTTTGATGATGAGGTAAAGGTTGTCTTGATTTTATGTTCTTTGCCTAAAAGTTGGGACAGTTTGGTTATGGCAGTAAGTAATTCTGCATCTGCTTCTAAAATCTTAAAAGTTGATGATGTTGTGAGTGTGATCTTGAATGAGGAAATATGCAGGAGAAGCACAGGTGAATCATCAGGGAACGCTCTAAGTGTAGAAAGCAAGGGTAGGCAAAGGGAGAAGATTGAGAAAGGGAAATCAAGGTCGGGAAGGAGATCCAAGTCCAAAGGTATTACCTGCTGGTTTTGTGGAAAGAAAAGACATACAAAGAAGGAGTGTTGGTTGAGAGATAAAGAGAATCAACATGCAGGTATTGAAGAAGCAAAGGATGCAAATATTGTGGTACATGATGCTCTCATACTTTCTTTGGATAGTCAGGTAGGATCATGGATTTTAGATTCTGGTTCATCTTTTCATGCATCTACAAACAAAGATTTGTTCCATGAGTATGAACAGGGAGACTTTGGAGTGCTCTATTTAGGGGATGGTACGCCTTGTCAGATAGTTGGCAAAGGGAAAGTGCAGTTGAGATTGTAGATTGACAACACATGGGTGTTGAAAGAGGTCATGCATGTTCCAATTCTGAAGCAGAGTCTGATTTTTGTAGGAAGGTTGGGTGATGAGAGATGCAAAATAACCCTCACAGTGGATTCTTCGAAGGTTACCAAGGGAGCACTTGTTCTAGCAAGAGGTAAGAAAGTAGATACTCTTTATCTGTCTACTTGTATTATTGATTCTACTTCTGGTGTAGATTCGAAGATGTGGTCTAATAGGCTTGGTCACTTGAATAAGAAGGGAATGGAAGTTCTTGATTCAAAAGGTATGTGTTCAAATTTGGAAAGCATAGATAGAGTTCATTACAAAAAAAGGAAATTTGATGCTTTTGACAGGAACAAAGAAGCCTTGGTGTTTATGGAGGAGATGAAAGACAAAGATCAGTCACAAGGGTTGAATAAATCTGAGCAGGGCAGCATGGATAGAGGTTTGATCCAAGATGAGCTCACGAATGAAAATTTCATCACTTACAGGAACACACAGATGCCGATGTCGATCACATGGGACTGATGTCGATCAGCTAGATACCGACATCAGTCATGTGCAGACCAATAGGGTCGGTAGGTTAGGTAGGAGAAGTTTGACGTCAGTCATAAGGACTGACGTCAGTAGGGGGATGCCAGTGTCAGCTTGGGAAATGACGTTGATAGTCAGGGTCAGTGCAAGGAATCGACATCGATCGGGAGCAGACTGGGAGATGGTCGAGATCAGTCACTGGAATGGATGATGGGTGGACAGCTAGCTATCAAGGAGTCTCAAACACCCACATGGAGGTCAAAAATGGTAAGTGAACCTCATATTCATTGTTCACCTTCTTTATATTGCTTACTGATAGTCATGAACTAGGAAGATGGAAGAAGCAATGCAGGTAGAATCCAGAAACAGTGGGAGCTTGGCATGGATGAGGAGTGTGAGTCCTTGGAGAAGAACTAAATAGATATTTGTTGGTAGAGTTGTCAGCTAGAAGAAAGCACTAGATAGAGGGATGGATTCCCATTTTAGAGAAGAGAGTGGATGGACACATGAGACAGAAGGCTATGGTATATGGTCTTGAGTAAGCTGCAAAACAATGGAGGTTTGACCATTGTATTTTATATTTACCAGGTTGGATAATATTAGCTACATTATCCTGTTATTGTATTGTGGTACTTATTGCAGGGTTTCATATACAGGGAGTTTTCTAAGCTAAGGGTAGAGTTGGTTCAGAAGTATGTCATGGAGAATTTGGGAGCAGCAAAATTCTTGTGGCATAAGTGACATGTATTGCATCATAGGTTTGCGTGGTGGTTGGTCTTCAAGAGTGACTTTGAAGAGGGATACAGAGCCTAAGGAACAAAATAGATGGTGTACAGGTACAGGTACAAGTTGCAGCTATTTATCTCCAAGTGGGAGATTGTTAGGGTGTGGAGCTAAAAGCTTCAACTGTTTACAGACACAAAGAAGAGGATGCTAAAGAACCAGAAGCATTGGCATCGGTAGCATGACCGATGTCAGTCAGATTTAGTGCAGAAGGAAACTAGCGATGGCAGGACATCGGCTGACATCAGCAGCACCAGGCAAGCAGGGACTGGCGTCGGTCACCTGTGTATTTCTAGAACTGCTGTTGATGAATAATCAGTTAAGTGAAGCGAGTGTTTGCATGTCAAATGACTAATTATAGTCACGAGCTGTGTGTCTAATTATTGTAGTTAGAGTTATATTTTTGTAATCACGGGATCCTATTTAAAGACCCATAAGGCATGTATTGTAATTATAAAAGAAGGCAAGTAAAAGCATTGAAGCAATCAAGGTCAAGGAGATCTACAGGTGTAAGGTCAAGGAGATCAGCTGAAGCATTCAAGGAGGGATAACAACTCAGGTTGTAGAGTTGGTTTTGTGTTGAGCAAGAGAGAGAGGGAAGAAGGTCTTGAGGTGTGGTAAGCCTTTGAGGTGGAGCAAGAAGTGGCATCTTCCTTATTGTATTTTCTTCTAGTAATATTTAATACAAGAGTGTGTATTGTCTCTCAAATTCTTTGCTGTCTCAAGTTTCTAGTTACTTTATCATTCTGGTATAATTTCATGTTTAATTGCTTATAAGAAAGTAATCAATTGTGCTTCTATTGGATAAGGGGTCACCTAACAATTGGTATCAGAGTATATTGATTGTTGTAGGTTCCCTGACAAGTACCCTACCCAATCTAAATCTATATAAGCAACCAAAGTGAAATCTCTACCTGTGAAATACCACAATCCATAATCCAATATCCCCTTGATATATTTGAATATTATTTCACCAATTGAACATGACTGTATTTTGGAGCTGACTGATATCTTAAAACTATATGTACTACATGCATGATGTTTGGCCTTGATGCTGTCAAATATAAAAGACTACCAATCATAGATCTATATAAAGATTGATCTACAATAGGTGAATATTCATCCTTGCTCATCTTATTTAATATATACATTACTGTGCCAACTAGTACACAATCCTCAAAACCAAATTTATTTAACATTTTCTTGGCATATTTACTTTGAGATATGAAAATACCTTTATTTGACTAAAATGTTTGCAATCCTAAGAAAAATGACAATTTACAAAGCATAGACATCTCAAATTCTTTTTGCATATTATCAAAATGATTTTTTGTCATCTTTTCAATGTTTCTTTCAAAAATGATGTCATCAACATATACCACAACAATAAATTGATGCTCACCTTCTATTTTGATGTAGAGATTACTATCAACAAATCCTCTCTTGAAACCTTGATCTTGCAGGTACTTATCAAGTCGTGCATACCAAGCTCTGGGAGCTTGTTTCAATTCATATAGTGCTTTCTTCAATCTGCATACATGGCTACTAATATTTGAGAGAATAAATCCCTCAAGATGCTCAATGTAGACCTCTTCTTCTAGAATCTTGTTTTGGAAGGTAGATTTGACATCCATTTGAAACACTTTGAAATTTTTAAACACTGCATATGCAAGAAACATTCTAATAGCCTCTAGCGTTGCCACTATTGCAAAAGTTTCTTTAAAATCTATTCCCTCAATTTGAGCATATACGTTACATACTAATATTTCTTTTTTCTTGTTCACTTCTCCATCTTCATTCAAATTATTTCTATAAACCCATTTTATTCCTATCACATTGTGATCTTTTGATCTAGGCACTAATTCTTAAGTATCATTATTTTCTATTTGATTTAATTCTTCATCTATTGATTTAACCAAATTCTTATCATGTCTAGCTTCAAAAAAAGTTCTAGGTTGAATTTTGGATAAAAAAGAGAAATTAACTTGTTTAGATTCACTTACCCTCATTCTTTTGGTGCAAATTCCTTCATTTATGTCCCTGATTATGTCACTTTCATTATGATTTCTCTAAACATATTTGGATGGAGTTTTGGTGTCTTTTTAGTCTTTCTTCTATCTTCATTTGATTCTTCAAAATATTCCTCTTCAATGATTTTAGGAATGTCTATTGGATCATTGATTCTTTGTGTTCCATCTTCTTCTATCCTAACACTTACACTTTCAACAATTTTCTTGGTTCTTTTGTTATAAAATTTATAAGCTTTACTTTTGAAAGAATAACCAAGAAATATACCTTCATCTACTCTAGATTCAAACTTACCAAGTTTTTCATTGGTTCTCTTTATGAAGCATCTACTATTTAAAAATTTGAAATAATCAACTATTGCTGGTTTGTCTTTCTATAGCTCATAATGAGTTTTGTCACTATTGACTCTCAATAATTCTCTATTATGAATATGTACTACTATAGAAAATACCTCTCTCCAATATTTATCTGGTATCTTGGATTCATTTAGCATTTCCCTCACCATCTCCTGAACTATTTTGTTTCTTTGTTCAACTACTCTATTTTGCTATGGAGTTTTGGCTACTGAATAATGTCTCTTTATTCCATATTCTTCACAAAACTCAATAAATTTATCTAACATGAATTCTCCTCCTCGATCTAATCTTAGACACTTAATATTCAAATTGGTTTCATTCTCAACTAATGCTTTGAAATGTCTGAAAGCTTCTAATTTTTTTTAAAAAAATATTACCCAAGTTATACATGAAAAATCATCAATAAGAAACATGAAATATTTCTCACCTTGAGTACTTTGATTTCTCATAGGTCCACATAGATCAGTGTGAACAAGCTCTAACATCTGAGTGGTCGAGTACTCTTTTGTTTTGAACCACCTTATGGCTTGCTTCCCATGCTGATAAGGTTCATAAAGCATGTTAGATGGCTTTGTAATCTTTGGAAGATTTTTGATTACTTGCTTCTTGATGATGCTGATAAGATTGCCAAAATTTATGTGTCCCATTCTCCTGTGCCATAGCCAAATTTCTTCAATCTGACTCAAACAACATCTTTGACCTTTGATGTCTGATAGCATATACAAATTATTGCCTATTCTCTAAGCATCTATAACCAACACATCTGAATCTTTTCTCCTAATTTCAAAAACTTCAACATAAATCTTTAGTGTGTGCCGCTGATCACAGATTTGACTTACACTCAAAAGATTATGCTTAAGACCTTCTACATACAAAACATTTTCAGTTTTAGTTCTACTATTATACAAACTTAGTATACCTTTTTTGACAATTTTGGTAGTAGTATTATATTTGAATTTCACTATGCCACCATTGATCTTCTTCAAGGTTATGAAATTGATTTTGTCTCTTGTCATATGCCTCAAACATCCACTATCAATGAATCATGGCTTTTCTTGATTTATTGCATGCAAAGCTATTTACACCAACCTAGATTTTTTAGGTTGTTTCTTTTGTCATGAACCTGTCTAAACTTTCTTCTTGATGAATGAAGCCTTGAAACTTTAGTCCTTCTTGAATGACTCAAACACACTTCTATAGTACTGGGATATGTGTCCAAATATTTTTCACTTGTAACATATTATGGTCTCTTCATTAAAGCTTGATAGAGGAGAAAAAGAGTTGTGGCTACTACTTGACTTTGAATGACTTTCTTGATTGCCTTTTGTAGCTATGTTCTTTTTAGTCTTATTTGTTTGAGATGTCCTTTTTGTTTCCTCTTTTGTAAGAGCTTCAACATAGCTCTTTCTTTTTTCCTTATCTATAAAAGTATTGGCCTCCCCTTTCTCTTTTTAAAATCTGATACCTATTTTATCTGATATTAATATTTGAATTTATAATATCTTATTCAACATATTAGTGTTATTCTCAAATTTTGAATCATTGGATGCTTTATTATTGATTGCTTTATTTGTTTTCTCAATATCTACTTTTAAAGAAGCAATTTTAATAACATACCTTTCAGATTCTTTACTTACTTTTTTCAACTGTGCTGTTAGATCTTCTTCATTCTTCTTAGCTTCTTCAAAGTGTGCTTGTAGATATTCAATTGTTTCCTTTGACTCCTTTCATTTTTCTCGATCTGGAGATTTAATATTTAATTCTTCTCAAGAGTTTTTAACTCTTCTAAGGCACAAATGAGTTCTCCTTCTAGATTCAATTTGGCTTCATCCTGTTCTTCTTCTTGATCATTTGTACTTTTACTTACAGAGACATCTTCATGTATGGCCATGAATATAATCTCTTCTTCTTCTAAATCATTAACTCCACTATCTTTGGCTGAGCTAAGATCTTTAGAATACAAACTCTTCTTCTCAAATCCCTTCTTGAATTTTTCTTTGAAATTATTATTGTATGTAGACTTTTCTTCTTCATTGTCACCATTACCCTTATCTATGCACTTAGCTATAAAATGTCCAATGTTTACATAATTAAAATATTTAAATGATAATTTTCCTTGATATTTACCTATGCCCTTTTTTGGCTTACAAATGAATAGAGATCCATTTTCATATTCATCATCGCTAGAACTATCACTTGATTCTTGAATCTTAGCCTTCTCTTTCTTTATGTCTTGAAAGTAACTTCTCTTTTTGAAGGTTTCTCTTATTTGGTCCACATCTCATATACAGTAAGAATACCATGTAGTTCATCCATCTTTAGCTTGGATAAATTTTTCATCTCTTCAATTGCTAAAACTTTTGCATCATCACTCAATGGTAGAGATCTCAAAACTTTTTGAACCACAATTGATTCTTCTAACTTTTCTCCAAGACCTTGAATTTTATTAACGATTTGATCAGCCCATAAAAGATAACTTGCTATATTTTCTTCCTATTCCATCTTCAAACTCTCAAACTATCTTCTAAAAGTTTGAAGCTTGTCTTGCTGAACCTTTCCATCACCTTTGTAATATTCTCAATTTTTACCCAAGTTTCGTGAGCATATTTACATTACATAACTTTAACAAATTTTGATTCACATAAACCACATAAAATAACATTTAAAGCTTTAAAATTATTTTCACTTTCCTTCTTTTCTACCAGTGTAGCTACAAGTGTCTATGGCTCTTCATATTCCTCCACCACTGCTTGCCAAATGTCAAATCTAAGGGCCATCAAATAAGTCTTCATCCTTATGCTCCAAAAATCATAATTTATCCCATCAAACAAAGGTGCCTTATTTATAGAAAAATCTTCATGTGATCCAACCATCATGATTTCCTGATCTACCTTCAAGCTGTAAAACTTCTTCCAAAGGAACTTGCTCTGATAGCAATTGTTAAGCATAAAATATACTGAGAGGGGGGTGAATTAGTATATTATATATCTTTTACTTAATATGATTTCTTTTGTTTAACCACTTAATCACACATTCAAGATATGAAATAAAAATAAAACATTAATATACACCACATGTGTGTGTGTGTGTGTGTGTGTGAGAGAGAGAGAGAGAGAGAGAGAGAGAGAGAGAGAGAGAGAGAGAGAGAGAGAGAGAGAGAGAGAGAGAGAGAGAGAGATCAGATTTTTATGTGGAAACCCAAAGTGAGAAAAAATATGGAGAAATTTTTTCAAGTATATGAATGAGCACCAACTTAAAATATAAAGTTTGGAAGCACCAACTTGTAAGAGCACAAACCCCTTTGTCGAGCACCAACACAACAACTATTTATGAGCACCAACCCATCTTATGTATAAAACACAACTATCTCTCAATGTTGCTTACTCAACAAATGATAGAACTCTACAATATCTCATGCTTTTCTCTCTTCAAAAACAAATACAAACCATGCACTCTCTTACATATTACAAATGGCTTCTCAATACTTTATTTATAGCTTTCCAAATGACCTTTTACATTCACCCTTTATGAACCTTCAATATTCATGGAAAATGGCATCAAAATTGCATGATCCTTCATATCCTTGCATTTGAAAAGTCATATGGTGACCCTTCATAAGAAAATTCATGCTTTCCTCTTTTGTCTTTATCTTGGTGACTTTTATTATTCCTCAAAGTGTCCTTTCATGGAAAAGTGTGCCATACCCTCTTTTGTCTTCACATGGTGACTCTTGGAATTCCTTAAGATGACTCTTCATGAGAAAATGCATCCCATTCCTCTTTTGTCTTTTACCTCATGACTCTTTGAATTCTCCATGGGCCCTCTTTTGACTTATATAAAACCAAAAATATATTTATTAATATTAAATAAATATTAACACACATTAGCCAAGATATGAATATTAAAAACACCATTAAATTCAATGGGGCCTTTATCACCAATAATGCTAGACCTTTAACATCAATGACAATATTTCCAACAGTATTTCCATGATGTGATGTTGACATACTTTCCATTACCACTATATCCATGTATTAATTACATGTATCTTACCATAATTTTATCGAAGTGTATGATAGCTGTAATAAATTTTAAGAATCACCCCAAAGGTGGGAATCATTCTTTACTTTAACTAAGTTATGGTTATGTGACACATCCTACATACCCATTTATCCTTATACATGCTCACTTGTGCACCTTTGCTTTTATGTGTATTCTTATACACCATATCCTGTAATTTCATATAACACCCCTAACCCACACTAATAGTGCCTCATGGTCTTCCATGAGAACATAACTATCAAATTGCAAATGTTGACTATAAAACCAAAAAAATGGTATTTAACTAATGTAGCACTTTATTGAAAACAAGAGATCCTAAAATAAAAAAATGACATATGCCTTATTGGTACAAATAAGATAGACTTAGTTAGAAAAATATGATTTCAACTAACTACCATTGTAATGACCAAGAAGAAATTGGCCATCTAAACATTTCAATCAACATGTGCTAGTGGGACAGATACTATGAATAATAAAAGGACCATCCAAATAGACACAAAGCTTATAGAAGTGGCACACCAACTTGGAGTCATATATTAAGACTTGCATTCTAAGAGTAAAAGTCTTATTTTTGAGGTGGAGATCATGCCATGCATTCTATTTTTATTTCTCCATGTCTTGACTCTAATGTGCATGAAAATGAGCTTCATACAATTATAACAAAGCATTGAGGTGAACTTTTAATGATGCCTCATCATCTAGTTGCCCAACATGTACAATGCAAAGAGAGGGAATAAGAAAATCTAATGAAAGAATTGCCTTGATAGCGAATCCAAGATTGAATGGTGTGCTCTTATTTAGGCATTTGTAGGTGGTTTGATAAGCCCAAAGTACTATAGACACCTGATCATCCTAGTTAGTGCATCAAATATTACATATCTTGGTTAAAGTTATGCTTAATATATTGTTTAATGCCTCAATAGTACCATTATCTTGGGGATGATATGATGTTATCTTATGGTGAACAATCATGAATTTGGATAATAGGACACATATAGTCTCATTGAGGAAGTGAGTACCATGATCACTAGTGAAACTCAATGGGAAACAAAATCTAGTAATAATATGCCCTCAAATGAATTGTGAAACAATAAAAATGGTACAATCTCATGATAGTGAGTCTTTAGTCCAATAATTTAGATAGTTAATAGTGGTGATAACATAGTATGAACTAGTACACCATATTATTGGGTTAATGGGGCCAACAAAGTCAATGGTCCACTTTTAAAAAGGTTATTAAGACAAAATTTGATGAAGTGGCATTGAATCCTACCTATTGGGCTTTCCCACGCATTGGCAAATGTCATACCATCGAATGTAAAGCTTAACATCCTTAAAAAGGGTAGGTCACCATAAACCAACTAATAAAACCTTTTGAACAATAGCTTTGCCAATGTAATGTCCTCCAACAACACCTTTATGGACCTAAACACACTCATATTTCATAACACAACATTGAAGTACATCATCCCCACCAAGCTTATAAAGGATGCCCATAATGAGCTAGAATGGAGTAGTACAAATGATGAGTTACTTCTTGGATAGAGTGCTCAAATGAGTTGGAGCTGATCTGGTAGTCAAAAAGGCTACTATTTCCTCTAATTTGTTAATAACATATGAGACATGAAATCAATACATGTTAAGTAGGTTATCTTTGATGGCATTCACTAACTTACCAGATTCAATTCATGAAAGATGGTCTAGATCGCAATTGGCCTTTCTCATATTGACTATGATTGAGAACTATAATTATTGAAATAACACTATCCATAGGCAAATTTAACCATGAAAAACTAGTTTGTTGACAAAATATTTCAATACCTCATGGTATATGAAGAAAACAAAAGGGGTTTCTAATAGATACTGTTTAAGCTTTTGAACAATATAGAACATAGATAATGCCTCATGCTTTATAGTGGTATATTCCCTTTCGGCTAGAGTAAGCTTTCAACATGCAAAGTATATAGGGTGATCTAAATTAACCTCACTAGGATGAGCAAGTATAGCACCAAATTCCATGCCATAAGAATTGACATGAATTTGGAATGGTTTAATCCATTCTAGGAACTAGATAATTGGTGCAGTGATAAGCTTATCCTTTAATGTAAAAAAATATTCTTGGCACGAATGGGTCCAATTGAAATTTTTATTATGTTTTAATAGATCTTCAATATCCATGAATAATTTTTTTATAATATATAATGTGGCCTAGGAAGGTGAAAACCTCTCATTGGGTAGTCTATGCTAGTAAGTAGATGATGATGACAATCTTGGTAAAGTCCACTAAAAGTCCATATCGACAAATAATATGACCAAGGATAATTTGAATGGAATAGTAAAGAGACTTTTTTTAAGTTAAGATAAATTTGAAGTATCATGTAATGCTCAAGCATGAGCATGAGATTGGAACAATGGTCTTTCACTAAGCCATATATCATCTAGTCATCCAGATAAACCTGAAGGAACTTATCGATAAAGTCCTTGAAAGCTTCAAAGTAATCCTAGAGAATATAATAGGGGTATTATTCAATCTAAATGACATGAAATTATATGCAAAATACTCCCACTCAATGGGAAATGTAGTCTTGGGCTTGTCTTCTTCTACAATCTCGACTTCATGGTACCCAAAGAAACCATACTTAAAGGTATAAATTTCACATCAAGCAATGCCTTCTAGGATATATGTAGTGAATGTTATCAGTAAAGGATCAGTAGTGTAAGAAACATTAAGTAACTAATAATCCACATAAATCCTTATTCACTTATCCTTTTTAATGTTTATCACCATAAGAATTACCCACTAGGACTCATCAATATGAGTAATGACTCTCATGTGCAACATACTATCAATATCTTCTTTCACACATGCACACAAAAGAGGATTCTTTCGATAAGGTCATTTATTGACTAGATAAGCACATTTAACTAGTTTGATGTACATTTAACCTAAAAAAGAGTGAAAACCCTTCATCTCACTATAGTTTATTAGAAAAAATATCCTAATATTATTTTAATAGCTCAAACACTTTTGTGATTTTAGTATCAGACCAATAACTCCCCATGGTAGCCATCTTTAATGCATCTTCTATGTTGATATTGCATTAAATGGTCTGAAGTGGATCTAAGTATGGGAGATATGTATTTGGAATGGTGTACAAACATTTATAGTGCCATAATCTATGTGAATAGCTAAATGATTGGTCAATGGGTTAGGTGGATTAGATCCTTCACCTTCATCAACTTGAAACACAACTTTTTTACTTTACCCTTTTAAATTTCTTCTTGAAGTGCATGATTTATTACGAATTTAGGTGTGAAAGAAGATGCCTACTCAATAGGCTCATTAAAAATGGTTATTGTACCTAACACACCCCCTTTTCCCATAGGGAAATGGGGACCCACCTTTTTCAGATTATTATCTTGATTTTGACCCCCTCTTCTATATAGTTATGCAAATTCTGGGAAAAGATCTTGATTTGGTCTTTTATACTTTGGCAAGATGGCATTGGTATTGTGTTTCCATAGACTTAATCTTTTGTTCTATCAAGTTTTTTAATTTGAGCTAATTATTATAGAATTATGTTTTCATGTACTAACTTTATTATTCTCTTGGCACTTAACCTTTTGGGACTTTTATCATGGACCTATCTATGTTGAGGAAATTATTGTGAACATTTTATTTGAAATAATTCCCCTAAAGGAATTAGGTGTGTGGGCCCTTTGCCAAATGGAATTTAGTTTTTGGATAATTTACCCAATACACCTAATGCCATATAGACATACCTTTTAGGACTTTTGCCTTTGGCATTTTTGCCCTCTGACTTAACCTTCAGAAGTTTTGCCCCAGGCCAATTCCTTCAAGCTTTATGAACATACCCTTCAGCTTTTTGAAAGTTCCCTTCAGGACTTTTATGGTTACCTTTCAGGACTTTTGTAATGACCTTTTTTCCTATGGAACTACCCTTTAGGATTTTCATCTTAGATCATTTTACCCTATGAAGTAGACCCTTTGGCCCTTCCACTTACCCTTCAAGACTTTTGTCCTAGATTTTTTATCCTCTGAGACTTATCCTTTTGGTTTTTATTCCAAGCCCCTTTGTTTTTGAAATGACCCTTCAAAACTTTTGAAATGCCTTTTTTCCTTACTAGCCTACCCTTTGGGATTTTATCTTAAGCATTTTTACCCTATGAAGTAGATCATTTGGCCCTTTTGAACATGCCCTTTGAGACTTTTGTCTCAAGCATTTTTGCCTTACAATCCTATCCTTTAGGAATTTTTCCCTAGGCTAATTCCTTCAGACTTTATGTCTTAGACATTTTGTCCAATGTAAAAAGCCCAAAATAATTCCCCTAAAGGCACATGCCCTTTAGACTTTCTGAACTGACCCTTTGGACATTTTGAAAAAGACCCTTCAACCATTTTTGAAGTGACCACTTACCCTTCAGGACTTTTGTCTTAGACCCCTTTTTTCCCTTAGGCCAATTCCTTTAGGACTTTTGTCACGGTCCTTTTTCCCTTTGGCCAATTATTTTAGACATTTTATCTTAAACATCATGTCCTTTAGCCCTTTTGAGACCATCCCTTCAAGTATTCCTTTAGGTATTTTGTTTGATAGAATTGAGTACTTGGGAGAATTATTGTGCAAATTTTGTCCAAAATAATTCCCTTGATGAAATTCCTTTGGAATTTATGTCCTTAACATTTTGTTTGATGAAATAAGGGTCCTTACACAAATATTTGAAATAATTACCCTGAGACCAATACCATACTGCTAAGTGGCACCCTTGGTTAGAGAACATTTTCATGTCTTTGAGCTTAATTTAAGATTTTAGCCAAGGGTCCCAATCATATTTTTATATGCTAGGTCATCAAGATTAAATGCAAGATATCTTTTATATATTATTAACGTAGGTTTAAATCATATTTTACTAATACTAAGACCTTAGGCTAGAATATTCAGATAAGGTCCTTTATATATATTTCCCAAAGTATTATGCTAAGTCATTTTTTGCTTATATTTGTAGGAGCAGGGAATCCAAAAGAAATGACACATGTCAAGTTGAAGAGATTAAATGTGACAATCATGCAGATGTCATTAATGATCTAAAGATATTAGTTGATGATTGCACAAATATCAAATTTAACCTCAATAATGTGTCAAAATTATGAGATTAATTTTGACAATCACTGGACATCATTTGATGATCATGAGGATGTCATTTGATAATCATGAGGACATCATTTGATGATTGTATGAATTCCAAATTTAACCTTGGTAATTACTAATTTATGGAATTAAATTTGACAGTTGCATGGATGTCATTGATGGTCATGAGAACATAAGTTTATGATCTCATGAATGCCAAATTTAACCTCATAAATTACTCATTTATATTCAAATGTTAAGTAGACCCAATAGATTGATGATTCATGTTGATCCGTATAGTTGATCCAATGGTAAAAGATCAATAGAGAATTTTCAAAGGTCCTAGAATAAATAAAGAGTTTCCAAGTGGCATACCCACATAGTTGAAGTACAAGCCAAAAGGTCTAAGCTAAGATCTTATGGTGCATGTCGATTCAAGCCCATTTGAACAAATGACCTGAGAGTGAGTTAAAATGTCAAAGCTCCACAAGAATGACAAGTGTCACCATAATAGGATCCTAGTACATAGATCCAATGACCCATAAAAAGAAGCAAGGATCCTAGTACATAGAGCTTAGAAGCCCTGAGCAGCTTCAAAGTGGAACACATATGAAGTAGAGTAAAATAAGGAATAACAAGTGTTAAGCACATAAGAGGCAATGAGCCAAAAACACTAAAATATAATGAATTGTGTTAAACCAATGCAAATGATTGATGGTGCAATATCAATGGATACTTTTCAAAGATCCTAGACTCAATCAAGTGTTGACACATGTCACATTTTGAAAGCAAGTAAGGAATTATGGACATAATACTTGGATAGTTGGACACTTTACCTATGTTTATCAATAGGCATTGGGTCTCACAGTTAAGCTAGAGTATGAACATGCATGTCTTAATCTAAAAAATGAATATAAAAGTGAAGATCTAGATTATATAAAAGGCACAAGTTGGCATGCAATACACAATTTAGATTAGTCACAACTAACAGTAGTGTCACTAGTTATAAAAAATTAGTAAAGTGATTTTGGTCCTTTGTGCATATGTTAGAGTTCCATTTGAAGGTAGCTAATTAAAAGATCAATAGGTTATTCTCATAACCTGTAAAAGGAAGCATGTGTAGTTTTGGTAAATGATGCATATTTTAAAGTTTGCATATAGTTCAAGCTATAAGTGTTAAAAATTACCTCTATCTTTCTACACATGCACATGATGCATAGCTTTGGTGAAGGCTAATTTAAATGGATAACTATAAGTAGACTCTTATACAGTTTTAGACCATAGTTAGAACTCATGTTATGACTATCACATGTAATGACATTGCATGAACTTGGAGGATGAGGTGACCCCTTCCCCAAGTATATATAAACAATTGTAATCCAACTTGGATTTTGGTCAAAGAATTTTTTTTATAGGATCAACATCAATTTTGATCATCAATGAATGTGTTTATGTATTTTCTTTCCAATTTTTATGTAATTAATTGTTACTTTCATTGGTTGTATGTTTCAATAATCTTTAGTGTGCAAAAGTTACAAATGGATTCTTGATTATTTTGATTGATATGATGATCTATATATGTGTAAAAACTATTGAAAGATTGCTAATATATTGGTTAAGATAGTCAAGTTAAAATTAATTCATAATTATAATTGTGCATTAGTGATTTCTTGGATGTAGTTTTTTATGTGTGTATAACAACTGCCTTAGAAACTTCACTAGCCTGAGCCATAATCTCTTGATTAAGGGTGTGCAATAGCTACCCTAAAAGGAGTAACCTTTGTTTGAGGCTTGTGAATTTATTACATAATTATTTCCTTAGAATTCTTAGCCATGTCTGACTATGTGTGTGTAATTTATGCTAGCAATAGGCATAGGTTTTGAGAGCACTTAGCCTTTTAGAAACTAGCCAGGGGAGTAGTTCCTAAAAACCATAAATGTTTTTTTTCTACCTTACATTTCCTGTTTCATGTAAATTTTCACTTAATTTTTGAAGGAAAGAGAGAAAAAAAACTTGGTATGGGTATGGTTAAAAAACTTATTTGGTTGTGCATGCATTGAATCAGAAGATTGTGAAGAGATCCTCTTTGGCTTGGGAGGAAGACCTATAGATAAGAAAGAACTAAAACAAACTTGTTTGTTAGATAGATAGTTGGGTGGATTACCTAATGATAGATAGATCTTAGAAATGAGAGCTTCCTTAGGGGTTGTCAATCCACATGTTTTAAATAATCAAGTTGATAAATTGGAAAGAAGGTACTTGCATCAATAATCAAAAGATATTGAAATGATATCAAGAAAGCTTGCTAGAAAAATATATCAGAAATGATATAATTAGTGATAAACTAATTAATACTAGTTCTAACAAGTTGGGGTATGCTTTAGAAAATTTGAAAGGGGTTTGTGAGTGGTTGAAAACACAAAAAAATGGATTTGGTTGGGTGTAGGTGGGTGAAATTAGCTTGTTAGTTTTTTTTCCATAGGTGACTGTCAGTAGTTGGGGTGACCGTTGGTGGTTATGCCTGACTATCAATAGTTGGGATCTAGCCATCAATGATTGATTGTGGAATTTTAGGTTTGATCAATAGAAGATAATAAGATACCATAAGTGGATTCTAAGAATTGGGCAAGGGCTAGATTGATTGCAAAATGGAATAAAAGTACATGAATATTGACAAACAAGTGCTTATCTCACCAAAAGTTAGTTAGGTGGGTAGTTGATGCAGTTATCTTCTTGGTGGATTCTAGCTTAATTCTGGTAGAGTAATGGTAACTAAAATCTTGGTTGAGAGACAATGATAAGTTGGCTCTCAATAAGATGGTTGATAATGCTTGACAATGCAGATGATGTTGATTGATTTGATTGACCTATAAAAGAAACTCTTGAATGCTTGAGCTGATATTTATTATAGATCCATTTGACCTCTTAGGCCTCTCTCTCTTATAGGCATAAACAAGAAGTGGAAGTGAAGGTGTAACTAGGTCATCTATATATAAGCTATGTATGCAAAGACTCACAACACAAATTAGACAACTTTATATTTAGAAAAGGGTTAGTAGATATTGCATTCTCTTAGTGAAGAGGTAGATCTTAATCATCAATGATTAGGGGTTCCTATGGTTGATTATTGATGGTCACCCTAACTGTTGATGGTTAGGGTCCATAGGAATAGGGTTGTGAAGCTCAGGGTTACTCATTTAGGTGAAACTAAGTATAGATTGGTTAGTTTAGGCCTGATAGGTGTAGGTTAGTCATAAGAGGGTCTACGGGTACTTCCAAGGCTACTTCAACATTCAAAATCATAAGTGTGTGGATTTTTGGTGTCTACACTTCCCTCCTTTTTTGAGTTTATTTTGAGATCTACCCACTCTAGATTAGTAACCGATCACCCATCCAACTCACATAGAGATTCAATACACTTATTATGAACCACACCTCCATCCAAAAACCTTGTCAATAACTTGCATGCCCTACCTGCTATTCCACCAATAGGTTGTAATAGATCACATACCTATAACTTGTGCCCTAGAGTGGGGTTTACCTATATTGATAACTAAAAATTTTAGAGTCTACCTCATTAAGGCTATGGTGTGCATAAAACCTACATTAATAGGTCTATATTGGCACTAGAAGGAGGGCTAACACCTTTGATAGTAGTAGTTATCCTTTGCATAGATTTACATTAGAGTCACCAAGGAGAGTGACTAGATCTAATTCCCAGGTTGGTTTATTAGTCTCACCCTTGTCAAACCATAAGAGACCTAGAACTGTGCCAACAATCCTAGTTGAGGATAATCCACCTTTTCTAATAGGGAACCCCTTACTTGTAAGGAAACCTTTAATTTTTAATCAACCAATGGCTCAAAAAAATCCCTTTTTAGTTGGGTTTACTATCACTATCTCAAGAGACATGAATAATTTGCCTCAAAATATTGAAAAGTACTTGCCATCCTTTTCTCCTTCAAGAGCAAGGACAATAGAGGAATATATCAAATTAGTTAAAGCTACTTTAAGATTAATGAATATTATAGATGAGGATGTTGCATGTAGATTATTCCCTTTTACTTTGATGGATGCTTCTTATGATTGGTATTTAAATCTAAAGGAAAATTTCATCACTGCTTGGGATGAATGTCAAGCATCTTTTCTTGCATAGTTTAGATAGGTCACCAATCTTGGTTTAGTATACTAACACTTTACTAGCATGAAAAGGGAACCTAATGAGCCCATCCATGCTTTCAATGAAAGATGTATAAGATGTACAACTGGTTAACACTAATGTATAAACTAGAGGCAACATTAGCATTAGAAATGTACAAGAACACCTTGGACCCTATCAATAATGTGTTCTTGAGAAGATCAATTATAGCTAACACTTTGGCATTAAAATTTGAAGAGGTATAAGTAGATCAATCCTTAGATGCCCAAAGTACCTAATGTCAACAATGGTTTTCTAGCACTAAATTTAGTTCCACATGTAAGGCAGAATGTCCCAGCATTTGATCAGAACTAATTATACACACTACCTCCACTAATATAAATAATATACTCAAATTTTGGCTACTTGAACAATCATGTAATGGGAAATGGTTATTAATAGAACCAACAAGTGGCTAGACTTCCCTCTACCATTTTACAAGGTATGGATTCCATAAAGGTAGAAATAGATTCTATTCAGAAGATGGTTCAAAAGTTGAGCAATGATTTCCTAAATATGTAAAGGAAGATGGGAAATATAAATGACCCAACCAATAATCAGAATTCTATATTCCAAAGATACAATAGATCATTCAATAGGCCTAAATAGCCTAAGAAGCTTTCAGAGATCAACATAGTAGAGATGACTCTTCCCAATTGGTGTAAAATTCATAATACATCTGAGCATGGTGGGCTCAACTCTATTGAAGTTTGTGTAGCATTAAAAATCTTTTAAAGAGAGGTGATTAGACAAGATCAGATGTATAATCCACCTGAGCATCATCTAGATCTTGGATCTTCAAGCACTACTATGTTCTCTGAAACTCATGAGTCTCCCTTCTTAGGTGAGGATGATAACGAACCAAAAAACAATATGGATGAAGTTCATGCTTTCTAGCAGTTTTATAGAGGTACATATAATATAAGGAATAAGTAACCACTCACAACATTGACTCCTCCAAATATGATGGTGATTCCTCTTAATCCTAAAATAGAAAATAATCCCCCTATGAAGGGGAATGATCAACAATAGAGCAAGAAAGAACCGAGTAAAGGAGGATACAACATTACTGAGGATATGAAGAAGATCAAGGAGAATATAACTCTTCATGAGTTAGCACAGATCACTAAACAAAAAGATCTTCTTTATAAGTCTATTACTAGAAAGGCCCCTATGGAAATAACAAAAGCATCTATAAACAAAGTGAAAGTTGCCGATGCCACTATCATCTACAAAAGTAAGACATAAGTTCTACCCTTTTTACTGACTATTAAGGCATTTGGTAAGAATATTCATAACTATTTAGTTGATTCTAGAACATCTACAATTGTCATGCCTACATCCATATATCAAAAGATTGGTTTGATGCCAAGCCCTTAAAAGAGGATAGTTTCATAATTGGACAAGATAATGGTCCTAGTGTTAGAGAATTGAATAATGTGCACATTCAAGTAACATCTAAGCCAAGAGTCTAAATGACCATTAATATTCTAGTGGTGGACATACCTGAAGGGTATGGTCTATTTTTGAGTAGGGATTGGTCCAAAACACTCAAAAGATATCTCTTTATAGACTTCTCTCATATATGGTTACCATGGAGAGGAGTTTTAAATCAAATTATAATTGATAGATAGTCGAGAATGGAGTATCCCATTACAAAGTACAATGCCAAAAATGAAGAGGTAAAGTATGAGTCACCCAACCTTGGTATTTGTACTTTTACTACTAAAAATTAGGTACAAAAGCTAGAAATTGAAGGTTCTATTCAAGTATGAACTCTACACTTTGATGGTGCTAGATCCAAGTAAAGATTAGGCATGGGAATTGAGTTGATTGATCCATAAGGTAAAAAATTCTTGGTAGCATACAGGTTGTAATTTCCATGTACTAATAATAGAGTTGAGTATGAGGATTTATTTTTGGGACTACAGTTTGCACTAAAAAATAAAGTCAAGCAAATATTAGTATTTGGTGACTCAAAGCTGGTGGTAAATCAAGTTATAAATAAATACCAATACAAGCTATCTTATTTGAAGAGATATAAGCATAGATTGTGGGACCTGATTGAAAGCTTTGAAGCTTTCAACATAGTAACACTTCCCATAGAGAAAAATTAGTCTGCTAATTTATTAGCTGCTATTACTGCTAATCTAGAGCTACTACAAGAATCTAAGGTAAAAAAGTTCTCAATTGAATTGGTACCATGTCCTTCCATTATAGATAAGATAAAAAATTTCTAGGTCTTTGATAATAACCAACATATTATTAAAATTTTAACCAATTTAGGGGAATTATAATCCAAAATCATCGATGAAAAGGACATTAATCACCTATATCAAGAGGAATCAGATAAAGAGGGCATTTTTTAGCTCAAGGAAAATTAAATTCTAACTAGCTTGGTCTCCTTAAAAAGACCATTCAATATAGTTACTCAGGCAAAACAACTAAGACAACCAAAATTCAATGAATCAAACTTTAGAGAGTAAAATCTAGGAGATGAACACTACCTATGTTATGTGAATATCAACCTCAACTGTACCCTAGAAGAGAGGCAATGAGTGAAGGATTTAATTGCTTGATATAGGGATGTCTTGAACATATGAAGATTTGAAAGTTTATGATCCTTAGGTAATAACTCACATGATTCCATTGAAACTAGATCATAAACCATTCAGATAGAGGGAAATAATAGTCAATCCTATTCTAGAGCCTCTCATTTAGAGAGAAGTGGAGAAGCTTTTAAATGCAAAAATTATCTTCCTAGTTCGACATTCTACCTGGGTGGCTAATTTGGTCCCAATGAGAAAGAATAATGGTGAGATCAGATTATGTGTCAATTTTAGGAACCTAAATGAGGATTTTGAAAAGGAAAATTATCCCCTACCTTCTCTAGATGAGGTTATATAAATAGTAAGTGGTTCTAAAATGATGTCCTTCTTGGATAGATTTTTAGGCTACAATCAGGTATTGGTACAATTTGAGGATAGAATAAAGACAACATTTACCATGAAGTGGGGGTTTTATACATATAATATGGTGTTGTTTAACCTAATAAATGTAGGAGATACCTTTCAATGTGCCATAGATCATGCATTCGAAGAACTGACAAGAAAATGCATAATCATCTATATGGATGATCTTATGGTATTTTTAAAGAATTGGGAAGACCACATAAGTCACCTAAAATCCATATTCAAAATATGTAGAAGGTTCAGTATTTAATTAAACCCAAAGAAGAGCATATTCAAAGTGACTGAAGGTAAGCCTTTGGGGAACATCATCACCAAGGATGGGATCCTCATTGATCCAAATAAAATTCAAGCGATTTCAAAAATTCAGCCATCAAACAATAAGAAGGCGATTAAATAATTATTAAAAAATATTAAATTTGTAAAGAAGTTCATCTTAGGATTTTTAGACCCCTAAATGCCATGCTTAAGCAAAATGTCAAGATAGAATGGATAGTTTAAGCCTGAAAGTCCTTCCAAGACATTAACAATACAATATCATAAGGTCCAATGCTGATTAGTCTAGATTTTAATAAAGATTTCTACCTATACTCATTTTTTTAGAGAATATGATTTATTCTATCATCATGTAGAAGAAGGATGGGACTGAGCATCCAATTGCATTTATGAGCATGAATCTAAAGGATGTAGAGCTTAGGTACTCTATGATTGATAAATAGATTTTCACACTTCTTAAAGTTGTGAAATTTTTTTGGCATTACATCTTGAGGAATAAAGTTATTTTCATCATACCTAATCCCACGATCAAACTCACCCTATCATAGAACAAGATGGGATAATGATGAGGTAAATAGATGGCTAAGCTATACAAATTTGATATAGAGATCAAGCCTGCAAAGATCATTCAATGGCAAAGCATTATTTAGCATATAATTGAACGAAATCCATGTATCATAGTTGAAGAGGTATGTGAAGCTCAAGTATCTAAAGGAAAATGGTATACTAATATAATATAATATTTAATTATAGGAACTTGTTCCCCAGATCTCAATAGAGAGAGGAAGGGAGTCCTCTATGGAAGAAATTTTGAAGGTATTTACCTCAGGTGTGTATCTACAGATGAAGCTAAAGAAATCTTAGAGAACTTATATTAGAAGATAGGTAGTGGTTATCGTTCTAGGAATACCACAACCCATAAGATATTAATAATGGGCTACTACTAGCCAATAGTTTTCAAGGATGCTCACACTCATTTAAGAACATGCCATGAATGTCAAGCTTTAGCCAAGAGAGAAGTATACATAATAATACATTTACAACCAATTGTTGAAGGAAGGACATTCAACCAATGGGGTTTAGACTTCATTGGTGTGATCAAACCAAATTCTTTAGCATGCCATAAATTTCTACTAACTACTATGATGGGTGAATATTTTGTCACCAGCTAACTAATGGGCAAAATAGGTTGTTTCAACCACAACATAAGGAGATTGGTAAACCAAATGTGCAGGTTTACCACATCAAAGGGGGAAAAATCTCTCCTCTCATCAAGGGGAGGTTCCTTATAAATATGAGGTGCTATATATATTAATATACTATAAATAAGCTAAAAATAACACTCAGGGGTAGGATAACACCATCCATCTCTCTTTTTTTAGAGATGAAGTTCACAGACATAAGAGAATTCTAGTGAAATGACAGAAGGAACTTTTCTTCTTTCAGAAGTGGTCTATAACAAACAACAAGAATTTTTTAAAAAAAGTAACTGATAAGTAAATGTAATAGGGTGAAATAATCAGTAGAATGAGCTATAGTGCAAAGTCTCCCCCTCAACTACCAAAGAGTGAAATATGAAGGATAATGCAGGCACAAAGTCATCCCAAGATCCTTTAAATAGAAATAGAAAATAAACACACTAAAGACAATTATGGTAGCACAAAGTCTCTCCACAGTCAGCTTTAGGACACTTTCCTGGTTACTTCCACTAGTCTTACTTATTTAATTAAATAGACAAGAACACATTTAGGAAATAGACACAAGAACAATTTCCTCAATAACACAAGCTATTCCAACACAAAGTCTGAAAGGTCACTTGCTTTCTCGTTCAGATAATGAAATATGATTAACAATCTGATCTCAAAGTCTCAGTAATGCCTTTCAATTTGGGTAAAGTTTTGATTCTGATATCAAAAAGATCTCTTTTGCATAAAATAAGAGATTACAATATATAACACTCCTATAAAGACTTGGGCACTTTATTTCATGGAATGGCCTATGCTACATTCAATGCCTTGAATGCATTTTAAGTTCTGTCAAGGGGCCATGTTGGATTAGGGCATCAACCTTAACTATGGCATGTCAATTCATCTCAAATGTCCCCTCCAAAGTATGGGCCACCTAGTCCTCTTCCTGATATATGCATAGTTGTCCACTTAACCTTTACTTGATTTAGAAAAATAGGCCATGCTATTGAGTGCTTGTGCTCTCTGATGTCCACCTAGTGGACTATTTCACCTACTAAAAATAACTCTTGTGTAGATATTTTTGGTCTTTCTACATCGTTCCCTCTTTCCTCACCATGTCTTGTCCTTCCTTGGCGATCTGAGCTCTCGGGCTATCTTGTCACTTTCTACTGGCTCCTTCGACTTCTTCTTTTTCTGGTTTCTAAGTTTGTTTTTAGGTCTGCAGCATATTTGAAAAATAATAGATATTTTATTACCCTAAATTTGACATCTGCAGGGATTTCACTAGTCACTAGTCGCTTGAACCACTTTGAACCTTGAACCTTTGAACCTTTTGGTTCAAGGTTCAATGGTTTAATGGTTCATTCTTTGCTCTTCGAATCCTTTGTTATTCTAAGTCTCTCAAACTTTATTGAACTCATTGAACCTTTGAAATTTGAACTCTTTTGGTTTAAGGTTCAACGGTTCAATCTTTCTTCTTTGAAGTCTTCTTTTGTTTAAGTGCTTTGAAGTCGTTTGAACTTTTCAAAGCAGTTGAACTTTGAACTTGACGAAGTCTTCAAACCCGTTAAAGCACTTAACTCTTTTGGAACCTTTGAACTCGTTGAGCCTTTGAACCTTGTTGAAGTGGGGTTCAATGGTTCAATGGTTCATTCCATTTGTTTGAAGCCTACCGATGGACCTTTTGGTTGAACCTTAACATTGAACCAACCTTGAAATTGCTTAAGTGTTTGGAAGTTATTCCTTTATGTGAGTCTGCCTATTGAAGTTGTTGAACCCGTTGAACCTGTGAGTCCCTTGACTAAAAATGTTTGAATAATTAAAGAACTTGAGCACTCAAAACATTTTTTGAGAAGGGAAGAGATAATTTTGGCTTGCAAGACCAAAATAGTTGATATGTTGTCCCAAAAACAAGTGATGGATTTTGGGAACAATAGCTAGCTCCAGTTGGGGAACTTCCATCGATTGTAAAAACAATCGAAGGGAGTAGAATCTAGAATCTCTAGTGCCTTTAAGTATGGCATTGGGCTACGGAGTCATGCTACCCAAAAATAAAGGTGCAAAAGATAAATGAAAATGAACAACATAAAACAAGCTGATCTTATTTGATACTTTAAAGATTGAAGTGCTTCAGATGCCACCCACTATGAGATAGTGAAAATAGCGTTCTATCTTGATATATCAACAATAAACCATTTTCTCCCTAGAAGTGATGATTGGAGAATGGACCTCTCCACTAGGAATCAAATTTTTTGTGCATTCCTTTTGGTTCTCTCCTCTTGCCCCACAGCAAGACTTGATTTCCAGTCTAAAAATCATAAATCCTTGCTCTCTTGGAGAAGAGTTTCTTTTCCTAACTTTGGTGCATGGTAGTATGGTCTATTACCATAGGTTATTGCTCTTCTAATCTAGTGAAGCACATTATTTGATTATCAACATCAAACACTTGCTAATGGTTAGCTTATTAGGCACACTTGGCTAAAAGACCAGTTTGATAGTGTGCCTATTATCTTTGAAATCAGGGTGAGGAACCACGAAGGTTACAGGGACAACTAATGAATTTTCATGATTATGAAGCTCTCTGGGTACTATTAATATATTGAAAGCATCAAAACTTTCAATATAGTCCCATACCAGATTGCGGTAATGGTGCAATCTTTTATTCCTAGTTTGACACAGGTTCTTCACCTAAAAAACCATCAACTCAACATCTCCTTTGGCATGAAGGAGCTTGACACCTTTGTCTTGAGCAGCCTTCAACCTGAGTAACAAAGATTCATACTCAACAGTGTTGTTGGTGTTATTGAATTGCAACTTGTATGAAGAAGGAAAAATATCTCCTTAAGGAGATATCAGCACAATCCTAGCTCCAACACCAATAGAAGAATTACTACCATCAAATTCTAGGATCCAAACATCATCACAAATTGATCTTCTATCATATTTTTTTGGGTTAGGGAGGGAGGATTATTTTGCATCTGAACTTTGCTCTACTAATTATCCTACTATCCTGTCTAAAATTTTTGGATTATCACCTATAGGGATTTCATCAGATGAAATAGGGACATCCTCTATAGACAGGAAAAAGTTACCCCTTCCTAAAGACTCAAATAGAATTTGAGCTTCAGGGGTTGATGTTTGGGTGACAATATATTTTACCTTCTTCTCAAGAAGTAGTCTCTACATGATGTCTTTGACTGGGATCCTTGCTTCAGACAGGTCCATGCTCAATTATCCTCTAACATCCTTGTAGAAATTTTGTCCAAGCAGAATGCCATAGGAGGCTGGGACATCGGCTATCAGGACTGTCATTTTAATTCTTTTTCTTGGAAAGGTTGTAAATGTAAATTAGGCATCCTTGATTTATCCCAATAGTGGCACTTGTTTTTTCTCCATGGAGAAACATCTCCCAAATGTCTTGGTTAGTGTAAGACCAAGGGATTCAGCTACTTTAATGGGCATGACGTTGTTAGATGCACCTAAGTCTATGATGTAATTATTTAGCTAGTGTCCATTTATCAGCAGGGAAACATAAAATGATTTTATTTTCCTAGGGGTAGCTGGAGGAGTAATGACAAAGTTATTCTGGCTGGATGTGTTCTTGGGGGGACTAGGAGTTACTTTTGAAATTTCTTGTCCTATAGGGATGACTTTATCCTTCACATATTCCACTAATCTATCCAACTATTCAGGGTTGGATTACAGGAATTCAAATTTAGACATTTGAATTTTGGTTTTCTTCACATGGTCGATTATATCAAATGTTTGAAATGAATTAAGAATAGGGGAAGGTAGTTCATCCTGCTAATTTTTAGGAGGGGTGGTACTGGTCTATGAATTTGAAGTTGAATATGAAGGAATGTCTAGAGTACTTACTTTTTTACTACTCACTGGGTCCTTTGATTGAAAAGGTAGAGTGGTTCCTCGCTTAACAATTGTAATTGATAGTTGAGAATGTTCCTCTATTTTTTTCTTATTAGCTTACTAGGCTGACTAGTTCTGGGACCCGATGAATACAGTGCATGATCCATCAAATGCTTCACCTTTATTTCTGGGTTCATCCTGGTAATTTAGGAAACCAATGTTGGAGTTGCTAGCTAATTCTTCTTCTCCCTCTATGAAGAGATTATCATCATCTTCTTAGTTCAATTTAGGCTAGAAAAAATAAATTAGATTCTATTTCAAGATATCCAACTGCTAAATTGGTTGGAGGTGCTTTAATGGCAAGTTTTCCCTGTAGGGGAGGAAGATGATTTGGCTGCCCTTGATTCCTAGTAGCATTGCCTTGGTATGACTGATTGGGGAATGTTATTCTTGGTATATCTCTGTATGAAGGAGAAGAAGACATCCCTTGTGCCATTTAATTCCTGAGAGCTAACAACTCATTTGCTAGCTTCTATACCATTAGATCAGTGGTGCCTGTAGATATATATTCAAAGGATGAAGAAGATTTACCTCTATTACAATATCTACTTATCTTCCCCACTAAGATGAGATCATCTTCTACCTCAGTGGGCAAATTCTAAGTAGCAGCAAGCTATGTGGCTAGCATGTCTTAGCAAAAAACTCACTTCATGTAGCTGAGAGTTTATGAAGAAGCATTTGAGATTATTAGCTGTTGGTTGAGCAATTATAGGAATCCTGTTCCTCAGCTTGTCAAATTTGGCTCTAAAATCCCTCATAGGTTCATGAGGCTCTTTCTTCATTTGTGTGAGCTAGGCTAGTAGGGTATGTGCATCTTCTGTAGGCTTGAACCTTGATTCAAATTTGGCTTTAAGAGTGTTCTAGTCAGTCACTGACTGAGCCTATAGATGGTAGAACCAGTCTATAGCAGCACCTTGCAATGTTTCCATAAATAGCCTAATTGCTACATCTTCATACTCGACACTTATCACACCAAAGGCTATGTTGAAGGCTGTAATATGTTCATCATGGTGAACTCTCCCATCATGAAAGAACTTAGGGAAATTCTTTCTTGAACTACGTGGTAGCTCATGTAGAGGTGGAGTTAAATTGAGTGGGCCAAAAGAGTTTCCCCAGGGGCCTTAAACTACCATTATATGACTATGGAAAGGGGGAATAAAAAATTTGGGTGGAGTATGTATAGGCAAAGCTTTACTAGCAGAGAAAATAGAAGATCTACCTTGTATTGGTGACCTAGTGTTGGTAGGAGGAAGACTCCTAGTTCATTGAAGGTGAGGTTGTGGAGGAAACAAATCAAAATTGCTCTGCTACACCAACTCAAAAATAGGGTCAACAATACCTTGATATTTTTGGCTTCTTGTATAGTGTGGAGCTGCCAGATTGTAGAATAAAAATGGAAAAGAACTGGCCCTACTTCAACTTTGAGCTTGAGGCTCCAAACTACTCATTATTCCCTAGTGGGGTCACCAAAAACTATTGGTGTGAAGCTGGCAGTGTTCTTTTCTACTTCACGTCGTTCCCTAGTAGTATGAAATGCTTCAATTTTAATAGACTAGAAAAGGACTAGAAATGCTCGTTGATCCCTAGCGAAGTCACCAAAAACTATTGGCATGAAGGTGGAGGAAAATGGTAATGGAAAAGGACTTGGAACAATGAAGAAAATGGATAAGGAAAAGAACTAAAATTACTCATTCTTCTCCAGCAGAGTCACCAAAAATTTTTGGCATGAAGGTGGAGGAAAATGGTAATGGAAAAGGACTAGAACAATGAAGAAAATGGATAAGGAAAAGAACTGAAACTACTCATTCTTCCCAAGTAGAGTCACCAAAAATTGTTGGGTGAATATTTTGTCACCAGCTAACTGATGGGCAAAATAGGTTGTTTCAACCACAACATAAGGGGATTGGTCAGCCAAATGCACAGGTTTACCACATCAAAGGGGGATAAATCTCTCCTCTCATCAAGGGGAGGTTCCTTATAAATATGAGGTACTATATATATATTAATATACTATAAATAAGCTAAAAATAACACTTAGGGGTAGGATAACACCATCCATCTCTCTTTTTTTAGAGATGATGTTCACAGACATAGGAGAATTCTGGTAAAATGATAGAAGGCACTTCTCTTCTTTTAGAAGTGGTCTATAGTAAACGTCAGGAATTCTTTCTAGAAAGTAAATGATAAGTAAATGTAATAGGGCACAATAATCAATAGAATGAGGTGTAGCACAAAGTCTCCCCCTCAACTACCAAAGGGTGAAATATGAAGGATAATGGGGCACAAAGTCATCCCAAGATCCTTTAAATAGAAACAAAAAATAAACACACTAAAGATAATTGTGGTAACACAAAGTCTCTCCACAATCAGCTTCAAGACACCTTCTTGGTTACTTCCACTAGTCCTGCTTATTTAATTAAATGGACAAGAAAGCATTCAAGAAATAAACATAAGAACAATTTCCTTAACAACACAAGTTATTCCAGCACAAAGTCTGAAAGGTCACTTGCTTTCTCATTCAGATAATGAAATATGATTAACAATCTGAGCTCAAAGTCTCAGTAATGCCTTTCAATTTGGGTAGAGTTTTACTTCTGATAACAAAAAGATCTCTTTTGCATAAAATAAGAGATTACAATATATAGCGCTCCCAAAAAGACTTGGGTGCTTTGTTTCATGGAATGGCCTATGCTGCATTCAATGCCTCGAATACATTTTTAGTTCTATCAAGGGGCCATGCTAGAATAGGGCATCAGCCTTAATTGTGGCATGTCAATTCATCTCAAATGTCCCCTCTAAAGTATGGGCCACCTAGTCCTCTTCCTGATATTTACACAGTTGTCCACTTTTCCTTTACTCGATCTAGAAAAATAGGCTGCGCTATTGAGTGCTTGCACTCTCTGATGTCCACCTAGTGGACTATTTCACCTACTAGAAATAACTCCTATGCAAATATTTCTAGTCTTTCTTTATCATTCCCTCTTTCCTTGCCACGTCTTGTCCTTGGTGATTTGAGCTCTTAGGCCATCTTCTCGCTTTCTATTGGCTCCTTCAGCTTCTTCTTTGGTTAGTCACTGAGTTTGTTTTTAGATCCATGCCATATTTGAAAAACAACAAATATTTTATTACCTTGAATTTGAGGTCTGAAAGGATGTCACTGGTCGCTGGTCACTTGAACCACTTTGAACCTTGAATCTTTGAACCTTTTGGTTCAAGGTTCAACAATTTAATGGTTCATTCTTTGCTCTTCGAATCCTTTGTTATTCTAAGTCTCTCAAACTTTATTAAACTCATTGAACCTTTGAAATTTGAACTCTTTTGGTTCAAGGTTCAATGATTCAATGGTTCAATCTTTCTTCTTCGAAGTCTTCTTTTGTTTAAGTCCTTTAAAGCCATTTGAACTGGTCAAAGCGGTTGAACTTTGAACTTGCTGAAGTCTTCAAACTCATTGAAATGCTTAACTCTTTTGGAACCTTTGAATTCATTAAACCTTTGAACCTTGATGAAGCAGAGGTTCAATGGTTCAATGGTTCATTCTATTTTTTTGAAGCCTACTGATGGACCTTTTGGTTGAACCTCGATGTTGAAACAACCTTAAAATTGCCTAAGTGTTTGGAAGTTGTTCCTTTATGAGAGTCCACTTATTGAAGTTGTTGAACCCGTTGAACTTGTGAGTCCCTTGACTAAAAATTCTTGAATAATTGAAGAACTTGAGCACTCAATTTTTTTTTTGAGAATGGAAGAGAGAATTTTGGCCTATAGGACCAAAATAGTTGATATGTTGTTCCAAAAACAAGTGACGGATTTTGGGAACAACATACTAAAATTATTACACTAGATGGATTAAAGCCATAGCCACAAAGAATTGTAGAGCATAAGATGTGATTTTATTTTTAGAGGAAAAAATAACAATGAGATTTGGCATGCCCATTTATTTGGTTTGTGATAATAGACCTAATTTTATATTAGTAGAATTTATTGAATGGGCACACGACAACTAGATTATTATCAGGTCAGCTTCTAATTATTACCCTTAGGGAAATGGGCTGGCAGAATCAACAAAGAAGAATCTAATCAATGCAATTAATAAATTAGTAGGGGATAAGCCTAGCGACTAGCATAATTTTTTTAAGTATGCTCTTTGGGTAGACCAAACAAGACACAAACGAGCCCTTTAAGCTTCACCTTGTCTATTGGTGTATGGACTAAAAGGTGTATCCACTTATTAGTTCATGCAAGACTACATGAAATTGAGTGATAAATTAGAATCAAGGTTGATAGACATAATATAAATGGAATATTTAAAGACTGAGGTCTTGCAAAAATTTAACAAACACTAGGATGTGGTTTGATAAGAGAACAAAAGTCAAAGCATTCAGGATTTCAAATCTAGTGTTAATTTTAGATAAAGCCCATGAGAAGAAAGGACAACATGACAAGTTTGACCCACTATTGATTGGACGATACCATATTTTAGAGATCATGAGCAATAACATGTTTTATTTGAAGGACCTCTAAGGAAATGAGCTTACATATCTAGTCAATGAATAATTTCTGAAGCATTACTTTAGGGTTGTACCATTAGCTGATGTTACTGAGAAATGAGGGATAAATGAACCTAGATGTAGGATTAAATTAGATTTATCACTTTCTTAGAATAGTTCCCTACTTTTGTAGATTATATTTCTTGCTTTCATAAACTAGTTCCCTACTTTCTAGATTAATCTTTCCTACTTTCAGTATTTTGCTTTCATAGATTAGATTTGATGTTTTCTAGATTATATTTTAGTGATTTCTTAGATTAGTTGTTCTTTATTTTCTATGATGATAAAAATTATGTTTGATCTGACTATAACCAAGTTAAAATCTAAACCAACAAAGCTTATGACTTGTGAAAAAGTGGAAAATTAAAATCTTGACACTTTGGGACTAGTTTACAGATTAGGCATATTTTTGCATTTTTGAGTCTTTAAGATGAAGGCAGGTAATCATGGATTATTATGAATGGTGTCACAATTGAATAATTTTACAAAGAATGTAAAATTTTCCCTTAGATTACTTCATACAAATTTAGAAATTTTTCTTGTTTTATTAGATCAAATGTACTTATCACATTAAATACCTATTGGAAGTGATAATTATAGGTATAGGTGTAGTTGGTAGGGATGATCTAGTAATGATTTGTTTTATAATTATACCAACTCATTGGGGTTCCAATTTTACTCTTTTTCATTCAAGAACAAAAGAAGAACAAAAGAAAAACAAAAGAAGAAAGAACCAATGGATTCAAAAGAGCAAAAAAAAAATCTAAAGAAAATCAAAAGGCTAACATGATGAAATAAGGTCAATGTACCACACATCATGATCTAAATAAAATAATGTAATGAGAAGAGAAGGATCCCAAGGTATATCTATTAGGGATATGGACACCTAGATGGTAGTAGAGCAATGCTTGATACTTCCTTATTTTTGAGATTTAATAGATACTGGAATGAAACCTACAGCCTCATCAAAGCCTTTGAAAAACTCATCACAATAGGGGTTAAATAAACTACATGATTGACACACACAGATCTAAGAAAATTTTGTGATTCTACTTAGTAATCTCTTTCATGTTTTTAATTTAAGTTTTCTTCTATGACACACTTCATGATTGATTTAGGATTTCAAACTAGAGTTCTGGGTTCTTGAATACTCAGGAGTATTCCCCCTGTAAGTCACCATTTATTATACCTAACACACGCCCTTTTCTTATAGGGAAATGGGGACCCACATTTTTTAGATTAGTGCATTGATTTTGAGCCCCTTATTCTATATGGTTATGTAGATTTTATGAAAAGATCATGATTTGGCCTTTTATACTTTGGAAAGATGGCATTGGTATTGTTTTTCCATAGACTAAATCTTTTTTTCTATCAGGTTGTTACTTTGAGCTAATTGTTGAAGACTTATGTTTTCATGGACTAACTTTGCTATCTTCTTAGGACTTAACCTTTTGAGACTTTTGTCATAGACATATCTATATTAGGGAAATTATTGTGGACATTTTATTTGAAATAATTACCTCAAAGGAATTGGGTATATAGGCCCTATACTTGATGGAATTTGGTTTTCAAACAATTTTACTAATACAACTAATGCCCTATAGACATACCCTTCAAGAATTTTATCTCGAGCCTTTTTTGACTTACCCTTCAATATTTTTACCCCAGACCAATTCCTTTGGAATTTTTGAACATACCCTTTAGCCTTTTGAAAGTTCCCTTCAAGAATTTTGTGGTTACCCTTTTGGGCTTTTGTAATGGCCCTTTGCCTTATGGAACTACCCTTTTGGACTTTCATCTCAGATCATTTAATCCTATGAAGTAGACCCTTCAACCCTTCCACTTACCCTTTAGGACTTTTTATCATAAATCCTGTCCTCTGGGACTTATCCTTCAAGATTTTGTTCTAAGCCCCTTTGATTTTGAAATGACCCTTCAACATTTTTAAATTTCCATATGAAACTTTTGAAATGCCCTTTGTCCTTGACAACCTACCCTTCAAGATTTTTGTCTCGAGCATTTATATCCTATGAAGTAGACCCTTCAGGCATTTTCACCATAAAGTAGATCCTTCAGTGCTTTTGAAAATTCCCTTCAAGATTTTTGTTTTGAAAATTTTTAACCTACGAGCCTATCCTTTAAGACTTTTACCGCAGGCCAATTCTTTTAGACTTTGTGTCTCGAATATTTTGTCCGATACAAAAAGCTTGAAATAATTCCCCTAAAGGCACATGCCCTTCAAACTTTATGAACTAACCATTTGGAAAATTTGAAAAAGACCCTTTGACTCTTTTTGAAGTGACCACTTACCCTTTGGGACTTTTATCCTAGACCCCTTTTCCCCTTTAACCAATTCCTTCAGGACTTTTATCCTGGGCCTTTTGCCCTTCGACCAATTCTTTCAAGACTTTTATCCCAAGACTTTTTCCCTTCGACCAATTCTTTCAGACATTTTGTTTGAAATATCATGCCCTTTGACCAATTATTTCAGACATTTTGTTTGAAATATCATGCCCTTTGACCTTTTTGAGACCATCCCTTTAAGCATTCCTTTGGAAATTTTATCTAAGAGAATTGAGATTATAGGAGAATCACTACGAACATTTTATCTAAAACAATTCCCTCAATGGAATTCATTCAGACTTTGTATCTCATATATTTTATCTAATAAAATTATGGTTCCCATACAAAAATCACAAAATAGTTCCCCCATAACAATTTCTTCAAGAACAATACCATACTTCCAAGTGGCACCCTTGCTTAGAGAACATTTTCATTATCTTTGAGCTTAATTTAATATTTTAGCCAAGGGTCCCAATCATATTTTTCTATGTTAAATCATCAAGATTAAATGTAGGAGCTCTTTTATAGATTTTTAGCCTAGTTCCAAATCATATTTTACTAATACTAAGACCTTAGGCTAGAATATTCATATAGGGTCCTTTATACATATTTCCCATAGTATTATGCTAAGTCATTTTTTTCTTATGTTTTCAAGAGTAGGGAATCCCAAAGAAATGACACATGTTAGGTTGATGAGATTAAATTTGATAGACATGTAAATGTCATTAATGGTTGCAAGGACATTAGTTGATGATCATGTGAACATCAAATTTAACCTTGGTAATGTGTCAAACTTATGAGATTAAATTTTATAGTCGCACAGATGTCATTTAACGATTATGAAGATATTATTTGATGATCGTGTGAACATCAAATTTAACCTCAATAATGGCTAATTTACAAAATTAAATTTTAAAGTCACAAAAAAATCATTGACGATCATGAATACATCAGTTGATGGTCATGTCAATGTTAAATTTAACCTTGCAAATTACTCATTTGGATTCAAATGTTAAGTGGACCTAATAGATTGAAGGTTCACATTGATCCAAATAGTTGATCTATTTGTGCGAGATCAAGAAAGAATTTTCAAAGTTCTTGGATGAAATAGAGAGTTTTTAAGTGGCATACCCATGTAATAGAAGTATAAGTTAAAATTTTGAAGCCAAGATCCTATGGTGTGTATGCACTCGAGCCCATTTGATCAAACGACACAAGACTGAATTGAAATGTCAAAGATTCACAAGAGTGACAAGTGTTACCATCATGAGAGCCTAGTATATAGATCCAAAAACTTGTGAGAAGAAGTAGGGAGCCTAGTACATAGATCTCAGAAGCCCTGAGTAGCTGCCAAGTGGCACACATATGAAGTAGAGTAAAATAGGGAATAATAAGTGTTAAACACATAGGATTCAATGATACAAAATCACTAAAATCCAATGAATCACATAAAAAAAGTATAAAGGATTGATGGTGCAATATCAATGAAGACTTTTCAAAGATCTTGAACACAATCAGGTGTTGACACGTGTCACATTTTGAAAGCAAACAAGGCATTATAGATAAAATACATGGATCTTTAGACACTTGACCTATATTATCAATAGGCATTGGGTTTCACAGTTAAGCTAGAGTATGAACACACATGTCTTAATCTAAACATTGAATATATTATTGAAGATTTAGATTCTATAAAAGGCATATGTGAGCATGCAACACATAGTTCAGATTAGTCACAACTAACATTAGTGTCACTAGTTTTAAAACATTGCTAAAGTGATTTTGGTTCTTCATGCATATGTTAGAGTTCTATTTTAAGGTGGATAATTAAAAGATAAACATGTTGTACTCACAACCTATAAATAGAAGCATGTGCAATTTTGGTAAATGATGCATATTCTAAACTTTTCATATAGTTCAAGTTATAATTGTTAAAAATTGCCTATATCTTTATACACATGCACATGCTACATAGATTTGGCAAAGGCTAATTTAAATGGATAACTATAAGTAGAATATTATATGGTTTTATACCATAGTTAGAACTCATATTTTGAGTATCATATGTAATGACATTGAATGAAGTTAGAGGATGAGGCAACCCCTTCCCCAAGTTTGTATAAAAAATTATAATCCAACTTGGATTTTGGTTAGAGAATTTTTGAATACAAGAGCAACATCAATTTTGATTGTTAGAGAATGTGTTTGTGTATTTTATTTTAAATTTATATGTAATTATTTGTTACTTTATTTGGTTATATGTTTCAATAATCTTTAGTGTGCAAATTTTTTGAATAGATTCTTGATTATTTTGATTGATATAGTACTCTGTAGATGTGCAACCACTATTAAAAGATTGGTAAATATATTGGTTAAGATAGTCAAGTTTAAATTAATTCATAATTTTTATTATACATGAGTGCTTTCTTGGATGTAGTTTTTAGCACGTGTGTAATAGTTGCCTTAGATACTTCACTAGCCTAAGCCATAATCACCTAATTAAAGGTGTGCAATAACTACGCTAAAAAAAGCAAAATTTGTCTAAGGATTGTGAATTTATTACGTCATTATTTTCTTAGACTTCTTAGTCATGTCTGACTATGTGTGTGAAATTAATAATAGAAACATGCATAGGTTCTGAGAGCACTTATCCTTTTAGAAAATAACTAGGAGAGTAATTCCTGAAAACCAAAAAAACTTTCTTTTTTGCTTTACCCTTCCTTTTTTGAGTTTGTTTTGAGATTTACCCACTCTAGATTAACAACTAGATTCCCATCCAACTCACATAGAGATTCACTAACCTTATTAAGAACCACATCTCCATCCAAAAACCTTGTCAAAAACTTGCATGCCCTACCTACTATTCCATCAATAGGTTGTAATAGACTGCATACTTATAACTCATGCCCTAGAGTAGAGTTTACCTCCATTGAGTTCCTAAAATGTTAGAATCTACCTCATTAAGGATATGGTGTGCGTAAAACCTACATCAACAATGGTAAATCCTTCCTCCTACATGTCATGTATGCTTTGAATCTAGTTTTCGGTGGGACTTAGGTCACTGATGACTACTTGATGCATTGATTATAATGTAAGGCACAAATGTATCTATGGATATGAATAAGATAACACTAAAATCATATTATCGTTAAGCATGTGCCAAAAAAATGTACCTATATAGATATCTTATTGACAAACCACACTCTAGACCAAGTGCATAGAGTGCCATAAAATGCATGAACCCAAAGATATTTTGTCAAGAAAGTTTTATCAACCATCCACATTTCCTCACATGCCTCAAGGTGAAGTTTTAGTCTATGAATATCAATATAGTTGATAGTGCCAAATATATGGTTATCATGATGAAATATATGATGTAATACAAAATGCAAATGCTCCCAAATATGAAAATGATCATGATGATTTTTCCACCATATTACAACTATGGCCTTAAAAAAGTGAACAAGTGATTACATGTGATCATCATCAAAACCATATAATGCTTTTAACTGTTAGATGAATTCATAGACTTTCTTTTGACTATGAAACTACAAAAATTCATATAGCCTTTTAGATGGTGAAACTATGAGTGGTCCATGCATGACTTAGCTAGTCATGAGATAAACAAATCTATGGTGTTTTTGATACTCATGTTGAGCATATTTGTAACTGTTGATAGTACCACATACTCTCCTAGTAAGGTCATAGTCACCTTATGCCCAATAGTCACAAGCATTACTCATAATCTTAGAGAGGGATTGTGCATCCATACATCATAAGATGTCATCATAGGTGGGATCATGGCATTCATTACCTCAAGTTATGACATTATATATATTATTAATATCCTCATCATCATTAACAGTTTCAATGTACAAGGGCCCACAAGCATGGTCCAATGGAATAACTATGCACTAGTCATCAATTTCAAATCTAATGTATCATTTCTTAAATTTTAAATCAATGTTGTTGGTGTAACAACATGGAAAACCCAAAATTACAAGGAAGTCATCAACCTCAGCCAACTCTTGGACTTCAAAGTTTACTTTGAATGTAACACTGAGGATATCCATGATGGAATATTTAAGGACATCAATTGTAAATGCAAGGTCTTTTTGATAATGAACAATACATGGGGTGAATGTTGCAAAGTTGGGATAGCCATATTTTTCCAAGCATCCTTTTTGAGGACATTGATTTCAGCACTAGTGTCAAATAAAATGTCCTAGATTACCCATCTATTGATGGTAGTATTTAGGAATATTTATTTGTCCTCTTGTGGGCTATGGGGATGGGAGTATTTTATCATTGAGCATGGTTTAAATGATGATATTCAATAGGCCTTGACATGATGGTTAAGCTAGTTACATAATAGTGGTACAATATCTTCATCTAATAGGTGCTTTTAAATCTATTAGAAATCATCCTATACTATATAATATTGGTTTATGCCCTGTTACATATCATCACATTGAGCGACATCATGGTCCTTAAGAAATTATAACTCCCATTGTAATTCCATTACTACATTCATAGTATCTTAGAGCACTTATTTTTTTGTTGAGCATCAAGATACCTAATATCATGTGGTTCTTTGCACTGTACCTTCTTAATAGGTAGAGTGGATGTAGACTGGGATTGTCCACCACTATGCATTATAATATTAAATTTTTGGGCTATCAGAGTGATAGGGAATAGTCTCTAGTGTGGTTTCTTAGTGTGTATCATACTATACACCTTCTCATTTATTCCCTTTATAATATCCATGTATATGTCATGACACTCCTCCAATATTGCTCTTTTTTATAGAAAGCACATATAGGATAGATTAGGTAGTCCTACTAGTAGTGATCAAGGGAACCATACTTATAGAACATCCATGGTGGAAAGCATCCACCTCCACATTCTTGACCTTGACCTTACCCATGATAACCACCATTCTCTTGGTTATTTTAAATAGAGGCCTAATTCATACCATGTGTGCATTCCTTAGGACTGTCATTGATGAGTCAATAATCATTGGTATCATGGGTATATGCATCGATCTAAATAGATATGTGATATTATTTTATCTCCTCTAATGCTAAGTCTCATATTAGGAGGTCTAAGAGTAGTATTACTTACTAATATAATTTATTCTACCCTTTCATTGGGGCTAGTTCTTATTTGTATATCCCTATTCTATATTTTATTGAACATGGATTTTATTATGAGAAGGGGGGGTCTATCTGGATTATCTTATCTAATATATCTAGATGGCCTATACTATATATAGGGTCCCATATAGATAAGATAATATATATAGGGAGGTCAAAAAAAAGTCAATATATTAGTGGGGCACTGCCCATATATATATATATATAGGGAGCTGAGCTATATGGATAGTTGGCCCCCTATGAATTAAAATCCATAGTGTACTGACTCCATCTCCACACCTGATTGATGATTGATTCATAGTGTACTATACCAACCTCAACATCATGAGCTATTATTTTTTTATATGGTTGTAGGTAAACCCTATCTAAATATAGGAGTCTGCCTTGGCCTCTTGAGAGATTCTTTTATGATTATACCATCACCACTTGAGAATATATATTACAATAAGTTAACACATTTAACTTAGTGGCATATTATAATAAAGAACAAGCTCAAACATCATGCTCTTCTTGGAAAATCTCACACAACTACTTTAATATGGTGCATATGTTATTACAAGGATAATTATTTATATTATTGCCTTAAAACTCACAATAGACACACCATAAGATGATACAAGTGTTATGAGTACTGTGTGTAGTAAGATATTTAATTAGGATGCCATTTTAATGATTTGAGCCTCCATGAAAGGACTAATTATTGTATCAATGATGTCAACAACTTACATGTAGAAGGTAGCTTCCAAGGCCTCACATGGGCTGGTAAAAGTTCTTTGAGATAAAGTTCATCTAATGGGAAGTAATAAACCTCCCATAAACCATTGAGCATGTTAAGAAACATTGATCTCAAATGAGATCTTGGAAATAAGTGCCTTGAACCATGCATCATACTCATGCATGCTCTCAGTTAGTTCTTTTTTGATATCTTTCAACACAACACTAATCTATTACTCAAAATCTAAAATGTTAAATTCCTATAGGAATATCACCTTAAGCTGATCATAGTCAACTACATCTTGCTAAGAATCATATTTATGATACCATTTATGTGCTCATTCCAGGAGTGTGTTTGTAAATTGAGTATATTTTCACTTAGAGGAAATTATTCCATGCACTCTCTAGATAAATTCACGCTTGTGAATATGCTCGACAACATTATTCACACCTTGATATTCTAGTAAATGGAGCATCATTTTTTAGTACACAATGAGTGGTTAAAGTGCTTATTATAGTGGTTGTTGAAAACTTCTAAGCCCTCTAGTCCCTTGGTGGAAGTCCATCACTTCCTCTTTCACCTCTTCCTAGTCCACATCCTATGCCTTCTATAATAGTAGAAACACTTGATACATTAGACACTAAGGTAGGTTGAGTCACTATATCTATGTTAGTACTTTTCCTAATACTTATGGTGGGTCCACTATGTCTACCAAATTGGGCCATGGAATTATCTTGCAAAGGAAAATAAAGAGTTCATACACTAGTGTCTAAAATTTATTCAACTAAGGCTATACCTGTAGGATCACTCTCTGACTCTATACTATATGTATCCTAGTTATGTATAATTAGTTTATCTATCTCAAAATCATGATCTCACACTGTGGTTGGGGAACTAGGTCAGTTCAAATAGGGTTCTTCAGTCTTTACTTCCTGGCTTGTTTCTCTTACATATAATAGAATTGGCATTAGTTACAGTTCAATAGTTGGAGAGTCCTCCTTGTGATCTTTCACTTTTCTATGGATCCTAATAACACTTATTGTGTCCTCTCATCCCCTTCTTATGTTTCATCCACGTATAATAATTCAACAAACTTTATCATATTTGTACTTTCATAACTCCTATTAACTAGATACTATACTAAACCAATAATTCTTCACAAGTACCCCTACATTCCCACACAAACTATACTGCTCATGTAAGGAAGAGTTTATCCATCCATGGGAAAAATATCAAGTCCAAATTTAATAAATAAATTCTTCACCTCTAAATGAAATTTCTTGAGATATCAACCACATGGTTCTTAGAGAAACTAGAACATAGCTTCTTTTAGACATGAATAAGTTGATACAGTGTACTCCAAGACATAACTATTTAACACCCCTCACCACTAGACATCAACATATCACATCCATGGTACTCCCAAGTGTGATAAGGCCATATGACTCTCTATTATCCAAGATATTTTACCTCCATGATTTCTTGACCAGTCTTGAGCATAAACTATGATCCAAGCATGCAAATGAATAGGTACTTCTACAAAGAAAGTCTCATATAAGGAACTATATAGATTTTATTCAACCCATTCATGCATAAAAACTCTTAGTTCAAGAAATAGAACTAAAAATTTATCTTCGACACTAATAATCCATCATTAAATATTTTTAGGAGATAGCCAATCAAGAATTTTCCACCATCATGCAAATAAGTGATACAACTCCTGACAATAAAACTAAAACATTGGGTTAATTTTATATCTAGGCCTTATTTTCCCTAGGCATATGCTGAAGTGACTAAGACCCAACAAGTTGGCATGCTGGCATTTCATGTAAGACTTATATTTATTGCACACTCACTTAAAGCATGCAATGAGAGACTGGTTCCAATGGGTTTTATCACATGAAGGTGTACTTAACATATATCTACACTCAAACATATAATTTATTCAATGACTAACCAAAAAAAATACATAGTTATGGACCTAAGTTTAATTAAATGAACACACATGATTAAAATGACCAACATCATTATTTCTATAATTAACATGATAAAATTTAGGTAACATAGTTTCTATTCATCATATTCATAATAGATTAAAAATTTACATAACAAATGCATGGTGCAAATCAATGATACAACTCAACTATAAACTAGAGTAAAACAATAATATTATAATGATATCCTCAATTACATCAATAGAACAATAATCAACATAAAAAAGTAATCTATAACATTACAAAGTTATAATCAATGGTATTTATAATTTATTCTCCCTAACTAAGTAGTTATAATAATAATGACACTCTCAATGACTAGTCAATGATCTTTAATGGAATAAAAGTCATGGCAGCCAACTATATTATTTCCCTAAGGACCCAGGCCTTTAAGCCCCTATAGTCCCATTCGATGTTGGATCTTCATTTCCAAGATCCTATCTTTTCATGATTAGTGATATATTTATGCATGATTTAGTCTATTTCATCCCTGAGAATCATTCCTTAACCATCTCCCACTTCCTGTGTGCTCCCCAAGTCTTCTTCTAGTATTTTGATTCCTCCATTCTCAAGTTCTCCATTTATTATGCTTATTATTTAACTTGATCTTCTCATGCCATGAACTATTGTGCCATGATCTTCTTCACCTATATATATTTTACATCATGATTCTTTCAAGTCATGCTTCTTCCTCACCATGCTTCTTCTATGCCACATGCCTTTATCAAAAGACTTAGAAATTTTTTATGATCCAACACATCATATAATGTAAGCTTAGGTGCCATAAAACTAGATGGTAAGAGAGTTGCCACTATGTAATGTGAAAAAGGTGTATGCAAGAGTATATTAGAATTTAAGGCATGTTATGGCTTAATTTATCCCTTCTTGAGATGTAACACCTTAGCCTATAGGGTATGAATCTTGTGCATAAGGTATTATACATCTAGAGTGGAAGAACTAGGTGCAAGAGGTGTAGTTGTCATTGAAGGTTGTTGAATTAAAATTTTAGGTTATGTTAGCTGAGTTGGCCTCATTATAGGTGTACCAATGTTATTAACTGGGGGAGGTGAAGATTGAACATTATTTTTTTTTTAATTTTGATTTCCAATATGAATTATAGGATTTGTACATGATCAAAGGGATACTCCTAAATTCTATCTCTAAATCCCTATAATATCTCATCTTTGTTGATAATTATGTCATCATTATTAAGTAGAGAGAGAGAGTGTCCCAATTTTCAATATGTGTATCATCTTGCTATTGATTGTATTGTTCATCTTCAGATGCATTATCATTGAAATCCACATAATCATGGTGTGAAGGATGTATATCTAAAGTTATGATATTTCTCTTATCCATGTTATAGGTTAAGATAACAAGAATCTGAATATGCTCTATAGGATTACCACCAAATCTAGCACTTATTCTTAATAAAATAGAGACATGATTTTTAGATGGCATATACTTAAAAAAATGGAATAGAGCTACTAAAATATAATGTATAAAATCTAAAAAATTTAAATCATCCAATGAAAATAGTAAACAAAAGGATACAAACCCTAATAACATATAGGGTTAAGGTTTTTAAATTAGGGTTGATTTTAAAAAATTTAGATTATGTTTAAATGAATGAAACCCTAATGTGATACTGATTTAATGTGCTAGGTTATGTCAAAAAAATTAGAAAAATAGAATTTTATAACCCTAATTTAGTGCACAAAAATTTGAAAAGGCAAACTAGGGTTTTAATCAATATTTGAAGTAGGTCAGCTTCACCAAATGTTTTAACCTTTAAGGCTTTAACTAATGTAAATCCTAAGTTTGATTAAATACTTGAGTTGTCTAAATCAATGAAATAAATAACCAATGATTTATTACAAAATTTGACTTGCTGTGACTTTCTAAAAATAGTGATAAATATGTGTAAACAAAGACTTATCTAGAAAACACCTATCATAGAAGATCTGAGTGCTCAAAACTATAATATGAATAAGTATGAGTGTCTGCAATGGGAACCCTATTCCAAATCCTCTCAATAGGATCCCTATGAGTGTATAGTATCACCATGAGGCTCTCGTGTCCTAAAAATGGCTCTAATATCCTATGTACATGACTTTTCATAAATTTTGGGTGCATCTGAACTTGTGTTTATTTGTTCTATTCTTATACACACAAAGTCTAGAAATCTATATTATGCATGTATTATCTAATTTATGATCCAAACCCTAATCCTCCTTACAAGTATGGCATGAGATAAAAATGTGTGTTCATAAGTATGATAGGTTGGACATCCTCAACACCCTATTGTGAAGAGAGTTGCCTACATACCAATACTCTAAGGAGGAATCAAGCTTGATGTAGTTATCCCATCTATGTGCTGGTGTAAGTGAAAGTGATTCTAGAATGATAGTGGTACTGAATGCCTTGAGTGTGATTGAGATTGGAAATCTTCAAAATCTAGTCTTAGGGTAGCTGTAGATGGTAGTATGTAGAAGCAGGGTAGAATAGGGAATAATAACCTTGATTTTGCTCAACTTGTTTCTTATTTGGATGGGATTTTTCATTTATTTTCCATATAATGGATATAGGTCTAAGAGTTTTGTATTTATAGTGTTTCATAGCTTATGTGGATAATAAAATGTGCTTAGATCAACACTATGAGGGTTTAACATTTGAAAACATATCCATTTGGGAGATTTAAGGTAAGGGACACTAGTGCCATGTTAGGTACACTAGCATCATGTGGATCTAGTGTCCTTAATATGGTGTTAATGTCCAACTAGTAGGATGCTATGTAAGAAGTGATAGGATCTAGCAATGAAGGTCTAAAACTATTTTTTAACTAACTAGGGATGCTTGTGCCCCATACAAAGGCTAGAAAAGTGTGATAGAAGGATCTAAGATAGGTCTAGGGCTAAGCTAAAAATAGGTTATCTCAAGTAGCATTCTCAACATCTAAAAATCACTTTTAGATGATTACAATTAGCATCCAAATAACAATTTTAGGTGATTATAAAAAACCTATTCCTATCTTATCCCTAAACCTATACTAGAACCTTTTATCACACTTTTATAGCCTTTGTGTAAACCACAGGCATCCCTAATTAGCTAAACATAGTCTTAGACCTTCATTCTTAGATCTTGGTCCTTTGTGCATAACAACCTATGAGATAGACATTATGGCCACATTAAGGATGCTAAATCCACATGGTACTAGTGTACCCAACATGGTTCTAATTTCCTTTACCCTAACTTTCTTGAATGGATATATTTTCAAAAGTTAAACCCTCCTCGGGTTGACCTAAGAATATTTTATTATCTACACAAGCTAAAAAACACTATTAATACATGACTTTTACTAATTTGTCCACTAGTTTGAAATTAGATGCATAATACCTATTAAAGCATGAAACAAGTTGAGTAAAATCAAGGTTATTAATCCCTATTCTACCTTACTTATACTTACTACCATCGACAACTTCCCTAAGTCCATATTTTATAGATTTCCAATCTCAAACACACTTAAGACATTTAAGACCAATATCATTCTAGCATCACTTACACTTACAACAACACTTAAGTGGGTAGAACTACATCGGGCTCGATCCCTTCTTAGAGTATTGGTATGTAGGCAACTCTCTTCATAGTAGTGTGTTGAAGATGTCCAATCTATCCTAATAACAAACACACATTTTTATCTCATGCCTTACTTTCAAGGAGGATTAGGGTTAACATCATAAATCAAATATTATAGACATAATACAAAGTTTTAGACTTCATGAATGCAGGAATGAAACCCAAAAATATAGGCACAAGTGCACCCATAATTTAGGAACAATCTTGCATAGAGGACATTAGTTCCATTTTTAGGACACTAGAGCCACATGGTGCTACTATCCAAGTATGGAATTATTGTATAGGAGAGGATATGACATAAGGATCTAGTTGATGACACTCAAACCTATTTGTATCTTAATTTTCAACACTTAAATCTTTTGTGTTAGGTGTTTACCAGATAAGTATTTATTTACACATATTTATTACTATTTTTAGAAATTCAAATCAAATCAAAATCTATAATTAATCAATGGTTTTATATTGAATATTATTTCACTAATTTATACTACTTATCCCTTTAATCAAACATATGATTTACTTTAGTAAAACCCTAAAAGGTTAAAACATTTGGTGAACTTGACTAAATTTGAACATTGCACAAAACCCTAACCCTAGATTACCTTAGGGTTCACTTTTATAACATTTACTTAGTCTTAATTTACAACTTATTACCATGATTATCATGATGGAGGCCATGTTTCACCTCATGTTATAAGTCCTTGTACTTTACTGAGCATGTTTATTACCAACTATTTGTAAAAAAGTATACATGCATGTTACTCCTATAATGGATTTGGTTAGAGCTAATATTATTTTACACATTGGTGCTCCATAATGTGAGTCCCATTTTTTGTGGATCATTTCTATATGGATCACTTTCAACTACCTCTAATTACTACTAGAAAACAAAGGGCTCAAAAGACTTTTTTTGTTCCACCTCCACCTAGACCACTTAATTATCTACGCTCCCATCCTACCTCTACTACTTTCCCATGACAAATAATGGATTTTGTGGTTTGAGCTATCACTAGGTAGAAAAAGGTGCCTCCTCAGCTTATATAAGAGTAACATAACCTTACCATCCCTCCTCATCCTTAACACACTATGATGGGGTCCAAACATTAGCAAATAGAATTTGATATAGTGGATCAATTGAAAAATACACTGGATACAATATCTATATTGGAAGTACTTAAAAAAGCAATAATTTTCAAAGATATTCATTTTTAAACACTTAATCATACATCTGTGCCTTGTGATACTGATCCATCATATTTTACATCTATTATGAACACTATAAAAGATGTGAAGCATGTGATATCTTTTTCCAATGAGTACTTGCCTTCATAGTCAACAATTGATCAAAATTTACCACTTTTCATTCAAGCTCAAATCAATAACACTACTATTAAATGAGTTCTCATATATATTGGCTCATGACACAATATATGTAACCTCATATTTCTACAAACCATGGGGGTTGATATAGAATCTATTAAAAAAAAAATAAGAATATTTGAGGGTTTGATGACAATCCTAGATAGACATTAGGTTCAATTACATTGGACATCATAGTGGGACCAAAAACCTTACCTATACACTTTTAGGTGATGCCAAATCATTTACATTATAACTTGATACTCTGAAGACCTTGGATACATGCTATGGAGGTTATACCTTCCACTCTTCACAGATGTGTCAAATTTTGCATGATAGGTACCTATACCATGTCTAACAGATAATAAACCATTTAGATATTATAGAGTCAACAAGCCTCATACTTTGAGTGCATCATCAGATGGGACACCTCATGTTGTCATCAAATCCCACTTCAGAAGATTACCATTGAGTAGATGCATACATATGAGGTGGGGGAGTTTAGAAACGCTATTTACATACCATCTCTAAAACTTTCTACAACATAGTTACCCTCACCTATGATAAAGGAATAACCTCTCATAATGCAAAAATACTCACCCAGGGTAGATGATGACATTATTACAACATAATTACCACTATTTGTTAATTCATAATATGTTTACATTCTAACATAGATTCATAAGCCACTATAGAGGAGGATTAACCACCTATAGATATGGATGATTATTGATGTGGATTAAGTTGTACACTTGTGGTCCTATGAGAGTATATATTTAATTCAAAGGCACTCATACCTTGTCCTACACTAGTAACACCACTTGTTCAGGATCATATAGCTATAGGCTCCCATACTTAGCTACAAACAACAATGGATCCCTTGATCCATTTATTACATATGGTTACATCTATGGATATCAATTTAGTCATATAGATTTAGGTAGGGAGTCCATAGGATAGACTACATCAAATCTTACAGATACTGATTGATAGAGGATTGATGATATTACCCATAGTCTAACATAGATGAGTTAGCAAACTATCACCATAAGGTCAACCCTTTTGCAACTTTCATAGACTCATAGGACATGATACAAACACACTCTCAACATTACAACATATACTAAATAAATTTAAGGGTAATGGAACTATCCAAATCATACAGCCTCTACCTCCATAAGCATGACCACCATCATCGATATGAGATCCTTCATAGATACATGCACCATGATAGAGTTATCATTGACATAGATATTCATGAAATGATCCATTAAATATATAGATTTTTGTGGAAAATAAATACATTCCCCATGTGGATATAGATGAGGATTTTGATCTTAACACTTACAACTTGGAATTTTTACACCACATTGGTTATTAGGAGAGCGAGCTACAACATGATATACACTGTCAAGATTCGATTGGACAGATTACACTACCAATTGCATGTGGCCCTAAGGTGTCTAATATATTATTATTCATTTTGATTAGGGACACTCATTTATAGGTTATACTTGGAAGTACATGGTTATAGATAATGGATGCCATAATTCATTAGTTAGACAAATTATTGACATTCACTCATGATGGAATCATGGTTTTCATCTTACACGATGACATAGATGAAAACCATAGGTTTCATAAAGATACTCCACATTATAATTTTGTTTGCCTTAGGACCATGTGAGAGGCATATTACATAATTGAACAACACACCATTTGGATGCACAGACTCTAGACTCATGCCAAGGATAAAGATCTAATGGTACATACAAATTAATATGATGATCATGATGACAATGAATTATTTATGTTTGGATAGATTCAGTATCTGACATTGAATGATATTCCACTAGATCCACCATTTGATTATCCACATCTCATGGATGTGTTATTGGGTCTATAGGGACATTACAATTTGCTTGTATACTATTTCATTTACCTTTCTAGTATTTAATTTTATATAATTTATTCTCTCTTGCTTCTTTTACATAATTTATTTTAATTTTCTTGTACATAGCTTATTTCCAAAAAATATAAAAATAATATAACATTTCAAAAACACAAAAATATTCAAATAATTACTTATAAAACATAAAAGTTATATATTGTATTCATTATTATGTTTACATTTATTATACTTGCTAAACACTACATATGTTAGATATCTTATTATAGTCAATTTTATCATACATACATGCTTCAATTGTTCTTGTCAAGTACTTAAAGATTATTTATAGGACTAAGATCCACCACATTGATTCAGACTTGCTATAATCTACCCACTAGGGGCATATACATTGATTCATGGTTATTTATCTGACACATTCACCCACTTGGGGGCATCTTATACATAATTTCTATTATCATGTTCTATCCTTACTTTCTATACATTTTAGTTTTATCTTTGTTATATATTGAAATTTATCTTACTACTCATACTCATATTTTTTAATGACTATCACTAGTTTAGACTCAACATATATACATCCTATCTCTTACATAGATTTAAACAACATTCATGCATGATTTCATTTCTATCTTTCCTAGTTTATATTTGATTGTATTTTCTATGCTTCTTCTATTCAAGGGCATTTGAATATGCCATTATTCTTTGGCTCTACACCACTTCTATTCATGTATGCATTTGACATGTGCCCATGTCCCTTGTGTGTGACTTTCCTGATTGTGTATGTAGACATTTGAACATGTCCTATGTGGCTCTAAGACAAATTACGTGTTGCTTATGTATGTGGACATTTTAACATGTCCTTGTATGTATTTTATTTTTAGATTTAGTGAAATGTGCTCAAATCCTTGTATTATATCCCCTTGGCCTATTTTTTCATGCTTCATGTGTTGTGTATCTATACTTTATTGTATTCATCATGGCCATGACACTTGTCTTTGATTATTACACACACCAATTATCTATGCCATGAGGGACTTCATGCATATACCCTTCCTAATTGGGTGTTGTGATGGACATAATGCCCCATAACCCTAGGTAGATACTCAAATTTAATATTATACATATTGATTACATTTACTTGACATACTTATGTAATGATAGACACAATTTACATCTTATATTACACACTTATTTTTAGATTTTCTTACATTATTATGTTATGTTTGCATATTATATTGGATTATCATGAAGTTATCATATATGATTTGGCTAACACATTTGATAGAGTTATTTCTTTTGAGGATAATTCTTGCACAGGTTCAACAATTACCCTTAAAAGAGGGGGTACTCATATGGGTTTGTCATAGATATCAAGCTCCTACATTGCATTCACAAAACATTTTTTAGCACATAGGCTCAGGTTTAGAAAATCAGGCACGTAAAACATAGGAAAAAATAAGGAATAAAAAATTAGTATAGTGACTTGGATTTTAAACTAGACAAATATTAGCACCTAGATAGGGACACTAGTTCCACATGGTGCTACTATCTAAGATATGGTGCTACTATCCAATAGCCCTAGTTTTACGGTAGTTTAGATTAGCCAAAATAGTACACAAGATACAACATAAGTTTGCACATATATAACTATAGGTTTAGAAGTTATGCTCAGATTTTACTTAGATTCACACTAGTTCAACTCATATTCATATTATTTTATTAGATTAAGGGCATCATGCATGACATGATCATTCTCATATTTATTTCAGATGCTTAGATATAATTATTATAAGTCAGTCTAGAATTAGAATACTTAGGTATCAGATTGGGGGCATGTGCATGACACATTATTTCTACATGCTCAATTACACACATGTTGATTAGATGGAATGGAAAACTCTATGTCATTCTCTATGTTGTATATACTTTATATCATATTCTAAGTTGTCATTAGTTTTATGTCTTACTCCATCTACAATGGTTGGCATTCCTAAGTGTCTCGAGCTACCTAGTGTATGTGAGTGCTCGTAGAGATGACATACATAGTTAGATATAACCAATTAGATATTTCCAACACTTTTTAAAGTTTAGTTTTAGATGCATCTATTACACATGGGTGGGAGATTTATAGCCTAATTAAGTTTTTGAGCCACCCATATGAGAGGGTTATACACACTTTTAGTCTAATCCAAGCTAATCACAAGTCATGATCCTCTAAGGAGGTGTGGGAAATGATGGAGTCAAAACTAGATTGAGTTTTTGAGCCACCCACACATGAGTATTGAGCAAACTATTAGCTCAGTCTAAGCTATTAAGCACCATGTACATGCACACACATAGGTTATCACCATGTTCATGCATTAATTCATGTAGTCAATGAAGTTATAATTTGGACCATGCTTCACATACTCAAACTTAACTTGACATATTCAGACCTAATTTCACATACTCAAACTCAACTATATAGGCTTCACTTCATAGGTAAGTCCATGTATGCTTCTTTTTCCTTTATACTAGTCAGTTCATTTTGCTACATTTATATCATAAAAAGGGGGGTAAATATAATCACTTAAAATTGGTATTTGAGTGCTAAGAGTGATAATTGAGATAACCTATTCCTATCCTAGCCTTAGACCTATCCTAAAACCTTTTATCACACTTTTCTATCCTTTGTGATGACCACAAGCAAATATAGTCTCAGATCTTCATTCCTAGATCTTGGCCCTTTGTGCCTAAAAACCTACTAGTTGGAACATTAACACCACATTAAGGACACAAAAGCCACATGGTGCTAGTGTCCCTAACATGGTGCTAATGTATTTTACCCTAAATTTATGGAACATATATATTTTCAAAAGTTGAACCCTTTTAAAGTTGTCTTAAACATATTATATTATCCACACAACCTAAAAAACACTATAAATAAATGACTTTTAGACTTCTATCCACTAGATGGAAATTAGATGCAAAATACCTATTCAAACATGAAACAAGTTTAGAAAAATCAAGGTTATTAATGCCTTTTCTACCCTACTTATGTATACTACCATCTATAGCTACCCTAAGCCCATATTTTATAAATTTATAATCTTAGACACAATCAATGCATTCAAGATCACTATCATTATAGCATCATTTGTACTTGCACCAACACTTAAGATGAGAGAACTACATCAATATTGATCCCTCCTAGGAATATTGGTATGTAGGAAAATCTATTCATAATAGGGTATTGAGGATGTCCAACTTATCCTAATAATGAACACACATTTTCAGCTCATGCCTTACTTTCAAGGAGGATCAGGGTTAAAATTATCTCCTTATATCCCTATAAATATTCATAAACCTATAATCTCTCATAGGTAAATAAAAACCAACCTATATACTTAATATTATTGTAGCAATAATATGACAACCAAACATATTCTACCCAAATATATCTAACTATGAATTATTACTTTCATAATTATTCACACAAATTAATGTGAGGACTAACATTTCCTAACATTCCCCCTTAGGCCTTTCATGGTAATTTGTGTTTCATAGGACTTAATGAAAGTAAAGAAGGAATACATCAACTTCTTATCAACCATTCACTATCAAGAACACATCAATTAAATTAATGTGAGAACTTCAAACTGCATCTACCATTAACCATTCACTAAGAGAACCATATGAAACTATATAGTGTGGGAACTTACAAAAAGGAACCATCTATTCAAATTTCACTCTTGCATCTCCAAGAATTGGCTTGAACATAATCATATGCCAATACATACTTTTAGGTCTACATACTATTGTCTAAATCTTACTACACATGACCACTACTATGTGAATAATGCATCCCGCATTTACTCCATGTGAATACAATAGACATTTCACTGGAAAATCATCTTCATAAATATGTATGGTAGTCAGAGGATCTGTATAATTAAATACACTCCTATACAATTGTTGCCACATTTCATGACACTTTTTTCGAATCCAATTGGTGTAAATTTAAAATACACCTATTATTTATCATACATATAAACAAGTTCTAAAAATACAAAATATATATGTGCCACTATAGTAGAATCATCCCTTCATTAGTGGATAATGAGAGGTATAGAAAGCCTCCATCCTCTAGTGTCCTCCAACCTATAATAGGTTGATGCTTGCTCAACAAATGTGTCAATTAATTTTAGATACATGCATTTTTTGAGCAGAAATCCCCCCATAATTTAGACATCATATACAAGCAATAATGCATCTATAAGTTAATATTTTTTACAATTTTTGATTGTGATGACTTAATATGATAGCTAAGCCCAAATGAATTTGACTTTTTCTGACATAAAAAAGACACTTGACATGATTTTATTGATGGAAAAATAACTTTTAATTTTTGACTTATTTTTGATGATTCATGACTAATGACTTTAATAAAAAGACATTTTTCATTTTGATTTTGAACAATATGACTAAATACTAAACCAATACAAAATTATAATACCTAGAGCTAATAACATTGAATATTAGCTAAAAAAAATAATTGAGGGATTTGAATTTTGAGCATCTTAAAGACCACACTAATAAATCAATTATCAATTGGCTTAACTAAACCTAAATCTATTTTAAACTAAAACTTAAATGATAATCAAAACTTGTTACTCAAGACAACTAGTGACATACCCACACAGGTGTATGGTCTACATGAAGATTTCAAGCTTTGATGAGAAATGACTGAGGGATCAGATTGCTATGAAGGGGCTGATCACATGGTGTTTGAATAGATTGAAATATAACAAGAATATGATTGATATGTAAAATTCCTAGGCCAAAGAAAATGAAAATATGACCATAACTAAACACACATGTAGTTCATATATTTACATGATGATGCTTCAGAAAAATTTAAAACAAGATTTTGTAAGTTTAGAGATTTTCCTTTTGCTGATAGGTATTGTAACTATGGTGTGACAAAAATACACAATATCTTAGTTCATGCTCAATAGAGGGTTTCATCACCTAAATGAACATGAAATGCAATAATAGTCTCGATCTTTTTGAAGGCTATAAAATAGAGTGCAAAATACTTAGATGGTTTAATAAGTTCTTGTCAGTGCTTAGTAAGACATCTAGGTGCAATATTTAACTAAAACATTCTACCCATAAGCATATAAAAGCATATCTGACTCACATGATAAATGTTGTCGATAGAAAGCACAGGTAATGAGGCACATGAACATGTCTTTTAGACTATAGAATTATGACATAAACATAGAAGTTTGACTCTTTAGTTACACATTCCACCTCTTCAATTTATATATGATAATTTCACCATACATGGGAAATAGATATCAATAGAATTTCTGATCTCAAATGATCCACAACATCTGCATGTGATTTCTTAATAGGCCCTTGCTGTTAGATAAATAATAATTGATGTTTGGACTACATAAAGTGACCTCTAGATATGCACTTGGCATGAAGATTCCTATAGGTAGTGTAAAAGCTCTTATGAGGCACTTCCTACAAATAATATTAATAATTAATCATTTTCATTAATTAGGACAACACAAAGACATGCAAATACCCCTTGATTCTTCTCATGCTACCATTTCACACAGACCTTGAATGAACCACTCTAATAATAGATAATGAGACTCATTCATATCTTCATACAATTAACACAAATAATGGAGAGAAATAACACAAAAATAATATGATTCTTCACACTATAAAATATTTCTTCTATTACATATTCATTCGGGACATTACATCTTTATAGGAATGTCTTTCCTATAAATAATGTGAACTGTATCACCACAAATATCTCCTCATATCCCTATGAATATTAATAAACCTATAATCTCTCATAGGTAAATAACAACCAACCTATATATGTAATATTATTGTGATATCATTATGACAACCAAATATATTCTACCCAAATATATCTAACAAGGAATTATTAATTTTGTGATTATTCACACAAATTAATTTGAGGACTAACATTTCCTAACAAACATCATAAATCATCTATTAAAAGTAGAATACATAGTTTTAGACTTCGTGCATGTAGGAACAAAACCCAGAAATACAAGTGTAGGTGCATCCAAAATTTAGGAATATTCTTACACAAAATACACTAGTGGCATTTCAAGACACTAAAGCCATATGACACTACTGTCCAAGCATGGCACTACTATCTAGGAGAGGATCTGACATAAGGATCTAGTTGATGACACTCAGACGTATTCATATCTTAGTTTTTAGCACTTAGATTTTATGCATTAGGCCTTTTTTAGAAAAGTCTTTATTTTCATATATTTATTATTATTTTTAGCAAGTCAAAGCAAGTCAAAATCTATAACAAATAAGTGGTTATTTATTTCATATTATTTCATTGATTTAGGCTACTCAACCCTTTAATCAAACATAAGATTTACTTTAGTAAAACCTTAAAAGGTTAAAATAAAAAGACTATGTATTCATTATTTGAAAGTATTTTTTATTTATGTTGAATTAGGATGTATACATTATTTTCTTAGTTTTTCAATTGGTATGAAGTTATATTTATCAAATCTAGACCTATCTAAAGGTATTTTATCTATTTAGTAAGGCTTATTTATAGTAATATGGACTATGTACTATTCTCAAGGAGTAATAAATGTATTTAGACCGTTACATGGCCTACATGTTGCTTTGTCTTAGTTGTATTTTCCTAAGATTAATGTGTTTTGCAATTGTTTGAATGTTCTATAAACCTACATGGATGTTATTAATATTCATTGGCTACACTTTACATGATTTTTTTAGATATTGTACTGTGTAAAACAATGATATCAAAACATCATTTGGTGTATTAAGATATTTAAGGGCTATGTGGTAGCATCTAAGACTATTATTTACTAATTAATTTGCATTGTTTGACTTCAAATTGTTAGTAAAGGTTTTTGGAAAACCCATCAAAACATGCTAAAACAAGGATACTATGTGAAGTAGGAATAAAATTATAATGAAGACATAATTATAAAATGAACAAAGTTATTCTTTAGATAAATATGGTGGATTTATTAAAAATAGCGTAGTCTTAATAGATATAAAACTAACAATATTATTCTTCATGATTAAATAAATTTAGACAAATAGATAATTCACTACACATATAACGATGATAAAAAACATTTGGGAAAAACTATTACATAGCTCTATATTAGTCTTTATCACATCAAAAATCTTTTAAAATACAATTGATCACTATATATAGAGATTTTATAGGGCATTATCACTTCATATTTCATCCTTTTACTATAAACAAAAGAAAGACTCTTCACATTTTGAAGACTCTTGACATGTTTTATAGTGCCAAATACATACACAAAGAGATATAAATGATTAAATAGTGCGAGTTGCACGTGTCCACCAATTACACTATGATTTTGTATCCCTATTTACTACCAACACTTTCTTAGAGTTAAACAATTGTCTCTTCTTGAGATAAAGTTGTAGGAAGTGTGCCCTATGTTGAAGATAAAAACTCTATCTGTTTTAAGGAATTAGTACTAGAATCATAAGTTGAGGTAATCACTAAAGGTTTTATTTACTAATTTTTAACTCTTACACACTACTTAGACATACTTTTGAGGTTTTAAACTAAGTAGTGTACTAATATACTACCCTTTCAAGTTTTTAATACATTAGCATAACCAGGTGGTTACCCTTTAAAACTTTTCAACTAACCTCATCGCACTCTTAATGTTCAAGGCCTTCTTACTACAAAATGCTTCTAAAAATTCAAAACTAGAGTGTTCAAAATGCCTACAATTAAGGTGGAAGCATGGACTATGTTGGTTGAGCTAGAGGAATCTATGAAGATGGTTCTATTTGAGATCCTAAAGAATAAGTTGTTGGTACAAAAGCTAATGGTAAAGGTGGTTGTTATGGTTGAGGTGAAAGTTGTGTAGCTATAGAAACCTTTTTTTAGTGGATTTCCTAGTAGAGTTGATTTGGAGAAATGAATTGAAGCTCTTGGATGATCTCTATGATAGATCTATCCAAATGATATGTGTACTTTTTGAAGACTATCCAATCCATGATAACTTCTTTGATCATATTAATTATATTATGTAAAGAAACTTGACACTTGATCAAACTTTGAATGTCCTCATATTACATCATTAGGAGCATATCCCTCAAATTAAGTACTTATAGTTGAATGTATTAAGCTGAATCCTCTAGCTCATCTATGTGCCTCCACCTTTGAATACTAGCAAATGTATTTTGTAACATTTCATTTTTCCAAGTTTAAATCTTCTTCAATACATTTTATCTAGATTTAAATGACTACTTAAGTGAATCATAAAATGCATCTAAGGTAGAAAGATGTCCTTACATGGTAATTTTGGATTTATCAACCTTTGTGAAATTTGACTTAGCCTCTATCCTTGTGTTAGAAAACTACTAATTCTAGTCAAGCATGTTTCAAGCTATGTTATGGGCTTGATACACAAAAGTGTTGAGGACTTGATCATATTCCTCAAGGATCTCAAAAATGGTCATTGTCTCAGTCCTAAGATTCTAACCTTGTGTGCAAAGTTTTTGTAGCTTATGTATAACAAGCTAGTCTTTTGTGAGTTATGAGAGGAGGGTTGTGAACTGCTTGTCTTCTAACATGACTTGGTCACCTAAAACTTGAGTGATCAAGGAAGGAAATGTAGCATCGATAAAATCATGAGATTTGGTGAGGTGAAGGTGTAGGTTTGCATTCTCCTCCTTGAGTTGTAACACCTCTTGTTTCAAGGTGAATGCTATATTCATAATGGATTCCTAAAAGGAAGTTACTCCCTCAATTTGCTTAGATAGAGGTAGTTATGAAACATTAAATAATAATTCTTACAACATTATATCCAAGGCCAAAGTTTAATTCATAGTCATCATAGATGCCTTCTTGATATGTTTCATGGGTAGAGAAAATGTTTTTCAATGCATGGAGGGTGCAAAGACATCCCATAACCATTAGATAAATATTCTGGGCCTGTGTTGAGATGCCTCCTCCTATGCACACCTAAGTATAATTTAAGATATGAGATGTAGATGATGCTTGTTGGATCTCAAGTACCCCCACCATCTTGGTGGTATTTATTACCTATTTGGTTACACCTTCTTATTTGGCCTTGTGCTCTAATACTACCTTGGATTTGGCATCTACCTGTGCCTTGGCTTTAGCAGCTACCTCAACCTTGTTCTTAACCTCTAGCTCATAATATTGCTTCTTCTCTTTCTCTTCTTAAGCACGTAATGATTATTTTGCCTTTTCCTCTTCTTAGGCCTTTTTTTTTTGTCTCTATTTCATCTTTTTTATTCTACACTACTTACACTTCTTGATTTGCCTACTCATATTACTTCCTCACAACTTCTTCCTCTTCTTTATTTTTTTACTTTGCTTCCTTGGCCGTTTTATTTTCTACCTTAACTTATTTGACCTTTTCCCTGATTTCCTATTCTTTCTTATTTTTTTATTTCTTATATTTAGTAGCCTTGCATTTTACCTCTTCCTTTTTCTTCTTCCTCTCTACCTTTTGATCCTTTATTGCAACCATCTTTTACACCTTTTCTTCTTATTGATAATTCATGACAAATTGTTCTTATGTTATGATATCTATTTTTTTATCTAGATACTTTAGCTATGGTGGATTTATATTTTTAGGATCTTACAGTAGGTTGATGAATCAAAAACCAAGATTAATTAAAAATAAAATGATGAGGTTGATTCAATAATAGTGCCTTTACATAATGATGCCTTTTTTTGGAAGATGGTGGAGGAGTAAAAGTCTTCTTTAATCTCTTGTAATCTAGGACTGTCTTCGAAGGATGTTGCATGAGTCCCTTGGCTTGATGGATTTTAACTTCCTCTAGTGGATCTACAAAGGAAACCATATACTCTTTGATTGTTAGGAACAATATGGAAATATAATGGGTCCTTTGCTTACACACTAGAGCTAGTTTTGAGCTTTCCTATAGTGGTGAGTCATTTACTTATGTATTAAAAGATCTGGCACCTAGATTTTCATGAAAGAGTTCAACATGTAGATGTTTATGCATTTATTCCTACCAAAAATTATCAACTATTATTGATGAAGGTTAGGTAATATCAACCAACAAGTATTTTTGCATCTTATTCTACACTTGTTACGTGTTTACTACCTTCTAAAAGAAAATTATTATTCTTATTCTTGATCATATATATTTTTACTTATATCTATGAGACATTGACTATAAAAATTCCTCTTATTTGATGCTTAGCTCCATAAGAACTCATTCTATAGTAATTTTTGGGACATGCTTGTTATTCAACCAATATTTGGTGTTGTGGGTCCTCTTCTTTGGTGTCAATTCCAAGGTTTATTGTGTTGGTGCCTTATACTTTATCATAGAAATATAGGAGATTTTTTTTCATGTTTTGTTCAATACTTGTGCTTGTGCTTGGGATTATGTAGGCAAGGGATATTGTGAATCTAGAGGCATAGACCATAAGGGTTTCATTATTTTGGTAGCCAAGGTTTTCTATCATAAGACTTCTACATTAGAATCCAACATGGTGATGAAGAAGGGTAGTGAAGTGCTTATTTCCTTGGGTAGTTTATGGATTTTGATGTGAATCCCATAATGTAGTTTTGTGATAGATGCATGCAAATTAAGATACTATAGAATGTTAGATCTATGTATAACCTATGCATAGCTAAACACACTCCTTGTTTGTTTTTATTCCCATAGATCACACCTATCACACAATATTTCACACTCCTCTACATGAAATTTACTCATACTCCCACATAAGTCCCATACTTTATCACAAACTTTTATGTAGTGATCACCTCAAATTGTATCCTACACATCTCATCGTGTACTTCTCAGATTTTAGTCCTATACAACTTATTGATATCTAATCAAAGAATATATTAATCCATTAATACCTACTTCAACATCACCACATTTTATCCTAATTTTACCATGTACCTTGACTAGTGGGCCTAGACTAATCAAGAATATTTGGATTGATTATTTTTATCTGTTAACTAGGATTCTTGGGATCATGACCATAAGTGAATAGCCTGGAATCACATAACTAAATTAGTGGTCACTGCCTAGCTAGAAACTCTATCATCACCATACAAGGAGGGTGAAACATGTCAACTCCACCTTTGCTACATTCTATAGAATTTGTTGTGTATACCTTTTTAATCATGCATATTAAATATGTAATGGATGTATTCATCCAAAGAGGTTGATGCCATAAATAATCATAACATGAATAACATGATCCATTTATCTATTATATACCACATGTACTATAACATATTGTATCAACTTTTTCCTATACTTTTATATTAAATAGAAGTTGCATTTCCTAAAATTAAGAATTTTTCTCTGTTGAATGTGTTTTGATTGTTCTATTTGAATACATCTATGTGCATTCACTCTATATAACCAAACTCAATTATTACTTGCACACTTGGTCCTAAGCCCCATGGTGGGGATAATTGGTATCAAAGCTAATAGTGTTTTTCCTTTATATGTATGTAACCATGTGAGAAAAATGAGAGAGAGAAGGTCTAATAGTTGATTTTTTCTCAAAATTTCCAAAAGAATACCAAATCAAAAGTAAGATGATTGATTCCCAAAATCAACTTGAGGTAGCCCCAAAATTTCAAAGGCTCATCGCTGATGCCCCAGAGGCATAATACACCAATTTTTTTGCTTAGTTCTATGAATTAATGATGAAACTCAACTTGATGCCTACCCATCCATCTCCAAAGTATACTCAATAATAATTTCATAAAAAAACACCCTTTAAAGTATAAATCAATATTGACATTCCTCTTTTCAAAGGCAAGATCAATTCTAAAGCATTGGATGCTCAGATTTGACAATTCAAGATGTAATTCTTAGTCAATTACTTCATTGATGCTGAGAAGATCACCTTCTTGATATTGAAGATGTCCATTTGAGTTGTTCACTAGTGGGATAACTTTAGTGCATAACATGTTCAATAGCATTCCCTAATTAAATTGTGTAAGACATTTGTCGATGCATTGAAGGTGGAATACTACCCTCTTTAACACTTTGAAGATGAATACATCAAGTTATAAAAACTATGTCAATGTAAGGATCAATTAGTGGATGACTACACCAACACATTCTATGACTACTCTGTATGCCTACAAGAGAACTCGAGTGAACAACATAAGGTGATAAAGTAAATTAGTGGAATATTACCTTATATCCATGTAAATATGTATTTATGGATGCATGACACTTTAGGGAAAGCATATGACAATTCCACTAAGATTAAATCCAAGGAAAATATGAATCAAATTTTTACCTCTTCATATAACATAGTGTGCAAGGGCCAACCCTCACACAACTCCACATCCCAATTTTTTATGTAGAAAGAAAACACTTCTCGTAAAAGTGAGAAACCTTAGAAGACCATTCGATACTCAAAGGATACCACAACTTATTATTAAAAAAAAGGAAATAATAAGTTAGTTTATAAGTGGTACCATTACATCACTCATCCAATCATAATGATTATGAATGTCATGTGCATTAATCCTTGATCATGCAATCTTCATTAGGGCCCACATCGATGGAAAACAATGATCTAGATGCCTCATATCTAAGTACCAAAACCACTATGATTGACATCTTTGAGGAGTGTCAATGTCTCTTATTTACTAGGTTCTTGGTGAAGGGTCACCCTCTTCATGTCATCATAGATATTGGTAGTTATAAGAACACCATCATGCAATCCACAACTCAACACCTTGGTCTTTTTACTGATACACATCCCAAGATAGTTTATCTAGGGTGGCTAAGGGAAAGATATACATGTTAAATTACAATGAAATTTTTATAACAAATTCAAGCCAATGGAGGATAAAATAAATTATGACATCACAAATCTAAAAGTCAATGACATCTTGCTATGGAGACCATATTTGTATGACTGAGAAGCTACATATCAATCTAAGCCATAATGTTAGACTATTTATGCATAAGACGACTTCTAATATCTCTTTGAGTTAGTGCCTATGACTAAATTCACCTTAGTCTCTACCAAACAATTTCATAAAATTATCTCATAATCATAGAAGTTTGTGTTGCCCATGGTTTACCTTGACACACCTACATAGAAGATAAAACACACTTTGATAGTTGACACTACTCATAAAATATCGTAATAAAAATAACTTGACAAGTTAATATATTGACATAAAAAAATATTTGTAGAGTCTAAAGGCCTTCCAATTCAATGTGTAATAAATCACTACATCTATTTGGTTCTTAGATCCCCTCTTTTGAATAGTCACCTATATCATAGATTGGTTTTGAAGAATGATGAAATTTGGTACCACATATAAAAACTCCTAGAACATGGAAATATCAAGCCTATCTATTCTCCTTGTGAGAGTTTGATAATCCTTTCACCTAATATGGATAGTTCTTGATAACTTTTCATATACTATCACACACTCAAAAAAGTAACCATGAAGAATTGGTACCCACTACCACACATTGATGAGATTTTGGAGTAGTTGTGAGGCACACAATACTTCACCAAGATATACTTGAAGTTAGGTTACCATCAGGTTCTATTCTATCATAAAGACATTTAGAAGACAATATTTAAGACATGGGAAGGATGGTATAAATGGTTGGTCATGCCTTTTAGCCTAACCAATATGCCAAAAAATTTCATGTGCTTGGTGGATAATCTACTTAGGCCTTTTCTCAACTCCTTCATCATCATCTACTTAGATGACATTCTCATCTTTAATAAGAACTTAGATTAGCATTTGGAACACATATCAAACATCTTAAACTCCTTGTGGAAACATAAATTACAAGACAACTTAACAAAGTATATATTTAATGTTGCATAGATTCATTACTTGGGATACATCATTGATTACATAGGAATCCATGTTGATCTAGAGAAAGATCAAATTGATCTAAGATTAGTCTAATCCACACAATCTAATATAATTGAGGAGTTTTCTTGGACTTTCTAACTTATATCATAGGTTCATCCTTGGTTCCTCATACATCTATTGGGCTCTCATCCAGATAACACATATAAAAGCCAATTTTGATTAGATTCATGTGTAACAATGCACTTTTGAGGCACTCACGTAATGCCTCTATGTAATGACTATTATTGTAATGCCTAACATTGCACATTCCTTTGAAATTCACATTGATGAATTTGAATACATACTCATTACAATACTCATGCAACATGGACATCTAGTTGCATAGCAATCAAAGAAATTTAGAGAGATGGTGGAAAGGTTATCCACATATGAAAAATAACTATATTCTATTATTCAAATAATTAAGAAAATGTGCCACTACATTTTAGGGAAAAAGGTAATTATTATTTTGGATCACAAGCCACTTTAGTTTATACAAATGTAGAGTGAGCTAAAAAATGCATGACACATGAAATGTATGAATTAGCTATAATATTTCCATCTTGTGATCAAACACAAGAAAGGGAAGGACAATAAAGTATCATATTGCCTTATCTAACCACTATTTCACATGATCATCATGGTGTTGGACATGCATGGACATAACTTTTTAGACTAGGTATCTCTCTACTCAGCTGATTCAAAATTCAAAATGACTTACACCAACCTCATACAAGGTAATACAAGTTTAGAATTTCTACATATTTGACCATATTCTTTACAAGATCAAACATCTTTGTGTTCTTGGTGGAACATCTCACCAACAACTTATTTGGGAGGAACACTATGCTAATACCTTAGGACACTTTGACATGATAAATACTCTAGTCATATTAAAATCACACTTATTATAACCACACATGCACATATAATTAGAATGACACATCAAGTCTTTCATTCCTTATTGCATTGATAAGCACACAAATAAGAAGCTAGAACTTTAACACCTCTACCAGTTTCATCCAAACTATGGGAATCTATCAACATTTATTTCATGATTGGGTTACCTATGATGAGATGCCATCATGACATTATATTAGTTATATTGGATAGGTTTTATAATATGGATATTATGGTTTATTACAAGAAAGACATTGATTCATTTTTCACTATGCAAGCCTTCTTCAACCATGTTTGGGTTCATTTTGGGCTTCCAACATCCATTGTCTCTGATCAAGATCTGCACTTTATAAGTCACTTTTAGTAAGCATTATGGGATTTGATGGGTATGAATTTAGATTGATCAATGAATTTTAATCCATAGATAGATGGGAAAATTGAATTGGTCAATCACACATTATACATCTCTTATGAATCTATAAAAATATACATGCTCACACTTGGGATGATAATCTTTTGCACATTCAACATGCCTATAATAGAGCCCTTCATAGCTTTTTGGGTCACAGTCCATTCCATAAATGTCTTGAGTTCCAACCTTTGACACTTATAGACATATCATATCATGCACTCACTGACACTAAGTCATACACATAATAATGGGAAGTGGCCAAAGTTGAGAATTTTCTATGACACATCCAATCCATTCATTAGTAGGTTTAGTAGATTCTCTCTCTTGCACAAGCAAAGTATAAGGAGTACCATGATGCACATTTCACACCTCATTCATTCTAAGTTGGTGATAAAGTGTGGTTGTACCTTAAAAAAGAATGCTTCAAATGTCCACACTAAAATATTAAGTCTCTGCACTATGGTCCATACACCATTCTACATGTAGTAGTTGAGAACACCTTCTTTATTTTTCTCCCTCTATAATTAGGCATGCAACTAGTCTTCAATGTGGAACTTCTCAAGCCTTACACTTTTCCACTTTTGAGCTAAAAATGACAACATCCTTTTAATTTGTATTCTAAACACTTATGCCCCATATAGAAGGACCATATCATTAAAGTGATAGACACATACACCTACCATGGTGCACAATTTATTTTTAATGGTCAAGGTTGGACAATATGCGGATTAAGCTAAGTGGTAAACTAATAAAAAACTTTGAGTATAGTTTCTTTAGATACACATTGATGAAATGAACACCATTGATCTTGAAGAAAGGGTGAATGATATATTTTCATCATTTACATAGCCAAACACACTCCTCATTTTTTATTATGTGCATATTTTACACCTCTCACATAATCTTATGCACTCCTCTAAGCAAAGCCTTATCATCTCCCATGCACAAGTCCTGTGCCTGATCTCAAACTTTCATGTAATTATCACCCAAATCTTACCCTGTCCATCTCACTGTACACTCATCATAATCATGTGTTATCCTAATCTAACCATGTGCCTTGACTAGTGGCCCTAGACAAACCAAGAAGCTCAAGATTGAATATCATTATCTATTAGTCAAGATTCTCTAGATCACAACCATTAGTGAATAGCATAGAATTGTGCAACTGAATCAATGGTCACCACCCAATCAGAAGCTCTACCATCGCCATGTAAGAAGGTTGAGATGTGTCAACTCTACCTTTATTGTAATCTATATCAATTATTGTGACTAACCTTATAATCATGTATGCTAAATATTTAACATACACATCCAACTAAAGAGGTCTATGCCATACATAGTTATAACATAGATAACATGCTATGTGTTTTTATTCTATAACACATGAACTATAACACATTATAATAGTTTTTATTTATTATTTACTATTGAATAGAAGTTGAATTTTATTACAATTAATACTTTTGATTCATTTAATGTGTTTTGATTTTTATGACTGAATACATATATATGCATTCACTTTATAAAACCAAACTTGATTATTCCTTGCACACTTAGTCATGGGCCCTATTGTGTGGATCAACATCCTTGGGTACCCTATGATGCAAGATGATTAGGTCTTAGATCTCAACCCACCATTAGTTAGACCTACCTAACTTATTGTATTATTACCTTATCTTGGTCTAAGAAAGGTTGGAAAATGCAATCATAGGACAAAAGTCTTCATTTGGGTTGACTGGACTCTTTAGCAACTTCTATTACATAAAACACAATAGTAGGACTAAAAATTAGTATTGGAACACATGAGATGTTCCAATGTGGACTTCTCAATATTAATTATGAGTGTTTTAATGATTTTAAATTTTTTAAAGATAATACCCAAGTAATTAAATTTATTTTAAAGGAATGAGAATATTTAGATTTATATTAAAGTATAGTCAATAATACAAATTTTCCTAATTTAGCATGTATAAATAAATATAAGTACAAAGTGGCTAATGGATAAAAGAGAGAAAATATCTTATTTTATGTTCTATTTTTGAGTATGACAATGATCAAGAATCATCATAGGAGTGTAATGGAGATATGGGTTTTATTTGTTTTGAGTTCTAATTGTGTTTGACCATTAGACACTTGCATCGATGATAGTGTCCTTATGTTGATGCTAGTGTCTAGATGATAATATAGTGTCTTAGTTTATTGATCAAAACCCTAGGTATACTCTTGAATAATACCGTTATGAAAAAGTGGGTTAGTGGGCATAGAATGTGGAGTTAACTCATGATGAATCCACTATCAAAGGGAATTGCCTACATAGCTAATACTATAAAAGAGGGCCTCATAATCATGTAGTTATCCCCTATGTATTGGCTTATGTATAAACCATGTAATGTGTGAAAACCAATTACAAAAATGACATAGCTTATAACTTGGAAGATATAACCTTATGACTACTCCTTTAATACTTTATATATGTAGCTGGGTTATTCCTTTAATTGATATCAGAACATGAAAGCTTTTGGTAACTTGACTGCTTTTTTGGTCTGATTGCTAGGTGAGGAATGAATGAGGGTTCATATTATATTTATACTAATCCTACTAGGATATAACTCACATTAAATAACTTAAGCCAACCATTATGATACTTTTATTTATAAATTGGATAACTTTAGGGCATTGGACACTTACATTGATCATGATAATAATGTTGATGCTATTGTTTATCCTAGATGTTAGGGTCCATGGAGAAGGAGAGTAGGCATAGCCTCAAAACTTCGAAAGGTATAAGATAAGTACATTTTAATCATTCTAGGTAAGATGGGATGTTTGTGTCCTCAATATAAGGCTGGTCATACTAAGAGATAGGCCAAGGGGCACAAGATAGAGTAGATGTGAGGCTTATAGAAGAAAGGCATGTGTATAACTGAGAGGAATAACAAGGATATGAGTTTTACACTTTAATCTAGTAATGAAAAAGCTAGTTTAAAATAAAATAATAAGTACTTAAGTGTGTATGCATACCTTATCTTTATTTGAGTGCTTTGTTAGAGTTGAATTTAAATGCTTTACTAGTGACTGAATTATAACCAAGAGCATGTTAAAATTTATAATAAGTACATATAATTTGTTTCAAAATTACTTGAAATGAATTTAAATTAAATTAACAAGGTTAAGGAGTACACGTGTGTTGATGTAACCAAATTGCCTATTAGCAAGTTGTTTTTTCATAAGATGTATCATTGTAAAGATTTGAAACTAAGATTAGGATAAATATAGATAAATGTTTAAAATGAATATTTCCAAGGATATAGAGAGGGAGATGGAAAGAGAGAGGTTGGAAGGTCCATGCTCTAAAATTTGGAGCAAAAGTAAGTTGCCACATGACAGTTGAGATTCACTCAACCATAAAACTCAATGATAATTATAGCCTAGTGAGTATGTATGATCAAGTCTAAACTAAAAAAATGTCAAGATTGAGTGATTGAATCACCCCAACCATACCAAAAGGTGAACTAACTACTACTTTAAATTGGCTTACTAAAGTCCATAAAATTCCATGGGGGTTAGTGTGAGTAATAGTTTTAGAATATGAGACTGATTTAGATTTTGAAATATTAGGCACATGTTTCATAACATATGCATATTAGATATGTCTCATGCTAAAACTATGTGTAAAAATGGAACCATATATAGAATTATATCACACATCTATATCAAAATCATATAACTATGTGCTTTGGCCAATTTAAAAAATTGTGTAAGTGTGTAGGACATGATTTAAAAGCATTCCCACACTAAATCTGAAAACTATGAATGTGTATAATCCATGTCCATATGACATGCCCCCACTAAATCTAGAAATTGGTATAACTACCAAATACTAAATAAATGTGGAGAACATTCTTCTAAAGCTTACCCCCACTATAATCTAGAAACTATGAATGTTTGGAAGCCATATCTATATGATATGCCCCCACTAAATTTTTAAACTAGTATAAGTACTAGATACTAGATAAATATGGAGAACATTGTTAGAAGTAAAATCACTAAGAGGGAAAGCGGGTAATGAATCAGTGAGCCCAAATAATCCAAATTTATTTTCAACCACTTTCAAGTTCTTAATCAATTACCATAATCATTCATGAAGCATACACATCATTAATAGAAATGAACAAGAGAGATAATGTAAGATCAATCACATAACACATGAAATATGTGGGAAACCCTCTTGGAGGAAAAATCCCATTAGAACCTAAAATTAGACTACTATCTTATAAAAATAAAAACCAATTTAGACCAGCTATAACTAATCAAGGAACTACCATCCCTATTTAATGAGACTACAATCTCACAAGGTACTACAATGCCTATCTAGCAGAGCTACCACAATAATTAAACCTTTAATAGGTTTCATCTTGAAAGGAGGTTGTAACCCCATAGATGTTGATCTATGACAATAAAACCTAAAAACACATCTACCTATGAACTGATATCTTCAACACTTGATGATGGACCTCTGATTATCACTCTTCACCTTTGCTCATACTTAATTTGTAATTGCACTATTCTAACAGCAAAATTATGATCTAAAGGTCATATAAATAGTCCTCAATCTATTTTTCTCTTCAACTCATCCATTAGGAAATCTATCCCTCCTTAGATCCATAAATCACACACCCAAGCCTTTCTAAAATCTCTCATGAATCTATCTCAAAGTCTAGAAATCACCATCTTTTATTTCATTATTTATAGAGCATTCATGATTATCACCATCTTGGTTAGCCATTAGGCATGAACTAAAATTTAAGGCATATATCTCATCAAGAAATATCTCTATATAATCTTCATAGGTCATTTATAACATCTATGGGTCACCCTTAAGTAGTTACACCTTTTAATAAGGCCCTTGTAGCTCTTATAGGTGTCATGGAGACCTATTCCCATATTTAGCACATCATTGAGAAAAAAAAACATAAAAACACTTAAAAATGCATAGGTATGATACACATGACCCATTTTATATCCTCAAATTCTTTTAAACATCATTTCACTCTTCTGTGTAATCTCTCAATCAACATTCTATGTACATAGTCACTATGAACAAATACACAATCAACTTTACACCTTTGTTTATATTATATACAAATTATAAAACCTTCATAATTCACACAAAGCATCCTCATGGAGTATACAATAATCCCAAATATCTAAGTCATCATGAAACATTGAAATAATATCTACACAAGCTCAATTATCCTTCTCAGGTTACTTAGATAATAAACATGAACACATAGTCAAATTTGAACCATAATATCTTTGACTATGCATACATTCAGATCTTTAAATTAGGTTCACTAAATGTACCATGGAGTCCTCTTCAACTTTTATATTTATATCACCTTAGAATTCATATTGGATTAAAATTTATGGATAAAATATATAGAACTAGTTTTTTCCTTTGCAAAATTCAAATATTTAAATGCAAATGGTCACAGTTAAATCTCGATCACTATGCCATCATCTCTAGTCCTTATTTCTTAGATTAATAATGCACTATTAATCTAATTTTAAGAAAATTGACCTTTACCTTTCATCACTCATCATTAGATCTTCATTTTGACTATTTGACTTGTTGGGTGAATATTTTGTCACCAGTGTACTGATGAGCAAAATAGGTCTGATCATCCACAACAAGGGAGATTGGTAATCCAAAGTTATAGGTTTACCACATCCAAAGGGGAAAAATCTCTCCACTCATCAAGGGGAGGTTACCTATAAGTAGAAAGGGCTATATACTATATATATATGTAGGAAATAACACTCAGGGTTAGGATATACCATCCATCTCTCATCTTTCGGAGATGATGTTCACAAATAGAGGAGAAAATCCTGGTGAAGACACTGAAGGCACTTCTCTTCTTTCAAAAGTGTTCTTGTAGGGAACAACAGGAGTTATTTCAGGTAGTGACAAGTAGTTGGTAACCAAAGGTGTAGTAACCAACAGACTAATATGTAGTACAAAGTCTCCACCTCAACTACCCAAGAGTGAAATACGAAGGAAAATGAGGGCACAAAGTCATCCCAAGGTCCTTTACATAGGAATAGAAAACAAACACACACTAAAGACAACTATGATAGCAAAAAATCTGAAATTAACTGGCTTCAAGACACCTTCCTTATCACTTCCACTAGCTCTGCTTGTTAAATTGAATAAACAAGAATACATTCAGGAAATAGACATAAGAATAATCTCCTGGAATGATACAAGCTATAATAGCACAAAGTCTAAAATTAACTTGATTTTTGATTCAAACAAAGAAATATGAACAACAATCTGATCTCAAAGTCTCAATAATGCCTTTCAATTTGGGTAGAGTTTTGCTTTTGATAACAAGAAGATCTCCCTTGCATAATGAGAGAAATTACAATGTATAGCAACCAAGCAAGGCTTGGCACTCTTTCCCATGGGATGGCCCATGCTATAGTCAATGCCTTCAATGCACCTTCATTTTTGTCTAAGGACCATGTTGAAAATAGGGTGGCTACCTTAACTATGGCATGTCACTTCATCTCATATGTCTTCATGTCTTCTCGTGGGTCTAGGTCATCTAGTCTGTCTCCTACTGTCTACATAGCTATCCATTTTGCCTTTACTCCAAGTGAGACAAAAAATTAGTGTCTTCAATGTTTGTAGGCCAAAATATCTACTTAGTGGACTATTCCACCTACTGAAATTACTTCTACGTAGATATTTTGGGATTTTCCCTCTTTCTACTTTTGTCTTTTCTAGCTTTGTCTCTTCCTAGAATTTAAGGTCTCAGGGCTACATTCTCAGCTTTACTGGCTCTTTACGCTCCTTCTCTCAGTGGTTCTTCCTTTTGGCCTTGGCCTTAAGGCCTTTTAATGCATTCTAATCTATGTTTAAACATGTAAGGATCAATGACTATTTCATTGTTGCAACTTTGACATCTTCGGGCCCATCATCATCCTTGACAATTCCTTTTGCTTTGTCATTTGATATTTCCCAGAGGGGACCTACCCTTTGGGGCCTTGAGAAATGGTTTGCTTCCTTTGGTGAGAGCCTCCCACAAGGGTACCTACCCTTTGGGATCCTTCGAGTGGCCTTCAGGCTTTATTTCCTTTGATAGACTTTTACTTCAGGATTTTCCTTCAGATTAAAGTCTGAAGGAATTCCTTCAGACATTTTGTCTGAAGGAAATGTTCCTTTCCCTTGCCTTAGTCATTTATTTTGTCAGGCTTCATCGGTTAGGTTAATTCCTTTGAAAAAAATTCTGAAGGAATTCCTTCAGACTCTTTGTTTGAAGGAAATTTCCTTAACAACTTTGCCATGGGATTTCCTTTTGAAGAAATTCCTTTGCTCACTCGGCCTTTGAAATGATCCACCTGCTCCCTGCCTACCCTCTGTAAGGGCTGTTTGACCTCCAAGGTTGCCTTTCAAAAAAGTTGCAAGGGTCCATTTTAGCTTCAAAGTGCCCTCTATAAGGGCACTTGTCCTTCAGGCTCTTGGAAGACCCCTTTGAACTTCTTGATTCAAAAAATGACTAAATGTTGAACCAAACCTATTTTTTTCCTACAGAGTCCATAGAAGCCAACCTGTAGATTCTATAGAAATGAGTTCATAGATCTGAGAGAGTCCATAGATTTGAGCTTGCCTACAAAGTCTATAGATTTGAGCTTGCCTGCAAAGTCTGTAGAAGCCAAGTCCGTAGTTTTCTCTAACTTTGAAAGAGTCCATAGAAACCTATCTACAGAGTCTGTAGATTTTTGAAAAATATTTGAAAAATGAAGAACTTGAATGCTCAAAATAATTTTTGAAAAGGGAAGAGAGGATTTTGGTCTATTGAACCAAAATAGTTCATAGGTTGTCCCAAAAATGAGTGGCATTTTTAGGGACAACATGACTCAATGCATTCCATCGATCTCCTATACATAGCTCGGTCTTTAACAATGCTAAACAACTATCACTTTGACCTCTTAACTTTAAATCACACCATTGATCCTTGGAGGAAGCTTGATCTTTATCTCTACTCAATGTTAAACATTGAACATTTTGTACCATCTTGGTACTTCCTAACTTCTTGGAGAAAATAAATCCATCAATGTTTCTTGACCTTTAACTTGTGCAAAAATGACTATGGGAACCATTGTAATTTGCATAAAAGGCCAAATTTGTACAGTCATATCTTTTACCTTACTCACATGTTCTCAAATTTGGACCATATGATCTCCTCACATAGGAGAATATAAACATGTGTAAAATTAATCCTAATAAATTATTATTCATTATATATAACACCATTAATATGTTCACTCAGATTTTTCTACCACAGAACCAACAACGTCAAGAATTGCCTAGAAGGCCAACTTTGCACATGCATATCTTTTGATGCACTAAGGTGCATGATCTAAAATTTATCAAAAATTAACTAGGAAAAAAATGATAAAAACCATGTGACCAAATTTTCTTGAAACATCCACATGTATGAGATATGCCATCACTAAATGGCTTACTCGAATCTTTCTTGCCTCATGCAAATTTGGCTAAGTATGGGAAAACACTATCAAACTACTTGGGAACCCAAATTTGTACTTACATATATTTTGATGTGCTTCAGTTCATGATATGCAATTTATCACATAATATCTAGGAACAAATGTGATCACATCATATGACCAAATCCCTTTGAATCATCCACACATGGTAATGGTTATGTCATCAAATTACCTACTCAAATTTTCTACCACTAGACCTAAAATGTCTAGATGAAGACATTGATCAACCAGATGAAATCAACTCATGAAAAAAAGTAATCAAAACTTAGGAAAAATTTAGGGAACTCTTACACAACTTTAAATCATCACATTCATCTCTAATCAACCTTAAACCTATAAACTTTAAAGATCAACCAAGCCTTCTTCAAGCATACTAGGACAAATACATTACAGTTTGTCATTGTCACTTAAATTATCAAAGGCACTTCATCTAATCACCTAGACACCTCCCTAAAATCACCATGACATCATTTAAAATGATCCATCAATATCACCCTTTGTCATTGATTTCAATAACCATCATATATAACAGTATACAACTCACCTTCATTCTCTCTCTTTAAACACTCTCACAACAAGAACTTTCTCCCCCTTTGAAACAATGAGAAAGTGGGAACAATTTGATCCTAAGGACCTAAAAATACCATCAAAAAGAGAGGACCACCTTATAAATATGATAAAAACTCCCCTTACCTTGAGACTACCTCTTCTTGCCTTGACAACTTTCTCTTACTCCAAGCCAACACTCTCTTCTACCAAACACTACAACTAATGAAGAAAGAACACAAAAGACCACTAGAATCTGATGGAACTCACCAAGAATCATCTGAGAGGGACTCCCCCTAATATATCTAAATTATTTCATATCTTGAGCATCTTTAGATCTTCATACATTAAGAAGGACCACCTCATAGGCTCACTAGCCTTCTCTCTCAAACCACCTCAAGGACCAACAAAACTTTGTGATACTCCCCAAATCTTATTAAGCCACCTAAAAACACCCATTCTGACGTTGTACTATATCTCCTTCACAAACCTTTGGAGAAATCTCATGAACTTGTTTTTTCCCCTTAAGCAAATACCTTTTATTAATTCATAGAGAAATAAATGACACCCATGCTTTATCTTAGATATTCAAAAGTAGCTTTTCATAATGGTTTGGTCATAATATCTATTATTTGATCTTTTGTAGGCACATGCTCAAAATTAACACATTGATTAATCACTTATTTTATCTAGAAATAATATTGAATAGGAATGTGTTTAGTTTTTGAGTGCATAATAGGATTCTTTGAGATAATAATTGCACTAATATTGTCACAATAAATAGGACAAGGTCCATTTTGTCTTACCATATAATGCTTCAAAGTTTATTTCATCTACATGACTTGTGTGAAACAAGAGGAAACTACTATATACTTAGCTTTTGAAGTTGATAGAGACACTAAGGCTTACTTTTTACTTAGCCAAAACACCAAGCATTCTCCCATAAAGAAGACCCCACCACTGGTACTCCTCATATCATCCACACATCCTACCTAATCATCATCAATATATGATTTCAAAGAGAATTATATACTCTTGGGATACTATAAACTAAGATCCTTTGAGATATATTAAGATCATTTTGACTACTTTTAAGTGAGATTATCTAGGGTCAGCTTGAAACCTTCCTATAAGACCTACTACTTGTATGATGTCAAGGCTAGATGCATTAGAGTACTAAATACTTCCAATCATGGATCTATACAAAGTTTGATCAAATTTTGATGAGTCATCCACTTTATTTAACTTGCATCCTATGATCATTGGAGTACCCATTGGCTTACAATACATCATGTAAAACTTCCTTAGCATATCCTTGATGTATTTAGCTTGTGAAATGAATATCCCTGCATCCATTTGATTAACCTATAATGCTAAAAATAAAGACAATTCTCCCAACATTGACATTTCAAACTTAGTCTTCATAGTATCTACAAATTCTCTACACATTTTATCATTATTAGATCCAAAAACTATGTCATCATGATATAATACAATTATCATTTGATGATTACCTTCTATCTTAATGTAAAAATTACTATCAAATTCCCCCCTATTAAAACCTTGACTCAAAATATACTTATCTAGCCTATCATAACAAGCTCTAGAAGCTTGTTTAAGACCATATAGAGCCTTCTTCAATTTACACACAAAATCTTGTTTACTTGACATGAAGGATCTTTCAAGTAAATCAATGTAGACTTCTTATTCTAAGTTTCCACTCAAGAATATAGATTTCACATCCATTTGATATACCTTAAAAACTTTGAAACTAGCATATGCCAAGAAAAGTATAATTGCTTCCATTCTTGCCATAAGAGAAAAAGTCTCATCAAAATCTATTCCTGCAACCCAATCATATCCTTTACACACCAATGCAGCCTTATTCTTTGTGACTTCTCCTTTATCATTCATCTTGTTTTTGAAAACCTACTTGGTACCTATTACATTTTTATCTTTTGGCCAAGGAACTAAGTCCCATGTTTCATTATTTTCTATTTGATCAATTTCTTCATCCATTGCATCATTCCAAATTTCATCTTTTCTAGCTTCCATGAATGTTTTGGGTTCAATCACGGATAACATAGCTAAGTATTATTGATTTTGATTGATCAACATTCTTATTCTATTCTGCAACCTTACACCAACATTTCCAATAATTTGAGAGATTGGATGATCTTTCTAAATTATTCTAGATGGAGCATTAGTATATTATCTTGCTTCCTCTTTATCTTCATCATCTGTTTGAATAGATAACTCATCATTGTTTGCAATAATATTCTAAATTAAGTCACTTACCTATAATTTTAACTTCTTGACTCTACTTGTCTCATCTACCCTTACATTTAAACTTTCAACAATCTTGTAAAATCTCTTGTTGAAACACCTATACGTAATAATGATAGAAGAATAACCTAAGAAGATGCCCTCATCAGACCTTGAATCAAATTTTACAATATTCTATTCATCTCTTTTGATGAAGCACCTAATCCCAAACACTCTAAAATGTTTAACATTAGCCCCTCTATTCTTCTATAACTCATAAGGAGTTTTATTACCATTTACTCTGATTTGACACCTATTTAGGATGTGCACAAAAGTGTTGGCTACCTCTTCTCAATAGCCATCTGATAATTTTTCATCTCGAATCATGGCTTTTCTACCCATCTCAATAATAGTCCTATTCTTTATTTCAACCACACCATTATGTTGTGGTGTTCTAGCAGCAGAATATTGCCTTCTTATCCCATATTCTTTACAAAAATCATCAAAATTATGAGACCAAAAATCACCTCCTCTATTTGATCTCACACACTTGATTTTTGAACCTTTATCATTTTCGACAAGAGCTTTGAATGTCACAAATTTTTCAAAATCTTCTAATTTATATTTAAGAAAGAATATCCAAGTCATCCTAATAAAATCATTAATGAGAAACATGAAGTAGCTTAACTTGAATATTTTGAGTTATCATAGGTCCACATAGATCAATATAGATCAACTCTAATGGCTTTGTAGTGGATAATTCCTTGGTTTTGTATCTTCTTTTGGTTTTCTTCCTATGAAGACATGCCTTGTAAAGAGAGTAAGGAATCTTAGAAATCTTAGGCATATGCTTTACCAACCCCTTTTAACTAATTTTTATCATATTATCAAAATTTATATGTTCAAGCCTTCTATGGCAAATCCAAATTTCTTCCAATTGAATTATGAAGCATTATATCTTCTTGGATTCATATAATACATACATGTTGTTATGTTTTTTATGAACATTGTAATTAATCTACCAGATTTTGGCTTTATTATTTCACATACATCATCATGAAAAGTTACAACATTTCCTTGCTTACATATTTGGCTCACACTTAAGATATTATGTTTCAAACCTTCTACATATAAGACATTATTAGTCCTAGTATGACCATTGTCTAAAATCACAATACCTTTACTGACTATGTTAGAAGATTTGTTGTCACCAAATCTAACTACACCTAGGTTAGTTTTTTTGAGAGAGATAAACTTAATCTTGTCTCCTATCATATTATTTGATCATCCACTATCTATGAACCATCTCTTGTTCTCATCTTCTTGAGTATGAAAATATGCTTAAAAAAATAATGACTCTTCATTTGGTGATCTACTTTGATTTTGATTCTTTTATTCTTTAGACTGTATCCTTGAACCATTTGATAGTGTCAATGACTTATATATCCTTTTTCCAAAAAGATCTTTTATAGTTTTTAGCTATATGAACTTTTTGGTTAAAATTGTAGCATATGAGATCCCTTTTTATCTCTAGTGAGAGAGCATAGTCTCTATATCTATGAACAAAATGAGTGTAGGAGAAGCAATACCCATTGAAGACATTGTTCATATTTGACCTCTCTTTTTGATTATTATTGATCCATGAATTTTCATTCTTAACCCTTTTTGTGGAGATGAAATACCTTTTGTTCTTGGATAAAATTACATCTGAGTAAGTCATGAATTTACTTTTTAATTATTTTATTCTTTAATTGAAATCTTTTTTCAACATGACCTATAGATTCTTAACTATTACCTCTAAATTTTTCACTTATGTCTTCACACCATTAACTTCTAATAAAAAACATACAAGATTGTCTTGAACACAAACCATAACCTCTTTGTCAAACATTATACCTATGATCACCTTCAAGTGGTTAAACTTTGCATGAAGGACTTACTCTGATACCAATTATTAGAGGTATAATCATTGAGAGGGGGGTAAATTAGTGAGCCCAAATTATCCAACTTCAATTTCAGTCACTTTCATGTTCTTAATAAATTACCATAAGCAATCATGAAGCATACACATCATTCATAGTAATGAGCAAGAGAGACAATGCAAGATCAATCACATAACACATGACATATGTGGAAAACCCTCTTGGGGAGGAATACCCACTGGAACCTAAGATTGGAATACTATCCTATAATAACAAGAAATAATTTAGACCAATTGTAATTGATCAAGGAACTACCATCCATATTTAATGAGAATATATTCTCACAAGGTGCTACAACACATGTCTAGTTGAGCTACCACAACAACATGACCTTTAATAAGTTTCACCTTACAAGGAAGATACAATCCCATAGATTTTGAGATATCACAATAACACCTAAGAACACATACAACTATGACTGATGTCTTCAACACCTAATGATGGACCTCTGATTATCACTCTTCACCTTCACTCATACTCAATTTACAAGAACACTATTCTACCAACAAAATTATGATCTATAGGTCCTATAAATAGTCCTCAACCTATTTTCATCTTCAACTTATCCATTAAGCACTCTATCCCTCCTTTGCTCCATAGTTTATACACCTAACCCTCTATCAAATCTCTCATGAAGCTATCTCAAATTCTATAAATCACCATCTTTGATTTCACTATTTATAGAGCATTCATGATCATCACCATCTTGGTTGTCCGTTAGGCATTCCTTAAACTTTAAGGCATCTATCTCATTGATACATATCTAAATATAATCTTCATAGGTTGGCCATAGCATCTATGGGTCACCCTTAAGTAGATACACCTTTTAATAAGGCCCTTGTAGCTCTTAAAGGTCTCATGGAGACCTATTCACCCATTTAGCACATCATTGAGTAAAAAAAGAAAATAGTACCACTTCCAAATGCATAGGTCCACTACACATGACCCCTTTGTTATCTTCAAATGCTTAGAAACATCATTTCACTCTTATATGCAAGCTCAATAAACATTCTATCTACACAGTCACTATGAACAAATACACAATCTACTTAAAAAACTTTGTTCATATTGTATATAAATGGTCAAACCTTAATAATGTACATAGAGCATATTCATGAAGTCTACAATAATCCCCAATAGCTAAGTCATCATGAAACATCAAAACAACATCTACACAAGCTCAATTATCCTTTTCAGGTCACTTGTAAAATAATCACAAACACACAATCAACTTTGAACCACAATATATTTGACTGTATGTATAGTCAAATATTCAAATTAGGTTTATTAGATGCACCATGGATTCCTCTTCAATTTTTATTTTTATATCACCTTTGATTTAGTCTTAGATGAAAAATTATAGACAAAATATAGAGCACTAGTTTTTCCATTTTAAAAATTCAAATATTCAAATGCAAATGGTCACAGTTAAACCTCGATCACCATGCTATCATCTCAATTCCTCATTGCTTAGATTAATCATGTACCATTAATTTAATTATAAGGAACTTGACCTTTACCTTTCATCACTCATCATTAGATATTCATCTTGATTATTTGACTTAATGCACTCTATCAATCTCCTATACATAGCTTGGTCTTTAATAATGATAAACAATTGTCACTTTGACCTCTTGAATTTAAATTAAATCATTGATCTCTATCTGTATGATCACCTGCTCACTATTGATCCTTGAAAGAAGATCGATCTTTATCTTTACTCAACATTAAACATTGAACACTTGGCACCATCTCTCTACTTATTTACTTCTTGGAGCAATGTGCTCCATTAATGTTATCAAAGTTTAACTTGTGAAAAAATGACCAAGTATGGGAACCATTACAATCTGTTTGGAAGGCTAACTTTACATAGTCATATCTTTACCTCACCTACATGTTCTCAAATTTAGACCATATGATATCTTCATATAGGATAATCCAACCACATGTTAAAATACTCATGAGACCTTTGCATGTGTGAGATATAATTCCATTAATCTACTCACTCATATTTTTCTACCATAGAGACAACAATGTCAAGAATTCCCTGAAAGGCCAACTTTGCACATGCATATCTTTTGATGCACTATGGTCATGATCTAAAATTTAGCAAAAATTAACTAGGCATAAAATTGAACAAACCCATATGATCACTTTCTCCTAAAATATCCACATATTTAAGATATACGATCACCAAATTTCTTATTCATCTCTTTCTTACCTCATGCAAATTTGGCTAAGTATGGGAAAACACTGTCAAACTACATGGGGGCCCAACTTTGTACTTGCATATATTTTGACACACTTTGGTCCATGATCTTAAATTTAGTACATAATATCTAAGAATAAATTTGATCATCACCATATGACCAACTCCCCTTGACTCATCCACATGTGGCAATGGTGATGTCATTAAACTACCTACTCAGATTTTCTACCACTAAACTCAAATTGTCTATATGAAGACAATGATAAACCAGATGAAATCCACTCATGCACATAAGTAATAAAATATTATAAAACATCTTAAAGACCTTTTTCACAACCTCAAATCATCATATTCATCCCTAATCAACCTTAGCCCTACAAACTCTAAAGATCAACCAAGCCTTCTTCAAGTATACTAGGATAAGCACACTGCACACCTTGTCATTATCACTTAGACTATCAAAGGGACTTCATCCACTCACCTAAACACCTCCATGAAATAACCATTTCATTATTTATAATTTTACAATAAATATGATTCAAAGGCATGCCTCTACTGTAAACTAGAAATTGTGAATGTGTGGAAGCCATGTCTATATGACATGACCCCACTGAATCTGAGAACTATGCAAACTGTGGAGAAAATTATTCTCAAGCATGCCCCCACTAGTATTCCCCCATTTTAGATGAATAAAAAATAATACCTAGAATTTACCTCACCTAAAAATGGTAAAACAACTATAAAATATGTGAATGTAACCATGTATCATATAAAAGGAAACATATCTAGGTAAATGTATCATTGAAGTACATAAAACCAATGTGATCACACATATACCTATGATGCATGCTAAATATCATGGAAATTTATAGATAGTTATATTGAAATATCAACAAGAAAATAATCACACACATAAGAGCACTCAAAATACAATGGTCCAAGTAGACCACAAACAAGGGGCATGTTCAAATGCTACAAAAATCAAATGGGCATTATTTAGTCAAATGTCCACAAAGTAAGAAATGATATATTCAAATGTCCATATAACAAGTAATGACATATTAAAATGTAAAATAAGGAAAACATAGGAATAAGGGTCACATACAATGGATCATTTTCAAATTCTTGAATAAGAAAGACAAGACATTCAAGGAAGTGCATAAAGTAAAGTATAAGCAATAAGCATAAACATGCCATAGTGGCCCATGAATCCAATGTGTTAGTAAAAAAAATAAAGTGCATAGCATATCAAGTAACATATGTAAGATATAATCATGAATAATAGGCATGTGTAAGTACATATTTAATATTAAACATGATGGTGTAGAGTAATAATTGAATTATATAACCTGTGTGTATCAAGATTGAAGAAGCAGATGCCCCTAATATCCATATGACATGAGTAGATAGAAAACCCAACATCTAAAATAGGAGTGTATCATGCATTCATATATCATACCTAATGTAGAAGTGTGATATATATGTGTATGTTAGAGTAACTAAGTATGTGATACATCAATATATAAGTAACACATGTATGCCAAGGAGCCAATAGAAAATGTAGGTGCTAAAATTATTTTTGGTTTTTTGAATGTTTTTGATTTTTTTAGTATTTTATAAATATTAAAACTTTTTTATTTTTTGTTGGTCATTATGAAGTTTGTTAATTGTATTTTTTTTCCATGGTGTATGTTTTGTTTTTTTAGTAAAATGTATAACAAATATTTCAATTTAATAAAATACTTGTATGAATTGAACAAGAAAGTACTCATTTTAAGCAATGGAACCCTATAGGAAACAAGAATGCATTATCATAATGATCATGTGGTAAAGGAGATACTATTTTTACTTCTATAGTTAACTCTACTATAATTTTAGGTATAACTAGTGAATTTTTAGGTACATGCTTAGGAACCCAAATCTGGTGTGTAGGTATACCCCCTCCACTCATGCCTCTATCTAAGACTAGATCAACCAATGATTCCTTGGTATGATTGGTATATGAGTGATCAGTTCTAGTAGAGAATACACTAGGAGAATTAAATATATTAGTGGGCATCTTTTACGAAGGTAGATGGACTATATTTCCCATAAAAGGATCAACACAAGATGGTTTGACCTTATTAGATGAGCCTCTAGGAGAAGTATGTAAATGAGGCTTAGATGCATCATTTTGAAATGTAATGATTCCTTAATATACTAACTATATAAGCTTTTGTTCATGATCAAAACACTCATTATCTCAATGATCATTAATACCATGATAAGAAAAAAAGTGGTGTCCTTTTACCTTCTCAAATCTATGAGGTGGGTAATGTGAATTAGGAAGGAGCTTAATCAATAGTTTATCCAAAAATGTTCACAATCTATCACGTGGTATATCATGATACCAATGAAATTGAAGAGGCTGGTGTCTTGTGGTGTTATTTGGTCTAACTATGGGAGGTACTCAAAAAACATGTTCATTCCCTTTGTTCGTTACTTTAACTATTGGTGTTGTTTTAGGTACTGGTAGTTCTGAATAAGATTTTTGAAGTGGTTCATAATCCTTTGTAACTTTTTTATGTGCCATTTAAACATGATTCTTATCATGCTTGGTTTGTAATGGAAAAAAGGCAACTGAGTTTATGTATTTGTTAAATCACATGAATATTTATGCACATCCCAATATAAGGTCTCAAATGAAGCAAACGGTTTCTGTAATTATATCTCTAAGTGGAGAAACAAGTCCCCTACTAAATATAAATTATAATCCCAAATATAAAGGTGTATAGTTAAATAAATACAAAGAATCCTTAAAAAGAATAACATAGTATTGTAGAGATTCATTCTCATTTTGGGTCAATGCTTGAAAATGTTCCAATGGTAACTTAGGTAACTTAGGTAAGGTAAAATAGTGAAAATGTGGTAGGAATACATCCTAAATATTTATTTAATTTGATAAGGAACCATTTCAAAGGATATAAAACTAATTGAGATCTCTTTTTTTTAAAATACGATGGAAATCTTTTAATAACAAGCTTTCATTTTGGGTGTAATGTAAAAAAGAGTGTACATATTATTTCAAATGACTAGAAGGATCCCTTGATCATCAAAGAGGGATAAATCAGGCATGATAATATTATAAAAATAAGGATAGTCAAATACATGTTGAGTAATAGGTTATTCTGGTAATGTATTCTCCTCAAAAAGAGCCTCATGAGAAGAAGTTTATAACTTAAGGATGTTGAATTGATGTTGCAAATCTCCCATGGTGGTCATGATAGATAACATGTCATAAGAAGTTGAGGATTTTGCTAGTGGTTGAAAACTAAGATTCATGTAGAATATAGGGATGATGGACTCTTCATAATTCTTGTAAATAGGATCATCACATGATTTATCAATATTTGGTAAAAGAGTACCCATGCCTAAATATGTAGGTATGTCTTATGGAAGAGCACAAAGTTTAACATTATTATCATTGCAAGGTGATAAATTGCTTAGAACTTCATTAAATATTATAGGATTAGGAGTTGTAATTTCATTTTGAGGCATACTCTCCTTTTGAGAAGAAAATGCAAAGGAAGAAAGGGGAGAATATTTTCTATGTTATGTACCACATTAAAATATGTAAATATGTCGTTTTCAATTTAAGTTGGAGTGTCACATCCTATATAAGGAGAAAGTAATGAAATATCACTTTAGGTTCATAATTATTATGTGAGAAATGAATATTAATGAAACTATGATTTACATCCTTGAGATTTGTCTTAACAAATTCATTCCTTAGTAAACCTTTAGAAAACATGTTAATTTTATTTATTAAGTTTTTGTGGTGTGACCTTTTGCACAAGGTACATCAAATGGATTTGGGATTTTTTGTGTGTCCCTAAATAATGCATATTTCATAAGTGTTTATTTAGGATGTTCATTGGTACCCTTGTTTTTACCTTCAAGAAAGAAAGGGTGAGAGAAAGACATGTATTTTGCTTATTACATATCAGATGGGAAGAACAACTTGGACTAGGTGTACTTAAATAGTGCAAAAAAGACATGGGATTTTCAACACAAGCATTATTTGGAGGTGAAGGCATACACTTGATTTCATAAATATTTTCACTATGAGATACATTGGAGGAAAATTCAAACTCATTTAATTTGTCAACATTAGAAGAGGGAAGATCACATTCAGTTGTTAAGATAACCAAAGAAGGTGGAGATGCAATAATTATATTTTTAAGATTATGAATAGTATCATTTTTCATTCTTGTTGGTTTTTGAGACTCTTCATCATTGGAAAACAAAGGATTATGATAATGAGGTTCAACATATCCAAGAGTAATGTCATTACATTCATATCTATAAGAATTTTTTTTTTGTCACTAGCTTGGTCATTTATATTTGTATTTACATCATTTGTTCTTTCATTGTCATAATTATAAGCAAAGGTAGGGGTTTGAGCCCATTTTTGATGTTCCATAAGATATTAATATGAAATAAATTTATCATTGGGTAAATTAAACTAACTATCAAAGGGATGAGGCTTTTTTAGTTGAGGGTCCTTTGGATGGCCATAAAGTAGGGATCCATAAGGAGTTGAGCCTTTAAGACAATTTTTCAAAGCACAACGACGAGGGACAAAGTAATAAGAATATTTAACATTATAAAACTAAGCCTACATAAGCATAAATCATATCTAAAGATAAAATATAAAATTTTGAAATGAAAATTTGAAATAAGGTAAAAACCCTAATATGCAAACTAGGGTTTTGGTTCAAAAAACATAGGACAGGTTCACCAAATGTTTTAATGATTTTATATTTTTACAAAATAATACCCAAGAAATTAAAGTTATTTAAAAGGAATTAAAATATTTATATTTACAATAAAGTACATTCAATAATACATATTTTCTTAATTCAACATGTGCAAATAAATACAACGAGTACAAAGTGGCTAAGGGATAAAAGAGAGAACATATCTTTTTTGATGTTCTATTTGAGATATGACAATGATCAGGAATCATCAAAACATTGTAACAGAGATCTGGGTTCCATTCATTCAAATTTATGATTATGTTTGACCAATAGACACTTGCATCTAAGTTAGACACCTGTATTGGCAATAGTGTCCTTATGTTAATGCCAGTGTCTAAACCACAATATAACTCCATTTTTCAATCCACATGTTGCGTATTTTTGGATTTTTTGTCACCTTCTGCTTGATGTCTTCAGATTTTGTACATAGGTTTTTTATCTTAGTTTATTGATTAAAAACCTAGGTACACTTTTGAATAATACCCTTAGGAAAAAATGGGTTAGAGGGCACACAATGTTGAGTTAACCCGTAATGACCCCACTGTCAAAAGGCATTGCCTACATAGCCAATACTCCATAAGAGGGCCTTAGACTCATGTATTTATATCCCATATGTGTTGGCTTGTGTGTGAATCATGTAATATGTTACTAATAAGTAAAAAAATGACATAGCTTGTAACTTGGAAAATATGACCTTAAGATTACTCCTTTGATATTTAGACCTATAGTTAGGTTGTTCTTTTGACTAATATCAGAGTAGGAATTCTTTTGGTAACTTGAGTGCTTCTTGAGTGCTCTTTTGGTCTAATTGTTAGGTAAAGAATTAATGAAGGTTGATATTGTATTTAAACCAACCTATCAAGAGATAAATCATATTAAAGAACTTATGATGACCATTATGATACATTTCATTTATAAATTAGATGACTTTAGGGAACTGGACACTTGTGTCTAGTTAGGTAAGTAACATTGATGCTAATTTTTGTATTATAAATTAGTGTTGAGGGAGAAGGAGAGGAAACACAAGATAATTTTTTCTAGAGATATAAGATATGTACATTTTAAGCATTTTAGGTAAGATGGGATATTTGTATCATCAATATAAGGTTGGTTGAACTAAGAGATAGGCCAAGGGGCACATGATAGAGCAGATGCAAGGGTTGTGGAAATAAGGCATGTGTAGAACTAAGATAAATAACTAGGGTTTGACTTTGCCAAGTGTACAAGCTTAAGGTGCTACATAATCAAAAAATATCATCTACAGTGAGCTCAAAAGCCAAAAACTCAAGCTAATTAAAGTTATCCTTTACATATGAATGAATGGGGGACCCTTGTTATTGTAGGGTAGAAGAGATTTTCCATAGGTTGGGAGTCCTAATACTCATGCCATGGTTTCAGGGGTGATGAAAATGGTGACATTTTGTGAGATATGGATCACACCCTCATTATATCTATTTATTAGTGTGAGCATCACCTCATCCAAATTCCCAAAGGTAGGAATCTTGATGAGTTAATTTGTATCATATCTTTGAAAAGGGTGTTGTAGTGATAAGGCTCTTATTTATGCTTCTGTTAATTGGTAATGGCTAAACATATTGGATTCTATAGTGTGGGTGAATTTGAATGGGTTTAGATCATGGTATTTGGTTTATTTGAGTGTGTTTTCATAGTTTTTAAAATTTGTAAAATTAGCAAAAATTTAATATTTTCAGCTAATTTTTGGTTTGAGCTCAAAATTACCAAATTTTAAAAAATTAATTTTTTTAATTAATCAATTAAGTTTAAAAATCAAAGGCAAAAAACTTTATTTTCCAAGCTGTGCAAAAACATTTTCAAACTTCCCCATGTAAAACATCATTGGCTTTCCCTATAATTTATCGAAGTTCATTAAACTTTTTATGATTTTTGCTTTTTCCCAAGTTGTGTAAAAGTACCTCAACACTTTTTCAAGTTGTGTAGCTTAAGTTTTTGATTTTGCACATTGTGTAATCATAAATTAAAAATAATAAATCAATCAAATTAATTTTTAATTATTTTAATTTTTCAATTTGCTTTTGAATATTTTGTTTCCCCAAGTAGTGCAAATTTATTTTTGTATTTCTTGTGTTGTGCAAATAAAAATATTTGTTTTCACTACCATGCAATTTATTTTCCTACTTCCCTAGGTCATGCAATTTATAATTTGCTTCCCCCATTCCATGTAAATGTTGTTGCCAATTTTAGACTCCTCCTTAAACTTGAATGCAAATGCCATTATTTCTTCCCTGAACTACACAAATCTTGTTATTTCCTAGGTCATGTTAAAATTAACTTCCTCTATTCTAAAAGCTTCTCAAATTTTCATGCAAAGCTTCAAATGGTATTTTCCAAAATAAAATGAATTATGGAAATAAAAAATAAAGAAGAAACATTTTCATTTTATTTTGACTATCAAAGAAATATCCATATATATATTGAAGGAGAGGTGAAGGTGAGAGAAAGATAAATTATAAAAGAAAATTAACACATTGAATTTGTTATACTTCAAGGAGAGATTATAAACTTCAAAGAGGAGTAAGGTGAGATAAAATAAAAATCATATTTTAACTTGATTTTAATAGGCTGAATGTTGTACAACTATGCCCTAGGGAAGGAGAGATAAGAAGAAAATAAGAGAAGAATAGTTTTTGATGAATTTTTGTTTCTTTTTACTGTGTAAAAAGGCCATATGACCCATATAGGGAGGATAAATAAAAAATACAAAATCATATTTTATTCATTTTTAGCTAGGAAGAGTGAAGTGTATGACATTTAGTATATTTGGAGAGTTAAAAAATAGAAGCAAAAAATTTTAGTTTATTTTACTATGCAAACAAGACTAGATAGGTCATACAACCCATAAAGGAGGAATAAGAAGTCTGAACACAAAAAGAATACAAATTCTATTTTCTTGTTTTTGGTTGTAGCAAGGAGTTGTATGACACTGTACAACCCTAAGGTAACCCCAAAGAAGAGAAGAAAATAACAAAAATAAAAATTTTATTTTTTTCATGCCACAAGTAATCCACAACCATACAATGACATTAGGAGGAGAAGAAAAAGAAAAAAAGAAAATAAAAAAACCAATTTCAATAGGAGGAGAAGAAAAAGTTTTTTTTTTATTTTATAAAAGTATTTCTCTACTGCCAAAGAAGCATATGGCACCATGTGGTTCATATAAGGAGAGAGATATTGGCAAACATCAAAAGAAGTTTATTTATTTTCTTTTTATAGACATCAAGGAGGCTATAGGGATCTATATAAGTACATGAAGATGTAATAAAAGAGAGAGGAAGATAATTTTAATTTGTTTTTACAACTCATGGGGGAGACTGTATGGTGCAATAAAACATTGAGGGTTTAAAGATTAAAAATTAAAAGACCAGATTTTTATTTAATTTTGCTCAAATTAAAAAAACACCATACAACCTTATGTAATCTTCAAATGTTTAAACATTTCAAAAATTAATTGGTGATTAATTTTTGGTGTTTTGCCCGAATCAGAAAGAAGGATTAAAATTTTAACATTAAAAAAGGGAATATTGTAAATTTTCTTTTTGACTTGTTTGCATTTTCTAGGAGAGTTCATCCAATATCATTACAAGGTGATTGAATAGGGGGAGTTACAATCAATGAAGGTGGTTGAGCGATAAGTTGAAATTCATATAGGATATTAAAAAAGTACTGGGGTGATTGCACAAGCAAAATTATGAGTACAACTTTTTGGTGTGATTTAAATAATTTATTTTGGATTTAAATTATTTTATTTTATCAATTTTGAAAATAAATTGCCATTATGCAACTATTTCTATTTTGTCAATTTTCTCATAAAATTTAATGTCTTTGTCTTCTACTTTGGGAAAAGTAATTCTGAGCAAAGACAAATCAAGAATGAAATACTAATTTCAAGGTGTGACACCTCTTTCACCTTTGGAATCCAGTGTGGAGAATATTATAGATATCGATCTAGGTCATATTAACTTAGATAAAGTTTAGGAGAGAATGAATGCAATACATAAAAATTACTTTGATCAAAGCATCTTTTATAGTACATTGGCAAAAGCTACATCTTTTTAGATTTTTGTGTAATCTCTTGAATTAGTCTTGGTCATGGTAGAGGACTATAATTCAAATATGAAGGAAGTGAGAGATTCACAGGGTGAGTTGGTGGAAAGTTTCACTCTAGAATACATAGATAATATTTTGTACCTTCTATATTGAGAATATTTTATGCATTTGACTCTTGAGTCTTCTAAAAATTTATGGGATGATAATAATATCTCTTGTTCTAAGCAAGTCAATAATGGGTGGTTGACCAAATCAAAACATTCTTCTACATGAATCCCAAAGAATATTGTGAGATCTAATTTCAAGAATGAGATAGATGTAATAATAACACTATTGCATAGAATATTGGAGAGTTTAACAACAATTTTTTTCAAGACATAGATGTACAGGTTCATTTGGATCATTCTCAAGAATAGGAAATATCTCAATTGGGGATAACTAATTAGTGATGCAATCCATAAATAACTAATGGAAGTGAAAGTCACATCAAAATTTTATATGACTTCCTATCTTGTCTATGCTATGGCTAGTCAAAGATATTTTTATGGATTACATATAATGGGTGAATTGGAGAAAATAAAAGTATATGACTTATATCCCCAAGTTAGATTGAAAAAAATCACCTAACATTTCAAAAGGGTGAATGATTTTTTCATTCATTTTGTAATTCAGTTGTCTGAGAAAGTAATTTTCAACACGAGGATATTAGTAACGACTACCACAAAAATATCTAGATAGGGAACTTGGTTCATATAATTCTAGAATTTTACCTTTTCTGAGAGTTAGTGGCTACAAAATTACTCCTTATATGCTTTAACAATAAATCAGTGATACGTGGACATTAATGGAACTCATGAGATAACTTGTTGAAACACACAAGTTTTTGATAGGTCAACATAGAATAGGGGTTAAATTTATGATTTCCATTAACATGTATACTTGTCCATCATTGATAAAATCCAAAATAGTAGAGCAATATATGTCTTTTTGTAATCTCAAGACTTTTGAAAGTAGATTTGAATTTAATATAAGAGGCTTAATTTAAAATAACCTTGGGCCTTAATTATAACATCTCTCACACTGTGAGGATTATTGGATGAATTATGATGATGAGAAAATGGCTAGAATTAGGGACTCTTCATGGTTTATCATGATGTAGATAATCAAATTTGGCATAATGAAAGTACCAAAGTAGTTGGTAGATGATGAGGTCACATTAAATCCCATCTTTTAAAAAGAAAGCATCACAATGAAACCACTATAAGTATTTCATTGGGATAAAAAATAATATACTTTTTTTTGAAGTAGAATAAGGGTAGTAATTGAAAGGATTCTTGAGTAGTTAAGGAGTAAAGGAATAGATGTTGGAGACATTAATTCTCCTACACCTCATGGGGAGGATGAATTTAGTAGCTTTTACAAACTTTAACATGATGAAGTAGATAAAATATATGAAGCGATTCTAAGTGGAGAACCCCTGGTGATATAGGAAGCAAAAGAACCAAAAGATATTCAATAAGACATTCCACCATGAAGGGTTCTCAATCTCACAATAAAGAGGTTAGGTGAAAATATCTCCCATCTTCCTAATCCTTCAATTCCTCAAGAAATTCCTATTGACAGTTTCCCATATTCTCAAGAGCTTGCAGAGAATACAATACATCAGTTCCTTACTTCAAATGACATGTTGATATGATCATATGAATCCATGAAGGGAGGTTAGTAGAGTGTTAGAACAAGTGAATAAAACTCAATAAAAACACAAAAACACTAACACTTAGAATCCTAGATCTTAAAAGACATAAAATATCTTATCTTATTTAAGATCTCCATATGTATTGTTGGGTAGCTTACTTAGTTTATGCTAGAAGAAGCTTTGATAATGGAGTTTGTGTATCTCCTTTCTCCTTGGAACCATTGTGGATTGTGTTGGCTTTATGTGGCTTGGATCAATATTTGGGAATTATAACATTATTGATATAAATCTCATACAACAAAACCTACGTTATAACTCTATAATTTCCAAGCTCTTGTATTCAATAGGCAATGACTTTTATTTATTGGATTAGAAACTAACCTCAACCCAAGGAGAGTTAAGGTGGAGTTTAAACATAGAATGGGTTCAAACCTAACCTAGGTGAGTAAAATATAACCCTAGTAGAGTTAAAAGGTGTCAATTACTCATGGTTTGTAATGAATAAGCATGGGTCTCGAAAATGAGATATTTTGATAGATTTTCCAAAGGCTTGACAACTTGTAAAGGTAATCACAAAAATCTAAAATATTTTATATTTTTAAATTTCATTTTTTAGTAATTCATTAATTACACATAGATAATTAAAATAGGAATTTAATCTATTTTATCTTGTTAATTAATTTTGATTAGCCATTTAGCTCTTTCAGGATTTGATATTTTTTCATGCACCCTATTTAATAGGTCCATAGGCCAAATTGACTATTCTGATACCATAAGGTGATTAGGGATGACTAAATGAGAGGTTATTATTTCATACCATAGGATAAACCAATTAGGGATGTCTTAATAAGATTATGAGCTTTGAAAAATGATGCATAAACAAATTTAGGATGTTTATTGATTCTTGGGTTGAATTTATAATGGTTGGTAAGAATTGATCTGAAGTCCATTTAGAGACTAGTTATGGCTAGTTTTAGGTGTCTATAGTTTCACCAATTTGGAAAGGCATTGAAAGTTATAGGCACAATAATATATGATAAAATAATGAAAAGGTCATGTATGTCTATGAATTCAATAATAATGGATGAACTGTAGTTTCCCCTCGAGGTAGTGGTTGGCCAAGGAGTAAAAAATTAGTCCCTCAAAAGGAATAAACTATTGGACCAAAAAGATAAAATGATGGGGTGGAAAAGACTAATTTACCCAAAGGTAGTTATAATCAGTGGCATATAGAGTTACCCCAACTGGGTAGACAAATAAGATGATTTTCCCTCAGGTAGTTATAATCATCAACATAGGTGGGATAAAAAAGGTAATGATTTTCCCAAAGGTGGTTATAATCATCAACCTTAAAATGGATGGACACATAATGATTTTCCCAAAGGTGGTTAGAATAATTGGTAATGTAAGTGGGATGGTGTATAAGGATTTTACCAAAGGTGGTTATAAGCATTGTACCTTGATATTGGTAAATATGATGTGGATTATGATGGTAAATGTGTATAAAGGAGAAAGATTAATTTGGGCAACCTACGAGTAGGGAGATGCTCATCTAAACTAAAAAGGAGTAAAGTTATTTTGTTGTTTAATTACTCTATGTAGGATATGATTTGGATTAGATTGGGGATGTTGCTAGTGATAAGGAGATATATCATTGTCTCATTACCATGTAGACTCCTAAAGCTGATTTTTTCTGTAGCATAAAATGATAGGCATCATGATAGAACACCATGATAACTTGGTCAAAATATGCATATGTATTTATATGTGATCTAATAAACAATTTAAAATAATGAAATAATGATAAATACCATGTTGATAATGTTGACGTATAAATATGGATGGATTCAAGAATAGTGTACAAGGAATCACCCAATGAACACACATAGATGAATCAAGGCACAACAAGAAAGCAAGCAAGAAAACAAACAAAACAACAACAAAAATAAAACAAAATAAAGAAAAATAACAAAAAAATAATGGTGAAGCACAATGTTAGTACAAACAACATGACACAAAAAAGATGACAAACATTGTTCCTAGATGATAAGAGATAATGAAATAAACAAAAATGGGGGTATAGAAGAAAAGGAAGGGGGTGGCCGAGCTAGCTCTAGATGCACTAAGAAAGTGGACTCTACCTACATATTTCCATGGATGTAAGATCCAACAAAAAATTTAGGCCAAATGTAGTTCTCCCAAGATATGGGATAGAAGAAAATGATGAGAAAGATAACATGATGGATGTGATATAAGAATGTGGGAATGGAATCAAAAAATGGTGAGAGCATGGGATAATAAGGATGGGGAAACTAAATGACAAGTGGTTACTTGTGAATTAGATAGGGATTCCATAATGTTTAAGGCAAAAAAGTGGTCAATGTGCAAGATTTTCTAAATCATTTTTCAAATGTTTTTAGAATTTTCTATGTATCTCAACTCAATTGAGCATTAGGAGAGACTAAACAATATAAGCTCTCAAAATGGTGAGAGTGTGGCTTAGGTTGCCCATAAAATGGTGAGAGCATGGAAAAAGGGTGACTGAATTTACCTCAATGTGAATAAAGTACTACCTACATAGTCCCAAGATGAGACCTCAAGTCACTTTATTTATACTTTATAGTAGAGGAATCTGACCAGTGTAGTGGCACAATTCAAACAAAATAGGCAAAGTTGGCAAGTGACATAGTATAACATAGGTATGGAAAGGTGGTACTTCAAGGCATGATAAACAAGTGTTGCACCTAATTTTCCCATAGGAAATTATAATTAGGAAATAATGTCATAAGACAATGATACTAATTTACCCATAGGTGGTTATAATTAGTATTACGATGGTAAGACACTGATTTTACCAAAGGTAGTTATAATCAATCCCACATGGTATATAATGGAACAAGAAATGAAGGATATAACTACCAAATTACTATCAGACTAATACAAAATATGAACTTTGTCTATAATGTTGAATTTATTACTAGAATTGGATATAAATATTCATACTGAAAGTGGCCATGGAACCAATGGAACCAAAATAAGGGCAAAAGGCTAGGTAGAGAGGGTGAAAACAAATCTGTCAATAGAAAAGGTATGGGAGAATGGTACATGGTAGAATGGTATGGTAAAAGGAATAATGTCAATATTATGGTACAAATAAAATAAGCCTCATATATAATACACCATGTCTTTCAAGCAGAGTAATGTTTGAGGTGTATAATGGTCATTGGCTCATCAAGTTAATCCCCATCTGGTGTAGTGAGCATGTATGCTCCAACATAATAGTTTGTAACAATGATGAAAGGGCCTATCCAATTAGGTTTGAACTTAACTTTATGTTTCTTATCAGCCATGGTATTCTATTGGTTTTATTTAAGGACAAGATCACCAAGCTCAAATTATCTGTGTTTGATATGCTGATTGTAGTGGCCATAAAGTCAATTCTAGTATACTTATAGATTTGTTAACTATGGTCATGCATTTATTATAAATTAACTCTAGCTCTTGAAGGTAAGCTACTCAATAATATTCATCATCCAAGACATGTTTCAAAGAGATGCACAAAGAAGGTAACTTAACCTGAATGGGAAGAATGGCCTCAGTGCCATAAACAAGTAAATATGGAGTAGCTCCTATTAGAGTATGGTAGTTGGTGCATTATACCTAGAGGGTACAGAGTATTTGGAGGGGATTATGGAAAACATCATTTATAATATTTTTGAGGATGTTGACAATGGTTTTATTAGATGCTTCTGCTTGGCCATTACCTTGTGGATAATATGAGGTTAAAAAATGTTGAGTAATCTTGTACTCGACACATAGTAATTTAACATACTTATTTTTAAATGATTCATCATTATTAGATATAATTTTAGAGGGGATACCATAGTGGTAAATGAGATTATTAGAGATGAATTTGGAAATTTTCTTTCTATTCATGTGAGGGGTATATCTTCAACCCACTTAGTGAAATACTTGATGGTGGTAAGGATATGCTTATGGCCATCAGTGAGGTGGAGTTTATATTCCCAATGAGATCACAGCCCCATGTAAAAAATAACCATGGTGTAAGCACTGGTTTTAGAGTTTTGGCTAGGGCATGAATCAAATTGGCATGCCTTTGATATTTGCCACATCTTTTCACGTATGTAGCAACATCTACATCCATCATTGGCCAATAATACCTAGTACACAATAGTTTTTTAGATAGGATGTCCCCACTAGTATGGGATCAACATATTCCTTTATGAACTTCCCATAACGGTAATGTAGATTATACCAAAGTTAAATAATGAAGTAGAGTTACATTAAAACTATGATGGTATAGGGTTAGTTCGAGTAAGGTATAATGTGTGACATGGTGGATAAAGGTATTGGACTATTTACAAGATAGGTTTAGTGGCATGATTAAGTCATGAAGATAGGTGTAAAGGTTTGAATACCATATAGATTTGGGACCAAAAATATCAAAGATCATTATGATGGTTGAAGGCTCATGAGTTGGTGCTAGTAAATTTTAAATGAGAAATGGGTATTCTTTGGCCATATCTATATGTTGAATCAAAGATCTAATGATGGCCATAACATCTACTATTCTATTACTATCCCTTGGTATATGTTCAAATTTTACGTTGACAATCTATTGTTTGAGAGTGTCGACCATAGCCTTGTATGGTACCAACTTGTCATCTTTGGTCTAAAAATTGTTTGTAACCTGATTAATGATTAATTGAGAATTACCATAAACCTTTAGATGTTGTATGTTACATTATACTCCCTACCCTATCAAAACTCTAAAACAAGTGCTTCATATTTGTCCATGTTATTGATATAAGGAAATATGATCTTGAATGACTTAAGGATTAGATCCCCTTTTGGTATAATGAACAAAAGGCCTTCCCCTAATGCATGTGGAGTGAATTAACTATCAAAATACAACTTTAAATGCTACCCATTAAGAGGTATTTCAATGATGGGAATGATGGAATCATCTATGAATTAGAATGTTAGTAGATCTGTATCTTTAAGGGGTGCTTCAACAAGCTGATTGATGAGAACTTACCCCTTGATGGATTTATGGTTGACATATTATATCTCAAACTCACTGAGGAACATGATTTATTTGGCCATTTGACCTTGTAAAGCTATTTTAGATAGTATATACTTGAGTGGATATACATTTAAAATTACCATGGTTTTGTTATTTAACATGTAATATCATAGTTTTTGAGCTATAAAGACCATAACTAAATAAGATTTTTCAATGGGCATATAATTGTGTTCATACATGACCAGTGTATAACTTAGATAGTATATGACATGATCCTTTCCATTATCATCATTTTGAGATAGAATTACCCCTAAGGATTTATACATAACTGATAGGTATAGTAAGAACAACTTTCCTAGCATTAGTATTCATAAAATAGGTAGATTTGCTAGATAGTCCTTTAATTATTGGAAAGATTTTTAGAATTCATCATCCCAATGAAATGAGACACCCTTCTTCAAAAAAAGAGTAAAAAGATGGCACTTTTTAGCTAACTATGATATGAAGTGTCTGATGGGCTAGATCTTTCCCTATAAATAATAGAGTTACTTCAAATTAGTTGATGGTGGTATCTAAGTTATGGCTTGTACTTTGGTTTGATCAACTTCAATGCCTTGGTGAGACACAATGAAGTTAAGAAATTTTCCTAAAGTAACTCTAAAAACACACTTTTTAGGATTGAGCCTAACCTTATATTCATGTAGTCTCTCAAATATCATTTGTAGTATTGTTGGATGATCGACCTTAGTCTTTGATTTTTACAATATGTTATCAAAGTAGTCTTTAATAATGTCATGCATCATATCATGAAATATGATGGTCATGGCTCTTTGGTAGGGGGCCTCAACATTTTTGAGACCAAATTGTATAACTTAAAAATATAACATTCCCCACAAAGTGGTGAATACTATTTTATGTTGGGCTTCTAGTGCAATCCAAATATGGTTATACCCTGAAAATCCATCCATTAGTGATAGTATTTTATAACCCCTTATGCAGTTGACTATCATGTAATTATTTGAAAAAGAAAAGTCATCCTTTGGACAGGCTTTATTTATGTCTCTAAAATTAGTATATATTATGATTCCTTATAGATTCTTGATGACTGGTACAAAATTCAAGATCTATTCTTAGTAGTTGATCTATCAAATACATCTTGTTTCCAAGAGTTTTTCTACCTCTTCACTAATACAATAATGAAATGATACATCTTGCATAATTTTTATTTTATAGATTTGGCATTAGGATGTACTATAAGGTAGTGTAAAACCAAGGTGGGGTCTAAACCTAGCATGTTTGAGTAGGACCAAGAAAATATATCAACAAACTCTCTCAATAGGGTAGCAAATACTTCACATTCTTCCTAAGTGAGGGACATGCCTAACTTGATCCATTTTGAGCCATTTGGAGTCCTGATGTTAACTTCTATGGTATCCTCCACAAGAATAGTTAAAATATATTCCACAATGGTTGGCAAATATTTAAATTTGTCATCAATGATAGAGTCATCTATTAGGAGTGGATATTCAAGTTTTCCTAGGCATGATAAATTAGAATTTCCCAATGGTAGGGATGGCCATGTGTTTCTATCTAATTTTCACTTTTTCTTAAGTGTGAAAAAAAGAAACTAGTTAAGAAGGGTGTGTAGAAGAATACCTATTGAATGCATGCATGTTGAATCTAGACTTTGTGAGAACTCTTTGTCTAGGGAATAATGACCTATAATAAGAAAGCACTTGAGGCTTGTTGATGTGGTTGATATTGTTGATGATGTGATGAAGGAATCTCATGGAAATTTTAGTAGAGCTTCATTAAATTTGAATTCTTTTCCTCCAAGATGTGGATGACCTCCAAAATGATGTCCTCCTTTAAAGACTTGCAATAAGATGTTAATAACCAAAGACTAACTTCACCCCTTAACTTTGGGTGAAGGAGAGGGGGGTATTTATGACATTTTTTGTGAATACTTATGCCAAAAGAGGGAATAGTAAAATTATGGCACCATTTTCCATGTGGTGAATGAATGAGTCAAAATATGAGGTTGGTGGGATTCCTACCTTGATCATAAGTCTCCCATTGGGGTTGGTGTGTCTCTCACCTTTCACATGAATCTAATTTTGATTGGGAATCATGTACATGGGTCTAAATAAGGCCAAAGACTTTTCACCACCCTTTATTGTTTTCATCCAAACACTTAAATATATGGCACAAAAAATATGGCACCATTTTCCATGTGGTGTATGAATGGGTCAAAAGATGATGTTGGTGGGATTTTCACCATGATCATGGATCTCCCATTTTGGTTGGTGTGTCTCCCACCTTACACATGAATCCAATTTTGAATGGGAATCATGCACATGGGTCTAAATGAGGCCAAAGACTTTTCACCACCCTTTCTTGTCTTTATCCAATCACTTAAAGATATGGCACACAAAATGTGGCACCATTTTCTATGTAGATGCATGAATGAATTAAAATATGAGGGTGGTAGGATTCCCACCTTGATCATGGGTCTCCCTTTTGGGTTAAAAAGTCAAAAATGGGTGCCCTTTATCTTTTCCAAAGCACTAAAGAGGTAGGTATCTCATTTTGAAGGCTAATTTCATGTGTGAAGGAAAAATACATGTTGAATGATGGACCCTTAAGGGGAAATTCACCATAGTTAAAGGGGGGACCCATGTGATGCTTAACTAAGGCCATTAAGCACCTTGGGAAAGGGCCGTAGGTTGGGTATGATGTCCCACATCAAGCCACCTCACTTCTAAGAAATGCCACTTACTATATCACCTCCCAAATCACCTTCCATATCACATGCCATGTCACTTACCATGTCACTTGCCATATCACCTACCATGTCACTTACCATGTCATCATGAATAGTGATAGTGGGTCCCATAGTAAATAGTGATAGTGGGTCCCATAGTAAATAGTGATAATGAATAGTACTTTAAAATAGTATTTTTGAATAGTACTATGTGAATAGGAAAATAGTGATTTGGTTAGGTTAAGAGGGGTTGGTTAAGGGTTAATAAAGTTTAGGGGGTCTTTAGGGGGTCCTAAGGCATTTAGTCATAAAAAAATATTATTGTGTAGTTTTCTAGTGTCTACATTTTGCCCCTTTTTTTAATGCAACTTTGTATTAACGAGATGCAAAATAAAAATGAATCACTTGGATAAAGGTTAGGGTGCTTTGAGTATGGGAGGAGGTGTTTCCCCTCAAATTGAGAGTTGATGAGGAAAGGTTAAATCCGGTATAGGTTTGATAAGTAGTCGGTGGGGAGGCACTAGGTGGTGCCACAAGGTAGCTGGGAATGTGAAATTCCAATGGGTTTAAAAAATGTAACTAAGCACGATAGTTAATATTTTTTAAAGACTAACACTGCTAATGTTGATAAAAAGATGATTGGGATCTAGATGGATATACGGTAGGGTAACCCATCCATAATATTAGTCATAGTTGATTGGATTAAACCTATCGAGTCATCTAGACAAGGTCAGTGTTATTAATAGGTATCTAGGGTAGGAAGTACTATTGTAGAAAAACATAAATGGTCTGGTTATACATGAGGTGGGGAATAAAAAGTACAACATGGTAAGTGTAGTTGGTGTAGTCAAAAGGACAAAGGTAAGGTCATCATAAAACATGTGAAGAGGTCAAGTAAAAAATGGTCAATATTAAGCTGGGCATGGGCAAGTGGGTTGATTGGTTAGAATGGGGTGGCCGATCAGACTCCATATGCACTATGTAAGTGGATGCTACCTATATAGTTCCATGGACATAATGTTTAAAATGAACTTTAGGCATAATGTAGTTCTTCTGAGGTGGGGAGTGTTAGTTAACTTGGTTTCCTCAATTTGATGTATCATGTAGTGTCCAATTAAATGATGTTGGAGAAAGGCAAGCTCCAAAGGGTAGAAAATATGGCTATCAGATAGTTTTCTGATTGGTTTGGTAGAAATGGTGGATGAGATTACCTAAGAGGCAATTAGATGATTTCTTCAACTATGCAAAAGGAATCTGTAGCCATGGATAAGTAGGTTTAAGCATGAAATTTCTACCATCATTTGTTAAAAAAAAGATAAATATGCTTTACCAAGCTTTATAAAATTTGGCACTTCTCAAATTGCCATGGTGACCTGATGGGTTCTTTCATCACCATCCAAATAAGTTGACATTGTGTATAATCCTCAACAATTTCGTTAATAGGATATGGAAGGGTATTATTAAATGATTCAAGGAAGAAAATTAGTAGAGTGGGTAAATGAGAAGTGGTGAAGATTCAAACCCTTAACCCTGGAGCCAGTGGGGTCCCAAAATATATAAACATTGATTTTTGAGGGAATTCAGAGAAAGACTCTGAGCGGTTTTGAAATATGGAGTGAGGTGAATAATAATAATATTAATTTAATGAGGCAGTAGGTTAAAATAAGAAGGAAAATAAATGGTATAAATGAAAAATTGAGAGGGAAAATAAAAGAAGAGTGTATGAAGATAGATAGAATAGGGAGTTGAAAAGGATGATTACTGGGTGGAATGCGATTAAAGAGTAGGGTTATTAAAGTGCATAGGAAGATGTAGGCTAGGTAGGGAGAATCAAGGGAAATTATTGGTTGGGAGGTAGGTAATGTGAGAGGGTATAACTAAAATCCACATGTGGGTACCCCAAATCTTCTAATTGAAGTTGGTTTTAGTTTTGATTCTAACATCTCTAAAGGTTGACGTAAAAGGGGTTTGAGATAGGCAAGACTAGGGGGTGGGGAAGGAATCTTCATATTGATGGCTTAGTGGTTCTTAGGCTCAATTGTTGGTTTTATGAGCCTATGGGCTTGGCTAATTGTGTTATAGAGTCATAAGATTAGTATATATGTCACAGTAAACCAAATTTGAATGGAAGACCTTCGAGGCCATAACATGATATACATTATGATCATATAAGAGCAAAATGGGTAGAGGGTTTAAAAGGGAAAAAGGTGATAGGTAGGGTGAAGGGAGTAGCTAAAGAGGGATAAAAAATAGGATCCAAGATCAACATGTAAAGGCATTAAAGGAAGAAAAGGATACACCTAAAGTAATGAACTTGACCAGAGTTCATGCATTAAAGCAAGGGCATGGAGGACATGAAGAAGAAGATAAGGAGATGTACATAAAATTGGTACAATTAGTGATCTCACTCTAAGGAGTTATAGGTTGAATGGGATAAAATAAGGGAGATCCAATAAGGGATGATGTGAAGGTGGACTATGAGATGGATGAAGAGAAAGGTAGAGAAAACAACAAGGTTGTAGATAAAGATGAAGGTGGAGAAGGATGGAAGGAGCCAGGCATGGAAATATAGGATGAAAAAAAAGGTTGGGAAGAATAAGGAATGTCATCAAGGGAGACAAAAAAATGAAATGAAATGGATAAAAGAGAAGAAAAGTAAAAGGAAGAAGATGGGGGGGGTGAGGGATGCACTAAAGAATGACAAATTGGAGAAAAAGATGGGGAGAGAAGTGTAACAATCATGAAGGGTAAGGGGAGGATGAGAAATATGGGATGCCATGAAAGGTTTGAAAATTAGTGTAAAAAAAAATACCAAGGAGAAAACAATCTAGTTATGAAAATGAAAAACAAGGAAATAAGTAGAAGAAAAGGAAATAAGAGGAAAAAGGAGTGAATGAAGACACAAAAAGGTATGCGTCAATCAACTTTTTAGAGGAGATTGACAAGCCAAAAAGTGGTGAGGTGGTGAAGAAATAAGGGAACACAATGAAAGAGCATGAGATGAAAATATGGGATGAATATCATGGATGATAAGAAGGAAAAGGAATAATTGAAGCAGGGATATAAAGCATGGACACCCACATAGATGTAAAAGATAAGTGAGTACCGAGATGGAAAGAGGAAAAGGGGAATGCAAAAGGCAAAAGGCAAGAAATGATAAGAAGAAAAGGGGAAATAATGGAAGGTTTCTCAAAGGATAAATACCCAAGTATGAAATAGTTGTGGAGGAAAAAAAGAAGATAAAAGGGATGAAAGGATGAAAATAAAGCAAACAGGAAGAATGGAAAATGGGAAAGGAGGGAAGAGTGGTGAAATGATAGAGAGTGGTGGTACATGTAAAGAAAAGTGAAGTAACAAAAGAAATAGAAAGAATGCAAGATGCATAGTATGATGTGAAATTGGTGAGGAAACAAGAGTAATGAAGAGGGTGTGACAAATTTCCAAGGACAAGGGGAAATGATGAGGATGGAAAAATAAGACAAAGGAGATAGAGGGCAAGGTTGGTAAAAAGTGGAGAGAGAGGCAAAAAATGCAAAAAGTGGATGCAGAAGCGAGCTATGAATCATACACAAGGAAAGGTGTCAATGAGGCTAACAAAGCATAGTAGGTGGTGGATTTATGGGAGATAAGAGGGGCTAATAAGGAAGGCTATCAATCCTTATGTTAAAAGAGATTGACAAGCTAGAAAAGTGGTTTAAATAGATTGACAAGCTGAAGGGAGGGAGGTGATGAGGAGATAGTTAGAGAAGTGGAGGAAGAGATTTTAGGTGAGAATGGAAAATAAAATAAAGGATGTGGTTAAGTTGACATCAGTAACTAAGTGCTACCTACATACTCCAAAAATAACTTAGGCTAATGTAGTTCTCCCAACAAGTGGGGAAAAATAAAGAAGTATTAGGTGATGTTAAAATATAAGTATGATAAGATATATCTAAAGCTTCCCTAATAAAAGACACCCTAAACATTAGGGAGTTATTAGAAATGAAAACTAATGAGAATAAAAAGGGGAGGGTAATTAGTTGTTAGTGGCCGAATTACCTTTAGAGGTCAAACAATGCCAACATAGTCGATGGACATTAGGCTAATGTATTTCAACAAGGGTTGGGTGAGTGGTGTTCAAATTAGCTACCCTAATTTGATGGACCACATGGGTTGGTTTGCGATGATGGAAAAGGTTTTATAAAATAATAGTTTTGGGTTTTGGTGTAGGTGTTAGTGAAAGTGTATATTGGTGAATAGTTACCATAATGAACCCACATTTAGTAGGATGAGAGACATGAATGGGTAAGGTAGGATAACTAAGAAGGGAATATAATGCTAAGAACCACAAATGAATTTTAGTAGAGCTAATCCAAAGAAGAGGTGCCTTTGTGAAGAGGTTGTACCTTCTAAAATTATGCAAGGGTAGAAGCTTGGAAATAACATCTACTACTACGAGCTGAGTTTTAGGAAATGGGCTTCTATCAAGATCTGCATAGTCACTTTGGCCAAGGTTCATCACCACTATGAGCTGATTTTTAAGGTTAGTAGTGAAGAGACCACTAGCAAATAATTTATTTGATGGCTAAGTAGATTATATAAGGTAGAAAATTGGCAACATGATGAGGGATAAAGGATAGATCATGCTTGACCCAAGAGATGCATGGGTAGGGTAGACAAATAGTAGCCATGCCTGCATCCTCTATCCTAGTTCCTTAGAATTGATGACTTGGGTTTTCACTTAGAAGAGGCCTTAGTAGTAGGGAGATACATGGTCTAAGATATTGGTTATATAGTTGGACTAGATAGGCAAGATTCTATAATGCCAAGCATTTAGAAGCTACCATTACAAGAAATAGTGGTAGTTTTGGAGACCTGAGCATTATGGTGGTACATGGCTAGAAGCTAATTTATGTCAACTAAGGTAAAGGTGACAATGATCAAGCCCACAAAGATCACAAGTTGAAAAAAAAAATCAAAGACATCAGATGTGGATTAGATGACAAGGGTGACAAAGGGAAATCATGATGGCACATGATAACATTATTAAAATGGCTAGGTAGACTGAGGGGTACGTGTCTACACAAATGGGAAGTAAACATGATAGTTTTAAGTGGGAAGACTATCTAAGGGAATCAATGACATCATATGACCTTCCCCATCAATGGAATGGAAAATCATGTTGGTGAGGAAGAATGGGCAAGTATTATGTTTAAAGAATCATGGTTAGGATAATTTATATCATTAAGTTATTTGGTTTTGTAGGTTATAGAGAGTGCACATAACTACACAAAGTTGAAGATGGAAAACAATGGCAATAATGGTGGAGATAATCAAAAACCCCTATGACTTGAAATAATCAATATGGTGAATGTAATGATGATAATGGAAGTACTACTAGATCAACAACAAGAGGAAAGACACCCATGGCTTGAGCTTTAGCCTAAACTCTTACCTCTCTAGAAATAATGAAGGCAAGAATTTGACTACGTAAGATGTAGGGCTAAAGAACATGACCATCGACCTATCTATGGAAGGAACCCTCACTGTTTAAGGGGATGTGCATTGAGACAACAACCTATAGTACCTATGTGAGAAAAATAACCAGAGTAGAGGGATGTAATGGATATTATAGGTGAGTAGGGTGAAAGACCTAGAGTGAAATATGATTCTTGCCCTATGGGGATGAATGTGGAAGAACAGAATAGAGTACTCCCTTTAGTAACCGTTGAAATAGGGAATGTTATGGATGCTAGGAATAATCAAGTAGTAGGATGGTTGAACACAAATCCAGAGTCACCAAATAATTAATCTAGTGCTTAGGTAGGAAAATAATGTATGTAGGGGCCTTAGGTGAAGAGTGAATAGTCTAATAAATTTGTATGTGCCATGTGAATCTTTACACCCTAAATAAAATATTGCATAGTTTTTTGTAAACATGTACAAAATGTGTTGGATGTTGCTGGTCGAATGTTATCATGCTTAAGGTTGTGGATACTTATGAATGTTATGGTTATGGTTTTTATAATCTCACTTAATATAAAAATAATGATTATTATTGTTGTAACACTCAATGGTAAAATTTATGATGAAAACATCAACCAAGCACATTAGGAGTAGGGCATGATGTTTTATTTTTGACATGGACTAAAAATAGACCTAAAGTGGGATCAACTTAATGAATATAAGTCCTTCAAATGATATGCATGAGTAGTTGTTAGTCGCTAAAAAAAGGTTTCTTGATCACAAGGTGTCAAGTAAGCTCTAAATCTCTTGATTTAGAGATTGTCTAAAGGGAAGATGGGTGATAGGTGGTGTGAAGGGTAATGGGTGACATGTATGATAACCTCATGTGAATTAGGTTTCCCCTTTTATAGGTGACCTAAGAATGGTAATAGACAAGTCTGTGTTGTATGCTAGATGTATACTGATCAATGCATGAAGTCTACATATGAAAGTCAATTGCAACTTCCAACTTATTATGCTACTTGAGAGCTGATTGCAGTTTTATATTTTGGTTTGATAATAGGTATTTTACTTTATGACTATATGTGGGAAGCTGATCGATGTAGGAAGATTTAAAGAAATTTATTTACTTTTGACAAAGTTCACTTATCCATCCTTCAAGGGAGTGGTCTAATCTCATTGGATTTGTTTAATGCTCTTGATATCTATCCTTCAAGGGAATAGTCTATTTTATATTTGGAAATTTTTATTTTGTTTTTGGGTAGCTGTCCTTTGAGGGAATAGTTTACAATGCTTAAGATATTGACCCAAGTAGTATTTTGGTATCCAAATTGTTTTTGGATGCAATGTTTTTAGACATGAATAGGTCTAATTAGGTTTGGAGATTTACCTTTATGAGGGCAAAATTTTAACACAAAAAGGTTAATGATATGAAAAGGTATGGTTTTTTAAGAGACAATGACCATGGGATCCCATCTTGTTAGAGACAAAAAGTATCCATGAGAACCATGCTATGGGTAGAGCCGTGGTACCCACATTTAGGATTAGGCTATGACTGTGATGTTTAATCACATGGTTCTATATTGTAATCAATTTTCCTCAAAAGGAGAGGAGAAAGATGGGGATGGTTAAAACTTCATAATCAAGGGATGAACTTAAGTTGGATAAAAAAAGTGAGTTTGATCCTTCTTTAACAGAAAAATAGACATAGATGCGAAGCATTGAGGGACGCAGGTTTTTATTTGCCTTCGAGAGAGGACAAAAAATAAGATCTTGATCCATACTTATGGGTAAAGATATAGGGTCTAAGCCCATTGAAAGAAAACTTTCCTCATTTACTCTTCTCCATGTTGGTCACATATTAGTTTTCATTTAGGATGAGGTATCTGTTATTGAATTCCCATTGTTTGAGGTATTTTTTATAAGCATGTTTGATACTATCTTAATAGATATGGAGGTGGGTGAGGGCTGATAAATGATTCTCATCAAGTAGCTCAAGTTGAGCTAATTGGTGATGACAAAAATATTCCTCAAAGATGAGTTCTTGTAAAGATATGTGAAGAGAGGGGATTTAGACTTCAAGAGGTAAGACTACCTGTACTCCAAAGACTAGAGAGAAAGGGGTTGCACCCATAGAGGTTCAAATACTAGTGCAATAGGACCTTAAAATGAATGGGATGTGTAAGTGCCAATCTTGACCTAAAGCACTAATAACTTTAGTTAGTATTTTGGTGAGTGTTCTATTAGAGGCTTTTGCCTACCCATTTTATTATGGTCGATAAGGTGAGAAAAAGCTTAAATCGATGCCAAATACATCACATAAACCTTGGACTTGCTTATTTTTAAAGGATTTACCATTATCAGTGATGATCTTATGAGGAACACCAAAGCGGTAAATGATATGATGGTTGATAAAGTTGACAATGTTCTCTACTTTAGTTGAGATAAAAGGAATATCTTCCACCCACTTGGTGAAGAATTCAGTGACTATGATGATGTAGGTATTTTGCTGTGAAGAATGGAGGTTATTTTCCCTAGTGAAATTGAGCCCCAATTGAGAGAAAGGCCAAAAGTCCTCTGATACCTAGAGGATATTAGTTGGTGTATGATTTAAGTTAACTTGTTGTTGACATTTAACACACTTTTTTATATAATCATAATAGTCTTAGTTGAGGGTGGGCTAATAGTATCCAAGGTGAAGGATACATTTAGTGACTATTAGGTTACTAAAGTGTCCCCCATAGATCCCATCATGTGTTTTCTTGATGGCATGGGAAGCTTCATGACTACATAGGCAATAAAGGAGACCATCGAAACCACATTTGTAAAATATTCCCCCTAGTATGGTGTAATGAGAGGTACTCTAAACAAAGGCTCTTTAGGTATTCCTAGAGAGGTTGGGAGGAATGATGCCTAGGTTGAGGTAGTTAAGAGTTTGGTCATACCAAATGTCAGGTGGGGATTACTCCACATTAAAAATGGTAAGGAGGTCAGATTGGCTATAAGAGGGTGTGGTACAATGATTAATGGTGATAAATATTTTGGAATTGGAAGGATGAGAAGGGATTTGGGAAACAAGGCAGACCATTATATATACCAATTTATTGGTAGATTGGGGAATGGATTGGACCAAGTAATGTTTGAATGATGTTAAGAGTTTATCAACTAAAAGCTTATATTTTTGAAAGACATCATTCTTATATTGATAGGATCCATTGACCTTGTTGACCACAAGCTAAGAATTATGAAATGCATGGATTGTCTTAATTACCAAGGTTAGAGCAATTTGGAGACGTATTACTAGGGCTTCATACTCAGCCATATTATTGGTGCATTAAAATTCAAGTTTGAAGGACGAAGGAAGGGGTTCACCATCAAGAGAAATGAGAATAAATCTATCACCCTCTCTTTTTTGACACTTCAATCCATCAAAGAACATGGTCATTTGGTAGGTTATGCTATCTTCTTGAAAAAGAGTCATGATAGACTCATATAAAAAGGCAAGAGGAGCTAGTTGGTTATTTAGTAAAGGATATTCAACCAATTGATTAGCAATGACCTACCCTTTAATCAACTTCTACTAGAGGAATTCAAGGTCAAATTTATCTAGGATCATGAGCCACTTAAACATATGTTTATTTAGGTATGGTTTAGAGTAAATGTAATTGAGTGGGTTGGTATTAGTGATGACATAGGTTTAATGGTTAAGAATGTAGTGGTAGAGTTTGGTAGCCATGAAGGTCAATGCTAAGCAGAGTTTCTCAGTATGTGTATATTGGTCTCATATTCTAGAAGCATATGGTTAATGTATCATATGGCTTTCTCTTTATGTTGTTTATCTTAGTGAGCCAACATTTCCCCTAGGGAATGGTCAGTGATAGAGATATATAGGTAAAAGGGGTGGTCATCCTTAAGAGGGGTGAGGATAGGTGGTGACAAAAGGTACTATTTGAGTGAATCAAAGGCATTTTGACAATTTCTATTCAATTTGAAAGAGACACCCTTCTTTAGAAGGTGATGGAAAGGTTGGCACTAGTTTGAAAGTTGGGAAATAAAATGACAAATAGATTGAAGTTTTCTCTGTAGGCTACAGAGCTGCTTAAATTTGGTTAGAAGAGGCATGTCCATAATTACTCTGACTTTAGCAGGGTCTACTTTGATTCCATGAAGAGAGATGATAATGCTAAGAAGCTTTCCTGAAAGGACCCCAAAAATGTATTTCTTGGGATTAAGGTGAATATGATAATGAATGAGGCATTCAAATATGATCGTAAGAATAGTCAAGTGATATTTTTGGAGCTTGGATTTCTCAAGAAGGTCATCCATATAATCTTCTACAATCTTATGGATGATATCATGGAAGATATAAGTCATGGCATAATGGTAGGTTACACCAATATTATTTAACTCAAAAGGTATGAATCTATAGCAAAAATTTCGCCAAGGGGTGGTAAAGGTGGTTTTATGATGATCTTCAGGAGTAATAAAGACCTGATTATAACCTAAAAACCCATCCATGAGAGATAACATCTTGTGGCCATCTATAAGATCAAAAAGTTTATCAATGCTAGGTAGAGGCAAATTATCCTTGAAGTAGGTGAGGTTAAGGTCATGAAAGTCTACACAAATGCATATGCCCCTAGTGACTTTGGTGATAGGTATGATATTCGAGACCCATTGGGGGTAGTCAATGGGTTGAATGAAGTTTATAGAGAGGAGACATTGAAGCTCTTCTTTGATGAGAAGGGATATGCAAGGATGCATGCATCAGAGTTTTTATTTAATAGGCTTGACATCATGATGAGTGACTATGTTATGGGTAGAAATGGTGGGGTCAATCCCATGCATATCACTATAAGACCAAGTGAATGCTAGATAGGGTCTTGGAAGAAAGGAGAAATCCCAAAGTTCCTCAACATTCAATGATTGGCCCAATTTGAAAATCTAGGGGTTATCCAGAGTGCCCAAGTTGATATCCATGGTGGATTAATTTGACATGGTCAAGGCTTCAAGAGGAAGGGATTTATGGATAGAAGAATCCCTCATACTAAGGTAGGTAAGAATGGAATCATCATCTTGATGTTGGATGGTGTTGATGGTAGGAAAATAATTCTCTACCATTTTAGGGTGTATGAGTGGAAGGACTTTGGTTTTCCCACCCTTTGGGTAGATGAAAGGGCCAAAAATAATGATATCAATTAGAAAAAAAAAGTTAGGGGGGATGATGTTAGTATCTTTAGGTAGGGAAATTGGTTGGGTTGGTGAGGATGGGATATCTTCCTCCATGGTGGCAATGGGTTTGGGTGAATTGGTAGGTTCTTCAAGTGGTTTGTACCCAAGGCCAAATGACTCATGAGGTTGAAAAGTTTTGATATGGGGTAACTCATGAGGCCTTTGTTCATAGTGACCAAGGTTAAATCCTTTCCAAGCACATTTATGAAGATACAACTTAGTGAACTTTGGTTTACTAAGATAGGAAAATTTAGAGGTAAATGGTTTGATGGATGAAGTAGTGGTAGGGGATAGAAATGGCCAATCAAGTCCCTCATAAATGAAATTTGTTTGATGGTTAGGGAGCCCAAAGGGGATAATGGTTCCAATGTTAGGGTCGTTGGAAGGGTCATGTCTAAGATTCCCATATTTTTGGGGAGTAGAGAAGGCATCTAGGGCTAAGAGTTTATATTCCCCAAGGGGAATACATTAGAATGTGGTTGCCATGGGGTTCTCTATAGGAATCTAGGAAGAAAGGATATATGAGCTAGTAGAAGATTCATCAACATTTAATGCAGAAGTGTCATGAGTTTTGATTGGTGGGGTTATGTCATTAGAAGATGGTTGTGAGGTGTATGGAGGAAGAAGGATGTCATTAGGCTGATATGTCATATTACAACATGTGAAAGGACTATGGTCAACTTGGATAGTCATAACTTGCCTTTCATGCTTAAATTTAACACATCAATGTAAGGTGGAAGGGACACAACTCATGGCATGAATCCAAGGGTGCCTGAGTAAAAAATTGTATTGTAATTATCTTTTTATAACATTTTTTTTTGATAATGGTACGAGGACCTCCATAGATATGGAAGACAATTATTCCCAAAGTAGTAGCTATGGTATCATTAAGATAATGAAAGACCACTATGCTTTCAAACATGATGTTCATAGGTAAGTGCAGCTGGTCATAGGCATGGGACAAGATAATATTGATGCTATATCCTCTATTAATCATCACCCTTTTGATGTAGGTTTGATTAATTTATGCTATAATGAAGAGGTGAGGATCAGGATCCTTTAGATGAATAGAAGGTATTTCTAAATTTTTGAAGGTGAAAAAGTTATAAGTTTGAAGGGCACCAACAAAGGCAGTTATAGGTTGAGGGTCATTAGGTTGGACCTCAATGGATTGTAAGGCTTCTATGAGTTCTTGGTGGTTATGGGGAGAGGTAAATACTAACTCATATAAGCTCAATTTTAATAGAGTTTGGTGAAGCTACTTCAGGATAGCTTTTCAGATGGATATTACATATGGGTTAATGTATGGAGGGTTAGATGGGGAGGCACCTAAGATAGACACTTTGGATTTGGTGGTTGGATTGGAGATGGGGATGAAGGAAGTTTATCTGATAATAGATCATCATCTTTATATAGGTTATGAACAAGTCTTTGGAGAGCTTTACAAATTCTTTTATCATGTCTTAGTTCCCTATGGTATTCACATATAAAGTTATCATTGAAATAAGAGGGTTTGGTGTGTGAAGGGTCAAAGGATTTGATGGGTGGTAAGATCAAGGAAGAAGTTTGCAATAATCACTCGAGAATGGTTAAGTAAGATTCAACTAAAGGTGGTAAAAGTTTAACAGTTTTTTCTTTGGGTGTTGAGGTAGAAGTTTATGTAGATGTAGATTTGGTAGTAGGTATCTTGGGTAAAGTGGTATTCTTGGTTTATGGTTTTGGTTTAGGTAAGATGGTTGATGAGTTGGAGGTAGAGGAGGCCAAGGTAGGTAATTTAGGAATTGTTAGTGTAGTGAGAAAAGGTGTCTTAGAAAGAAAGTATGAAGGTGTGACCAATAAAGGTGGTGGGGTTTTGGTAAAAAAGATGGACTTCATGTTCAAGGTAATGGGATGAGGACCCAAAATGGAAGGCCAATGTTGAGAGAGGTAATTCAAGGTTTTGGGACTTTTGGTCATTTTAATTCTATGGTTGTTTTAGTTGTTAGTTTTGGAGGGGATTTGGTAACTTTAGTTGTCTTGGTGGGTTTAGGTGTTTAAAGGCCAATTAATTTGGAGGAGGTTTTAGTTGGTTGGGTGGAGGTTTTAGTTGGTTTAGAAGGGATAGGTTGGTTTTCCAAAAAATGGGTTAGAAGTTATAGTTTGGTTCCCTTACCTTTGTCTTGACCTCTAACAAAAGATTCCAAAATTAGCGGTTGGGTAGATGAAGTCATATTCTCTTGTGAGATAGTTTCCAAAGAGGGGGGTGGATGGTTTTGTGATAGGTGAGGTAGGTGTGGTATAATTCAATGGAGGTGTGGGTATAGTGGCTTCCTTTGTTTGGGTGTTCAAAGAAATAGAAGGCAGTTTTTTTATTCTATTAAGGGAAAGGGGAAAGAGGCAATTAAGATAATGTTTTATTCAACAATGGGTTCATTAGTAACTACATTAATAGTATGTGCCTCATGAGATGGGTCTATTTTATTATCACGATAATGGGTAGAAGGAGAATGATTAGGAAAAGGCTTGTAGAATACGTCAAAGGCCTAGTTCAATGGTGTATTGGGATTGTCCAATGTAAGTTCCCCCTTATCAATGAGGAATTAGACAAGGTATTTGAAGGTGTTTCACCTATTTATGTCATGTCCTATGACTCAGTGAAAGGCTTAATAGTCATTCTTAGTATACCAACCTGGTATGGGGTAAGAAGCATCAAACTGTTAGGGTGGTTTAATTGGTGGAAGTTGGATGATATTGGCTTTTAATAACTTTTTCAAAATAGAATGATAGGGCTTATAAATTAGAGTTAATTGATTATGATTATTCCAAGTTTGGTTATTTTGGTTTTGATTTGAATAATTAGAGGATTCAGAGGATTGGTTCCTTGGGTTTTATTGGTTGGTAGATGGTAATGGTGTAACTTTGAGGATAATGGCATTAGTAGTTGCTTTGTTTTTAGTGTTGGGATTGGTTTGGTTATTTGGTTTGGAATAAAAGGGATCATTGGGTTTGTAAGTTGAGTTCTTGCTCTTCAAATTTAACCTTACTTCATTAATGGCTCTATTCTCTAGTTTTAAAACCATGGTAAAAGCTTCATCAAAGGTTCAAAAGCTTTGGACATGTAATGTGGATGAAATATATTTTACACATGCCTAGATGAAGAGATATATAAGCTCAAGTTGAGGAAATGAAAAGGAAAGTTGGTTGATTAGGATTTCTAATGATCCAAAAATTTGGCAATAGATTCATCTTCAAATTACCGAATGGAGTAGAGGTCAGTAATGGAAAATTTCTTAGATATATTGATCAAAAAGAGATCCAAGAAGTTTTTGGCTAATTGGGTGAAAGATAGGATGGAATGTTTGGGTATGGCACTATAAAAATCTAATTCTAGTTTAGATAATGACATAGGAAAGGTATGGAGTAGAAGAGCATCATCATGGTCAATCAAGTAGCATTAATGCCTAAATTCTCTTAAATGTCATTGAGGGCCTTCTTTACTATTAAACTTGGCAAATTTTGGAAGTTCCCACTAGGCTAGATAAGGTCTGATGGGGACCAAGGGGTGAATAGACTCATTGAAAATTTGATCATAAGATAGGAGATTATGGGCTTTGAAGATGGATGACACAAGGGTAGTCATCTTATCCATGATCAACTTTATGAAATCCACTTGAGGTTGCTGGGATGCATAGTTATATGGTATGTTTTATTGAGGTTGGATAATGTGTGAATAACTAGTATATGATTGAGATGACTCCATGTATTGGTATGTGGTCCTTGGAGGTTATGTGGAAGATATATATTGGTATGTGGATGTTAATGGTTTGGTAGATGTGGGTGGTTGGGTAGTGGGTGTATGCCCTTATGGGGTTTGGAGATAACTAGAGGTCACTTATTAGGTAGGAGTGGTATTTGGGTTAGTGGCCAATGGAATGGTGGTGATCCTTGTGGTAATCTATGGTAATATGGAGGGTATGGACACCAAAAGGATTGGAAGAAAAGTAGTTCTTTATGGATTGGAGGTAACTAGTGGAAGATGAGTGGTGCTCAAGGTAGGTACTCCTATTATAGGGGAGTGATTAGTAGGAGGCACAAGGGCAGTGGTAGTTTGGGTTGGTGGGTTAGTTTCGAGGGAGTTGTTGGTTGATGATAAAATTTGGGAAATTAAAGGTTGAGTAGTTATCATAGTAGTGGAGGTATTCCCCATGAGGTGGAGAGTCATTCCATAAGGTAAATCTATGGGTGGGGTCGAAACTAGGATTTGGTAAGATGTGGTTCTTAGGTAGTGTTGTAAGGCTTCATGATTGTTATTTAGGAAAGTAGTAAAATATGTATCTCTTGGGAATACTTGAGTATGAATTATTAGAGAGTGAGGGGAGTCTACGGGTTTGGAAATGTGTTTCATAGATGAAGAGGTAGAAGTTGATGATGGTTGATTTGGTGGTGGGTTTTGTTCCTCAAGGTCCTTTTATTATTGGTGAGTGAGAACCATACGAGAAGATAAGAGAAGGATGATATGTTATCACACCTCAAACAAAGAGAAAAAAAAGACTCAAGGTAAACAATGCATTCAAAAAGAGTGTGTTAAATCTTAGGATTCTTTTTAATCTCTCTTTTGATTTATACCTTAGAAAAGTGTGAAGAGGAAATTGGCTTGAATAAGTACTAAATAAGGTAGTCTATTTTTGGTTTTAGGTTATACTTAGGCACTCAATATAAGTCTATATTGCTTTGAGTACATGGCCTAGTACTTGGGGCTTGTTTCCCTCATGTCATAATCCCATATCTAGTGTGGGTGCTTAGCCAACATATACATATTTCCAGAGTTTATACTTAGTCAAAGAACTAAGTTGGTTATCCCCTTAGTCATTAAATCCAAGTAAGATAATAAATAAAGGCTAAGGTGATCTGATAGGTGATGAAATCATAGTTAGACATTTTCTCAAGTGTGTTTTGATGTTTTTTTGTGTAAGTGGTTTAGTTTACATAACATTTATGAACTATGACTAACTCATAATGCTTTTAACTAAACTAGGTGAGCTAAAATCAAACAAGCAATCAATGGTTGCACTCAATTTTAACCAAAATATATATTTTTAATTTCTTTAAATGAAGATAAGAAAAACTAAAATGCACCTAAATGCAACATGAAAATGAAATCCTAATCCTAGGATGAATGCTCTTTTATTTCTTTTTAGAAATGCAATAAAATTTAATTTTTTTTCTAAAGAAATGCAACTGAAACTTTTTTTTGTAAAGAAAGAAGTTTAATTTTCTAAGAATTCAACTAAATGAATTTCACTAATGCAATTATAAATGTCCTAAAACATATAATAACCCAAGAAAACTCAAGGGTCCCTCTGGGCATGCCAAAATGTTTCTATCTAATTGTTGCTTTTTCTTAAGTGTGAAAAGAAAAAACTAGTTAAGAAGGGTGTGTAGAAGAATACCTATTGAATGAGTGCATTTTTAATCCATACTTTGTGAGAAATCCTTTTTGGCTAGGGAAGAATGACTGAAATAAGAAATCATTTGGGGCTTGTTGATGTGGTTGATATTGTTGATGATGTGATGAGGGAATCTTATGAGAATTTTGGTAGAGCTTCATTGCTTTGAATTCTTTTCCTCCAAGATGTAGATGACCTCCAAAATGATGACCTCCTTCAAATACCTAAAATAATATGTTAATAACAAAAGACTAAATTCCCCCTTTAACTTTGGGTGAAGGAGAGGGGGGTATTTATAACATTTTTGTGAAGAATCATGCCAAAAGATGGAATAATAGAAGTATGGTGCCATTTTCCATATGGTGCATGAATGAGTCAAAAGATGAGAATGGTGGAATTCCCACCTTGATAATGGGTCTCCCATTTAGGTTGGTGTGTCTCCCACCTTGCACATTAATCTAATTTTGAATGGGAATCATGCAGATGGGTCTAAATGAGGCTAAAGACTTTTTTCCACCCTTTCTTTTCTTCATCTCAAAATTTAAAGAGATGGCACACAAAATGTGTCACCATTTTCCATGTGGTGCATGAATGAGTAAAAATATGAGGCTGGTGGGATTCCAACCTTGATCATAGGTCTCTTATTTGGGTTGGTGTGTCTCCCACCTTGTACATGAATCCAATTGAATGGGAATCATGCACATGGGTCTAAATGAGGCCAAAGACTTTTCTCCACCATTTCTTGTCTTCATCCAATAACTTAAAGAGAGGGCACCCAAAATGTGGCACCATTTTATATGTTGGTGCATGAATGAGTCAAAATATGAGGGTGGTGGGATTCCCACCTTGATCATTGGTCTCCCATTTGGGTTAAAATATCAAAAATGGGTGCCCTTTGTCTTTTACAAAGCACTAAAGAGGTAGGTATCTCATTTTGAAGGATACTTTCATGTGTGAAGGCAAAATACATGTTTAATGATGGAATTTTAAGGGGGACTTCACCATATTTCAATCGAGGAACCTTGTGATGCTTAAATGATGTTATTAAGCATCTTGGAAAAGGGTCCCAAGTGGGGTATGATGTCCCACATCAAGCTAGCTTACTTTTAAGCCATGCCACTTACCATGTCACTTTCCATATCACTTCCCAAATCACCTTCCATGTCACTTACCGTATCACATGCCATGTCACTTGCCATGTCATTTTCCATGTCCCATGCCATGTCATCATGAATAGTTATAGTGGATCCCATAGTGAATAGTGATTGTGAATAGTAGTGTTAAACAGTACTTTAAAATAGTATTTTTAAATAATATTATGTGAATAGGAAAATAGTTATTTGATTAGGTTAATAGAGGTTGGTTAAGGTTTAAGAAGGCTTAGGGGGTCCTGAGGCATTTAGTCATCAAAAACTATAAGTGTTTAGTTTTCTAGTGTCTACACCATGTAACAAACACTCTTGGTAACTCTTGGATGATTTGATTAAAATTATACTTATTTTCAAAGTTAAACTCAGACCCATAGGCAAGTTCTACATTGGTGGTTTATTAAGCTATGTTTGGGGAAGGTTGAACACATCCATTTAATGATTCTTGAAATAGGGTTTCACCACTAGATTGGCCTTTCTCTTTACTATTTCCCTGCTCTAAAAGTGCCTCAAAGAGGTTTTCACTTGGGAACCTCAATGTTTTTTTTTAATTTTTTGTGGCTAAGGGTGTTTACCCCCTCTCCAAAATTGGCTATAATATCTAACTTGATTGAGAACCCTTATTTGTGGTCTCCCAATAGAATATTGTCCCTTAGGCCTAAAAAATCATAGAAGGCCTCATCATTCTAAAACTCATTGATTGGTATTATTGATTCTTGTTGGTCCCAGTCTATAAGTTAAGGATAATATAAAAGAAGTGGATTATGGCTCATAACTGATCAAAGGGTACAAATAGCATTAGTGTTAACTACATTGGTATTGGATAGGTCATCAAAAGGGATATGATAAGACTTATTTTCAATGTCAACATTATCATCACTAGCTATTAGCATTAAAACATGAATAAGGTACATGAGATCACCCCTAGTTAGTTTAAATCTAGAACATATGTTCCTTTTTATCAAATGTCAAAAATAGGATCAAATAGACTTTATAGATTTAGCCCAAGGTCTCCTCTTTCATAGGCATGCTTTTCCATGATTTTGTTTGAAATGGGATACTTGACATTTAGGTAACATTCAACCAAGTTGTCATTATACAAAAAATATTCATCATCTACAAACAAGTCCTATTTTTGGCCAGTGACCAATATGAAAATGATAGGTGATAGACTATGTAGTTAGCCTTTTCACTTTTTTTCCATTTCATGCAACATGGTTTGGCTTCAGGTATTATATAGGACTTGGGGTTATATGAAATATTGACAATGTGGACTGTATCATGAGTTAAATATTTTCCTAGGCCATTAGCCAAGATAGTATAATGATTAGATATTTTAGGAGGTGGCTATTGGAGTATTGTCAATAATGTCATGGAGGTGTCCTGGTGAGTGGATTTAGAGCCTTGATAGTCTATGTGACAATGACAAAGTGTACAATGTGCTTGTTTTTATATGCTTGAAGTATGATTGGTTGATCTTTAGTTTTGACATGGTTAGAGATATTTAGGGATGAGTATGGTGATTAAATAATATGTAATATGAACCTAAGATGTTATCTATGCTTTGAGAGCTTGTGTGCATAAGTGGAATTCATCTAGTTGTCCATAGTTTTCATCTAAACACTTTGGGTCTAGTGGTAGAAAACCTAAGTGGGTAGTTTGATGATGTCATTATTACCACATGGGAATAAGTCAAAGGGAATTAGGCATATGATTATGATCACATTATTCATTAGTTGTTATGCACCAGATCTTAAGTCATGCATCAAAATTTGATCAAAGATATGAGGGTGAAAGTTGGCTTCTTACTCAAAATTCATTGTTTTCCCATACTTAGCCATTTAGATATAGCTAGAAAGAGCCAAGTAAGCCATTTGAAGATATAATATCTCACATGTGTGGATGTTCCAAGAGAAGGTGATTATATGTGTTTATTCAATTTTTAGCCTAGTTTATTTTTGCTAAACTTCAAATCATGCGATGAAGCACATCAAAAGATATGCATATGCAAAGTTGGGATCCTAGGTAGTTTGATTGTGTTTTCCCTTAGCCAATTTTGCAATATGGCAAGAAGAGACAAGTTAAAATTTTGATGGTGGCATATCTTCCACATGTGAAGGTGTCAAAAGAAACTAATCTTATGGGTTTGTTCAAATTAAATCCTAATTTATTTAAAATAAATTTTAGATCATGCGCTGAAGCAAAACAAAGGTTATGCATGCTCGAAATTGGTCCCTCAAGTAGGTTTTGACATAGTTGGCTATGTGATAGAAGATTTTGAGAAGTAATTTTAATGGCATTATATCTCACACATGCGAGGGTTATATGAGCTATTTATTATATGGTTGGATTCTCCTATGTAAGGAGATCATTTGATCCAAATTTGAGATCAAGCATCTAAATGCATAAGAAGTTATTAAGGTTCAAATGGCTACTCAGGGATATTAAAAGGGTCCCCATAGTCATTTTTGCATAAGTTAAAGTTTGAGTAAAATCAACAGTGCACATTTCTCTAAGAATTTAGGAAGTAGTGAGATTAGGATAGGTGCACGATGTTTAATGAATGTGTAAATATACAAAATAAGGATCCAACAATGATTAGGTGTTCATATAGATTGATTGAATGGTGAGCATTGATTGTTAAAGACTCGACCAATCTACAATGATTGACATAGTACATTGAGTCAACACTTCAAAATTACATGAGATGAGGTCAAAGTGATATATGTTTAATGTTTGAGCATTGGCACTTATGTGTTAAATATCAAACAAGATTGACAGAATGTATTTGATATGAGCCGAGAGGACACGAGCTATGAGAATTATGTTTTAAGGTTAACTGTGACTATTTGTATTTGAATAATTGAATTTAACATAAAGAAAAACTAGAGCTCTATATTTTATCCATATATTTTGATAGAAGTTGAATTTGATGGTGTTGTAAAATTAAAATATGGAGAGGATCCATGTCACATCTAATGAACCTAATTTGATGATCTAGAAGTGTGTCTAGTAAAAGACATTAAGCCTTGAAGTTGACTGTGTTCATTCTTATTCTACAAATGACTTGAGAAGGATGTTTGAGTTTATGTAGTTATTATTTCTATGTATAATGATGAATTGGATATTGGGGAGTGTTTTAGAGAGAGTCTATAAGGATGCTCTGTATGGTTTTTAGAGGTGTGATCAATCTATCTTGAGTATTAACAATGCTTAAGAAATTGACTGTATGTTTGATAATGGTGTCCTATGTATAAGGTCTCTATTTGAATTATTTGAGCATACATAGAGGTGAGCTAAGATGATTATGATAATTTGAGGATGTCAAAGTAGACATAAGGAGTGGACCCATGTATTTTTAAGTGGTTTTATATTCTTATTTTGTTTGATGAAGTGATAAAGGAGGGAATTGGTTCACATGAGACCTATAAGGGCTATAAGGGCCTTATTGAAAGGTGTAGTTATTTAAGGGTGACCTATAAATTCTATGGCTGACCTATGAAGATTGTTTTGATTTGTGTCTTCATGTGAAAGATACTTTAAGGGCTAGGGCATGCCTAATGGTTGACTAAGGTGTTGATTATTAATATTGCTCTACAAATAGTGAAATCAAAGATGGCGATTTATAAACTTAGGGTGTGAGACTTGGGAGAGTTTTGAGAGAGGATTATGTGTGTTTAGTGGAGAAAAGGAAGGGTATATTGCCTTGAGGATGAGTTGAAGAGTAGAATATATTGAGGACTTTTCATATGACCTGTAGGGCATAATTCTATTAGTAGAATAATGATCTTGTAGATTGAGGGTGAGTAAAGGTAAAGAGTGATAAGCAGAGGTCCATCATCATGTATTGTAGATATCAGTTCAAAGGTGGATGTGTTCATAGGTGTTTTTATGACAACTCAACATCTAAGGTGGTTGCATCCTCCTTACAAGGTGAAACTTGATAAAAGGTCTAGTTGTTGCAACTCAGCTAGAAAGGTGTGGCAACACCTTGTGGGATTAAAGTATCACTAAATAGGGATTGTAGTTCCTTGATAATTTGTAGATAGTATAAATTGGTTCTTTTTATTATATGATAGTAGTCCAATTATAGGTTCTAGTGGGTTTTCTCCCCCAAGAGGGTTTCCCACGTATGTCATGTGTTATGTGATTGATCTTGCATTGTCTTTCTTGCTCATTGATATGAATGTTGTGTATGCTTCATGAATGCTTATGGTAACTAATTAAGTGTTTTCAAAGATCAAAATTGATGTTGGATTATTTTAGCTCACTAATTCACCCCTAGTGATTGTACCTCTAATAATTGGTATTAGATTAGATCATTTGGTAAAGGCTTAATAGCTTGAAGGTGATCCAAGGTACAATATGGGTAGTCATCAAGGAGGTTTCTCTACTAAGCAAGAACCAATGTTTAATGTATCTAATTATGATTTTTAGAGTGAAAGGATGAGGAAATATATTATGCCCCTATGGTTTGATGTATGGAAATATGTTTTATATGGTTATGTTTCTCCTATTACTCCTCCATCTAGTGATACAGATAAGAAGTTGTTTCAGAAAAATTCCAAGGCGATGAATGCTATCACTTGTGGTCTTTTAGATATTCAATACACTAAGGTAATCCATTATACTTTTGCTAAAGAGATATGGGATAAAATGAAGATAATTTTTGAAGGAGATTCAAAGGTCAAGATTGCTAAGTTACAGACTCACAGAATTTGAAGTCTCAAGATGAAGGAAGGAGATTTTGTGGCATCATTTCTACAGAGAGTTGATGAGGCTATGAACATCATCAGAGGTCTTGGAGAGAATATTGAAAAGGAAACTATAATCCAAATGGTATTAATGTCTCTATCTCTCAAATTAGATCTAAAAGTATCTTCTATAGAAGAGAGTCATTATCTTACTTAGTTGAATATGGATCAATTGCATGGTACCCTTACTACATATGAGATGAGAATAAATGATGATATACCACCAAATAAGGAAGCTAAATTCAAGACAGAGATGAAGCCTAAGAAGAAGTTTCAAGGTAAGAAATACAAAGAGGATGACATATCTAACATTGATGAGGATTAACTAATTATTTTGATAACTATGAAATTAAACATAGGCTCAGGGAAGTATAAGGGTAAATTACCCTTCAAATGTTTCAATTATGGAGAGATAGGACATTTTGCTTATAAGTGTCCTTATAAGCATGAGAAGAAAGATGATGAAGAGCATGGTGAAGGACAATATTATGAAAATAAGACATATAGGAAGAGAGGATTCATAAAGTTTAACAATAAGAAAAATTCCTTCAAAACCAACAAGAGTCTCTAAACCAAAGAAGATTGTAGCTCATCAGATGAGAGTGAAGAGAGTGATTCTAAATATGATCATGAAGATGATGGTCCTACTGAAGATGAAGCTATAATCATTCATGGATAAGAAAGGAAGTTTCTCACATCAAAAGGTGTCTACTTGGAGTGATTCAAATGATGATGAAGATGAGGTGGACTGTGAGACTATATTGATGAATGCTCTGGAAGAACTAAAGATTGAGAAGAATATCAATAGAAGATGAAATATAAAATCAAGGACTATGAGGAGAAATTCAATGTATATGAGGCAAGGTTGAATGAAGACACCAAGGAATATGAAGATATGATCAAAAATCTCAATTATCAATTGAAAATTATATCTATAAGCCTAAAATATAAAAAAGATGAATTTTTAAGGTATGTTTTTGAAAATGAATCTTTGAAATTTGAGCTAGAAAAGACAACTCGTAAGGTGAAGATATTTGTGAGATTTGAAAAGAGCTCATGTGATCTAGACAACATTCTGAGTGGTCAAAATCATGATAGTGATAGAAATGGTCTTGGATATGAAGAAGAATAAAATAATGTTACTCAAGACAAGATGAAGACTAATGTAAACTAGGACAATCTTAATTTGAAGACAAATCATTAGACAAGGACTGAAGCTGCTAGCTGAATTTAGATCAGATAGCCAAATGCCATGAGGTATGCAAGATTCAATGGTTACTATTACACATGTAATCAATTTGGTCATAGGGATACATAATGCAAGAGACCTATTAGAAATGAGTTTGCATGGAAGTATGATGGGGGTCATCAGTGAAAAGGTATGAATAGAGTTAAGTTCTTTATTTGTCATGACATAGGAGATGTTACAAATTTATATCCAAATAAGGTAAGGCAAGATATGTTTATTGAAAAAGATATGGTGTGCTATAATTATTAATAGAGAGATCACATTGCTAGGTTCTGTAAGCAAAGGTCTATAAATCAAAATAGGTTTAATCAGGCTCTTAGAGTGCAAAGAAGAAGGTATGTTAACACATGGAAGCCAAAGGTGAAAAGTGTGAGTCATGATGAGAATACAGGTCTAAGTAATTTGTTTTCTATGGTGAAGAATGCTTTAGAAGTTGAAGAGTACCAAGAGGTCTCATTGTCTGCTCATGTTGAGAATGAAGAGATCAAGCTCAAAGAGAAGACCAAGGTACTGGTTAAAGCTAGTTTTGAGGTATGTATAGATCCAAGTGAACATCCTATGGTTGATGAACATGTATCATGCAAAGAACAAAAATTGTATATGCCTAGTAATGAGGTTTCAAACTATAAGGTGGATCTTTGAGATGAAGATGTATGTAATGAATCTGTGTTATCTCCATGTATTATCAATTTAAACATAGAAGAAAAGGAGAATGTTGTAATGGATGAGAAAGTTATTTCTCCTAAGCTAAAGAAGAAGAAGAAGAAGAAATATAATTATCAAATGACCAAGGAGGAGAAGCAACATGAGGATTTGTGGGAAAATCTTTGTTTAAAACTATGGTAGAGCATTATGGTGTAGAGGAGATATTTGTCTATGTTTCTTAAGAGAATCCTTTCAGTGGAGAAGCATGTTTGTGTGCTCAAGATGATAATACCAATCAGAGAAGGTATTTGGTTAAGGGGGAGAAACAAGTTCATGAGTCTATTTCAAAGGTTTGTGAAGGAGATGTAGTATAGAGTTAGAATGGGTGGTTCCAAGTGGCTTAATGAGATTAATGCTAATATCAAGAAGAGGTTGATGCTTAGAAAGGCCTATACACGTCTTTGTGATGTGCTTTAGTTATTTTTATGGTCTGAAGGCCTAAAATGGGTTATAGGAAGTATATGTTCCCAAAAATATGAAGGCTTATTTTTTGGTCCAAAAGTGTGTGATGAGTGTCTCTAGGGGTGCATGAAGTTTTAGAGGTGTGCATTGACCAGAAAGAGGCTTGTTAACCTTATTTGTTTTTGAGATTCTATTGTTTTGGGTTATGATATAAAAGTTGTTTAATTTATGAGTTTAGATCTTAGGTTTCCTAATATGTTGAATAGGCTAAATGGGTGGTCAAATCAAGCTTCATATAAAATTGATGGTTTGTGGTTGTCAAAATTTTCAAAATTTTGTCAATATGGAGGGTTAATTAGCTAGTAGGTTTATGAAGGAAATATGTTTTAGAGGATGATCTTGGTGATGATAATTAGTGTAATTAAGGGGGAATATTAGAGTGATCTAGATATGAAGTTGAAAGTCCTAAATATGTATCTACTAAAAATTGTGGGATCTACAAGTTTCATGTATGGTTATAAGGAGGTTAGACAGACCTAGTTTGAAGAAGAGTGAGTTTTGCTTAGTTTATAAAAAAGAGAAAGGTATGTGTGTTTTAAGGTGATTTATCAATTTGGTTCAGTGAATGTTTCCTATATATTGAGTGGCATAAAGTTATATTGAAGGTCTCTATGGTAGCCTGAGAGAGAAGGCTAGTAAGCATGTGTGGTGATTCTTCTTGGTATGTGGAGATCTAAAGATGATTAGAAGGTTAAATTTCTCAAAATTATTATGGGGAGTCCCTATCATATGTTTATTTATGTGTTTCATTATATTTTTGTGGTTTTATGTGTTCTTTCTTCATTGGTTTTAGTGCTTGATTAAAGAGAGTGTTGGTATGGAGCAAGAGGATGTTGTCAAGGCAAGCTGAAGTAGGCTCAAGGTGAGGGGGAGTTTGTATCATATTTATAAGATGATACTTTCCTATTTTTTAGTATTTTTAGGTCATAAAGATAAATTGGTGCCCACTTTGTCATTATGTCAAAGGGGGAGAAAGTTCCTATTGTGTGAGTGCTTGAAGAGAGAGAAGGTGAGTTGTTTATTGCTATATATGATGATTGTTGACATCAATGACAAAGGGGGAGATTGTTGGAGTATTTTCAATGATGTCATGGTGATATCATGGAGGTGTCCTAGTGAGTGGATGTAGAGCCTTGATAGTCTATGTGATAATGATAAAGTGTGTAATGTGCTTGTTCTTGTATGCTTGAAGTGTGATTGGTTGATCTTTAGTTTTGGCATGGTTAGAGATGTTTAGGGATGAGTATTGTGATTGAATCATATGAAAGAGGTACCTAAGATGTTATATATTATTTTATATCTTTTGTGCATAAGTGGAATTCAACTAGTTGTCCATAGTTTTCATCTAGACACTTTGGGTCCAGTGGTAGAAAATATGAGTAGGTAGTTTGATGACATCACCATTACCACATGTGATTAAATCAAAAGGATTTGGTCATATGGTTGTGATAAAATTAGTCCCTAGTTATTATGTGCTAGATCTCAAGTCATGCATCAAATTATGGTAAAATATATGAGGTTTAAAAGTTGGATTCTCATTATTTTCCCATAGTCGAATTTGCATATAGCTAGAAAGAGTTGAGTAATTAGTTTGATGATGAATATCTTGCATATGTAGACATTTCAAGAGGAGATGATCATATGGGTTTATTTAGTTTTGATCCTGATTTATTTGAGATAAATTTTAGATCATGAAATAAAGTGTGTCAAAAGATATACATATGCAAATTTGGGCTACCAAGCAGTTTGACCACGTTTTCCCATACTTATCCAATTTTGTAATATGGAAAGAAGAGTCAAGTGAGTATTATGATGGTGCCATATCTTGCATGTGTGAAGGTGTCAAGAGAAAATAATCTATGGGTTTGTTTAGTTTTGATCCTAGTTTATTTTCTATAAGTTTAAGATCATCTATTAAAGCACAACAAAAGTTATGCATGCTCAAAGTTGACCTCTCAGGGATGTTTTGACATAGTTGGCTCAGTGATAGAAGATTTTGAGAAGGCATTTTAATGGTGTTATATCTCAAATGTGTAAGGTTTCTAAGAGATATTTTATTATATGGTTGGATTCTCCTATGTAAGAATGTCATCTAGTCAAAATTTGAGATCATGCATCTAAGTGTATAAGTTATTAAGGTTCAAAAATGTCTACTTAGGCATATTGAAAGGGTCCCCATAGTCATTTATGCAGAATTTAAAGTTTGAGCAAGATCGATGGTGCATGTTGCTCCAAGAAGTTAGGAAAAAATTAGATGAGGATAGGTGCATGATGTTTAGTGATTGAACAAAGGTACATGATAAGGATCCAATGGGAAGTAGGTGTTTGTACTAATTGATCAAATGGTGAACATTGATTGCTAAAGACCTAATTGATCTATAGAGATTGATAGAGAGCATTGAGTCAACATTTCAAGATTACATGAGATGAGGTCAAAGTTAATGCGGTTTAAAATTTGAGCATTGCCTCCTATGTATTGAATATCAAAAGAGATCAATGGAGTGTATTTGATTTGAGCTGAGAGGACATGAGATGTGAGAATTGTGTTTGAATATTAACTGTGACTATTTGTATTTGAAAATTTGAATTTAACATAGGGAAAAACTAGAGATTTATATTTTGTCCATATATTTCAATATAATTTAAATCTATTGGTGCTATAAAAATAAAAGATGAAGAGGACTCCATGGTGAATTTAATGAACCTAATTTGATGATCTAAAAGTGTGTAAAGTTAAAGATATTGAGCCTAAAAGTTGACTATGTTCATGCTTGTTTTGTAAATGACCCAAGAAAAATGTTTGAGAATTTTTAGTTGATATTTTGATGTTTCATGATGAATTGGATATTGGGGATTGTTTTAGACTCCATAAAGATGATTTGTGTGGTTTTTGGTGTTGTGATAAATATATATCTTGTATGAAAAATTATTAAGAAGTTGACTATATGTTTGATAATGTGTTCCTATCTATAAGGTCTCTATTTGAGTTTTTTGTGTATACAAAAAGGTGAGATAAGATGACTATGATAATTTGAGGATGTTTAAGGGGACATAAAGAGTGGAACCATGTATTTTTAAGTGGTCCTATGTTCTTTTTTTGTTTGATGAAGTGTTAAAAGAGGGTATTTGTTCACATGAGACCTATAAGGGATACAAGGGCCTTATTAAAAGGTGTAGTTCCTTAAGGGTGACCCATATATGCTATGGTTGACCTATGAAGATTGTTTTGAGCCATGTATTCATGTGAAATATGAATTAAGGGATAAGACATGCCTAATGTCTAACCAAGGTGTTGATTATCAAGATTTCTCTATAAATAGTGAAATCAAAGATGGTGATTTATAGACATAGGGTGTGAGACTTGGGAGATTTTTGAGAGAGGATTATGTGTGTTTAGTGAATAGAAGGAAGAGTAGAGTTTCCTAAGGATGAGTTGAAGATAAGAACAGATTGATGACTATTTATATGACCTATAGTTTATAATTCTATTGGTAGAATAGTGATCTTGTAGATTGAGGGTGAGCAAATGTGAAGAGTGATAAGCAGAGGTCCATCATTAGGTATTGTAGACATCAGTTAAATTCAGAGGTGGATGTGTTCATAGGGTTTTTTGTGGTAACTCAAAATCTAAGGTGGTTATAGCCTCCTTACAAGGTGGAACCTGCCAAAAGGTTTAGTTATTATTACAGCTCAGCTAGATAGGAGTAGATGCACCTTGTGGGATTTAAGTCTCACTAAATAGGGATTGTAGTTCCTTGATCATTTGTAGATGGTCTAAATTGGTTCTTTTTATTATAATAAAATAGTCCAATTTTAGGTTCTATCATGTTTTCTCTCCTATGAGGGTTTCCCATGTATGTCATGTGTTATGTGATTGATTGTGCATTATGAATGTTGTGTATGATTCATGAATGCTTGTGGTAACTAATTAAGTGTTTTCAAAAATCACAATTAAATTTGGATTATTTGGGCTCTCTAATTCACCCCTCTCTTAGTGATTTTACCTCTAATAGTGGCATGTGTGAAAGTAAATCAATAGTATCTAGGTCAATACAATTAACCTCTGGTGAATTAAAAAGTATTTATTGCCCTTTATCCTTCTTAATAACTATATTTAAGCCAAAATGGTAGTTATAGATTTGGTACTTATCCTCTAATTTATTTTAATGTTTGTATGGCTACAAATCTCCATGAATAGTAACATCCATACCTGAATGTGAGAACTTGATACACTAGCATAATGTTGAAGGGATTGCATGAATTTCATGTATCCAAGGTATGCCCAAAAGCATATTATATAAGAAATGAAGGTCTAAAATATGATATAGTGTATCATGGGTTAAGGACCCAACAATAACTGGCGAGCTAATGGTATTTTATGATTCCCATTCTTCATTGTCATAGGATTTGTTATGATCATTTCTAGTTGGAGATAAGCTATGGTATACCTAAGAAGATTGATGAGATTTAGATACAAAATATTTAGACTATATATATTGTTTATGAGGACAAATTTCAATTGATGCCATGTTATGACAACTCTGATGTACAATGGATTATTATACAGAGGGCCAAGTAATGACATGTCACTTTGATCAAAGGTTAATTGTTGGCCTAGGGATAAATGTCTAACTAAAGCTTAAAATTTATTTGAAGATATCTCATTATGAAATTAGGATTGGCCAATGAACTCTGTTAATATATTATTATGAATGGTGGACATCACAACAAATCCAAAATGGATATTTATGGAGGCATCTTCTGTAATTGTTCCACAATATTGAATGTATTTTTTTACACAATGGTAAATAGATTGTTCCTAGCTAGAACAATGGGTTAAATGGGTGATGTGGTAGATGTATATGGGCTTGATAAGGTAATATTCAACCATCAAGTTGTGATTTCACAATCAATTTTAGATACAAGACCATTATTTCTAACAAATGATGGTGGTGGGGCAAGGATTAGATAAGTCACAGTTGTTGGTGCACTTGTGTATAGTCATGGGGTAGGGATGAGTTATCGATATCAGGTCTAAAATTATTAATATTTTCTTAATGGTACACTTATATGTGGTATTAGGTCAAGGAAGGATCACCAACATAGGTTGGTTGATTAAATAACAATGACCTTGTTTGATTGGTATGTGGTCTTATATTGATGGAGATGGTGGAAATGTGACCTCCAACAATATGACCTACAACCTTGTTATAGTCATGTGCAACTACATGGTAGGTCTATTAGTTTTTGGCATCATTTTGGCCTTGGTTCTATCTATTTGGTTGACACTATTTTTTCTACTATTAATTTTGTCTCAGTTGTTGATACTATTATTACTGCCATTATTGGTTGTTATGTTGTAGAAAGGGGTTTTGATAGATACCCAAGTTTTGATTGGATATAAAATCTCCATTATCCAATGTTATCTCCCAATTTCCAACATATTCTCAATCAAATGTTTAATTTTCACATAACAATGTAAATTATGTCCATTAACTTGATAATACTCACATAATTCATTTTATCAGTACCAATTAGGATAAGGAATGCCCTCAGGATAGTATTTTGGAATAGGACAAATAATCAAGTTAGTGATAGTGAGCTTGTGAAACACATATTCAATGGGTTCTCCAAGGTCACTAAAGACTCGATGAGTAGGCATAGTTATCCTTAGAGGAGGGGTTTGTAAAGGTAAAGCTTGTGTTTATTGCACTAGTCTAGGTTACTACACATGTTGTATTTGCTAAAGAGGTTATTGGTTAGGAGTAATTTTCATATGTAACATAGGTTGAGCAGACAATGTTTGCACCATTTAGATATATCATGACTCAATTGCTCCATTTCTAATAACAATATTGATGTGATTTAATGGCTTATGTTTGTCATGATTACTGGCTTGGGTTGGTTACTATTTTTAATCAAACTCACACCCTTGTGAAGGTAGTTTTAGGCCTTCATAGTCTACTAAAACATGAAAATAATCCTAGGTTGTGGGTGGCCTAATCGGTGAATTGAATCTCTAGATTCTAAGGGCTAGCTCCTTTTGGTGTATAAATTAGGATCTCTACTCTACGCTAAAAACTATCAATAAAAATGAAAGAAATAAAATTAAAAGGAAATTCTATCTAATGATGGTGATACACATATATTTTGGTTCATCCACTTAATTTGAGCTTATAAAAATACTGATTAGATAAGAAAAAGATTGAACTTTCAACTCCAATTGAATCTTATGCATCAGTATTTCATGAAAAGGTTTTTATTTGATGATAAAATCTTGAGGGAATTGATGGAATAGGCTTGATTCAAGGCACTAACCAATCACTTATATCCAATATGAACATGGCCAAAAGACATCAAACATAGAACATGACTTGCATAATCTGATCAATTATGCTGTTAGGTAAGAATCATGACTTGATAAGGATGAAAATTCCATCAAATATGTAAATCATTGATATAAATACACTATACCAGCACCTTGGAATTTAAAATCAATCCTTCTATTTATCTAAAAAAGGTTATAAAACTCAAATTTTGGTAGAGTCTAGTCTTGCCAAAAGAGGGATCCTTAAAATGGCTGAAAAAGCCAACTTATATAGAAAATACTTTAATAAAATCCCACATCACCCCCACATCAGCCCCACATCACCCTAAGTCCAACTCCAGATATGCCAAGATAACCAAGACTTCAAATATCTTTTATCTTATGCCTTGCATGAAAATCTCTTTGGCATTGAAAATGATAGTGAGCCCATTTCATAATCCTTATTTAGAATAAAGATTAAATTATTCAAATGTGCATGGATTTTTGGTAATTCAATTCTCTTCATGCATGATGTTATTCCAATATTCAAAGAGAAAACTCCACTTAAAGTTGAGTTGGAAGTGTTTGAAAAGGCTTTGATTAACAAGATAAACAAGAGTACATGCATGAAATTCTATGTTAAGCTCTCCCTAAACAACTATCAAATATTAAAATATTTGAGCCCTTCATGCATTTGAGGCTCCTTTTTGGAATTAAGAGAGCCATGATTGAACACAACTACATATCTTCTCCAATTTTGAATAATTTGATTATTGCATTAAAAACTTGGTGTGTTACTTACTACAGTCTAATCTTGCTTGGGCCACTTTTCATGCTTTCAATGCATGTTGTAGATTGCATCATCAGAGTCAAAAGGGAAAGTCCTCATTTTATTATATTTATTGGCTATTGAAATCCCACTAGTTGAATTCACTTATGCCATTTGTCCCTAACTAATTGGTCCTTCAAATTTACACTAGGTAACTCTATATTTCCTTTACCCTTCTCTATTTTAGCCAATTACTGTGGGCTTTTTGTTTGGGATATTTTTAAAGTCCTCCTCTAATATTTTATTTATTTTGGCCTTTTATTCAGACAAAATGTCCATGGATTCACTCTTGGACTTTTCTTTCTTTTAGGCAATTTGCTTGAAATAATTTTTTCTTTCTTTCCTTCAGACTTTCCCTTCAGATAATTTATCCAAATCTTATCTCTTTATGTACTTTTCCTTTGAACAATTTATACAAATTAATTCATGTAAATGCCTCTTTGGCTTTATGAAAATTCCCTTTGAGCTTTTTGACAAGGACCTTTTCTTACAGAGTTTTTGTCTCTTTCACCTTGAATAATTCCTTTAGACAAAATGTCTGAAAGAAATTAGGTCTTTGGGTTTTTTTTACAATGGACAATTATTTAAATTTTTTGGAAAAGCCTAATTCCTTCAAATTTTTTGAAGATGACCCTTTCAGGAAAATTTTAAAGACCAATTCATAACACTTACACAAAAGGCATGGTTATGCAAGTTTCAAATGATAAGGGTTGAAATTTGACCTATGGGGTCAAAATTGTCAATATTTTGGCGACTCAAGTTGGAAGCATGCATGATATGATTGAGAAATTAGACCATATACATGATATTTGAACTCATAAAATAATGGAAAATCTGGTCCATGATGTAAATTCTCTTTTGACTTGGAAAAAATAACCTTCATCTTCCAAAATGAGAAAGGAAACACACAAAATAGGAAAACTAACTAAATAAAGCAAATGTGCAAATAAAGCATTTATTTGGGACAAAATAGAATGAAACTAATGTGATTAAACAACAATTAGAGGAAAAAAAACAACCTAACTATGTACAAGGAGCTAAGCTCTTCAGTATCAATGTTTTAGATGTATCCCATTGACTGGGATTAGAAGCTCCTCACCACCCATCTTTGTAAGTTGGAAGGCATTGTGGGAATTGAAAATAGAGATTGTGTATGGGCCACTCCAAAGGGAGTGAAACTTTGTGTGCCTTCTTGGTTTATCTCTATCCTCATCCCACTTGAGGACCATATCTCCTTCTTTGAAACTTCATGAAGAAGTTCCTTTATCAAACACTCTCTTCACTTGTGCCTGATGAATTTACATGACTAACATGGAATGCTTTATTGTTTCTTCCAACTCCATAAGCTTAGAATACTTGATATCCATATGCTCATTCTCTAATAATTCAAGCTAATGCATTAGTTCTAAGGCAAGAAACTCAAGATAAATGGGTAACCTCACTTCCTTACCATATACTAGCTTGTAAGGAGTGTTGGATATTGACCTTTTATAGGTGATCCTATCAGCCCATAGAGTTGACTTCAAATTGAGATGCCATGACCTCTGATTGTCTTCAATAGTCTTTCTTATGATCTTTAATAGGTTCTTATTCATAAATTTAGCAAGGCCATTACCTTGTCGATAATAGTTTAAAGTGCTAAGATAAATTCCATGTTGAACAACCCATTGACTAATCTTAGTTACCATAAAAGCCATTACATTATCATAAATAATGGTTGAAGGAAATCCAAATCTAGTAAGCAAACCTTCAAGAAATATAGAACATTGATTTCATTTTCTTCTTTCACTGCTACTGCTTCTGTCTAATGTGTGAAATAATCTATAGCAGTTAGAATCTATTTATGTCCTAAAATTGAAGGAAGATTTATGAGACCAATAAAGTCCAATCCCCATTGGACAAAGGGATAATCCATTGCAATTGGTTTAAGAGGTAAATCTATAAGTTTCACTTTTCCCACAAACATAACATATTGTTTGTAGTTCCTTACCCATGCATGGAAATCACTAAATAAGCTAGGCCAATAGTACCCACCTCTCATGACCTTAAGGGATATAGTTATTGTATAAAAATATCCTCCACCATGTCCATCATGGAATTATTCAAGCAATCTCTGAGTTTGGCTTGGCTATATACACCTTAGAAACATGCCATTGATACCTTTCTTGAATAAAACACCATTAATAAGCAAAAGTAGAATTGATTTCAACCTAAAATATATTATTTTTAAATAAATTAGATGAGAGGGATAATTACCATCTAGAAGGTGAGGTATGGCCAGCTGCAACCTCTTTATCATTTGACACCAAAACAACATCATTAGTCTCTTGCAAGTCTTGAGCTAGATGCACACAAAGTCCTTTACCTCTAATCAACTTTGTGACCTTAATTTCCATGTCATACTCCATTAACTTGGTTATCAAACTAAACCTAATCTCATTTTTATCTTTGTTCAAAAGGAACTCCTTGATGTTTGGATGGGGAACCATTAGGTGTATTTTATTGTTAGACAACAAGCATTTAAACTTTTTAAAAGACCTTATAACTAAAAGTAAATGTTTTTAAACAAAGGAGTACCTTGTTTCATATTATTCTAAGCCTTGACTAAATAAAGCTATTATCTTCTCCAAAGACTCATGATTTTGTTGCATGATCCGAGCAACATTTCAGGTGATTATTAGAATGACGGTTCTACCCCAATTGATGATGGAACTTTTAGGAGCCATAACTTTTGCACCATAGCTCCAATTGACTCGCCGTTTGAACCATTGGAAAGATAATAATGAGGAGAACATGGTGAGATGGCATGGATATTTTTTAATGGACTTTAACCCTTTAAAACCTAATGTAAGTTCCCCAAATTTCACTTTTAGTATTGTAGTTTCTAAAAATAGTAATTCCTCAAATTTTGTATTCTTGTAAATCATGGAAGTCAAACCACTTGATCTCCCTCAAGATTGGTGACCTTCCACATCCTCCTCCTACCTTAAAAAATGTGTATAAATGAAGATGTAACCCAAAAGGGAAATCAAACATCTCTTCTCAGAGATAAGCATATGTTTGGATCTACAAATTTTGATGAATAAAACATCTCTTCTCAGAGATATCATTATTGTTATTGTGTTATTCTTGTTTCTTAAATTATCTTTCAACCAAAGCTTCTAATTTTTGGATCATTGCATAAGAATGCTTGAAATGGTGTCCATGATAGCATATGTATAAAAATAAACTCTTTTGTGAAATATGGATTTATAAGTGTAAGAGCACTAACTATGGCCTTCTTAATATCTTCAAAACTTTTAACTCCTTATTTGGACTAGTTGAAGCTCTGATTCTTATTTAACATGGTTGTAAGTGGCTTAGCTAAAATGAAAAAATATGAAATATATCTCTTTATGAAGTTAATTTTCCCAAAGAAGCTTTGCATAGCCTTTTTGTGCTTAGGCAAGGAGAGTGCAAGAATAGAGTCTATATTTTTAGAATCTATACTCAAACCATACTTTGAGACCACATGGCCAAGGATCTTACCTTCATGAACTGAGAAGAGATATTTTTTGGGATTTAGAGATACCCCAAATTTCTTACACCTTTTGAATACTTGTCTGAGATGAACCATTTGATCATCTGGACTCTTTAAAAACACTATTATATCATCCAAATAAACAAGTACAAACTTGTTAAGAAGACCTTAGAATGCCATATCCATGGCTCTATTAAAGGTTGCTCCAGCATTAGATAAACCAAAAGGCATCTTTCTATATGTAAATGTCCACCACTTGGTTATGAAGCTTTCTTAAATTATTCCTCTTCCTTGGACCAAAATCTGATTGTAACCACTATATCCACCCAACAATTAAAACCTCTTTGAACTTGCAACCGGTTATAAAATTTGTTCCATTGATGGTAATGAATAGTGATCTTTAAGTGAAACCCTATTTAAATCATAGAAGTCAACACACAAACTAATCTCACTATTCTTATTCCATATCGAAACAAGATTTTCCACCCAAGTTGAGTGCTTAATTGGAAATATAATAGCTAACTCTATGAGCTTGTAAAGCTCAGCTCTCATCAAAGGCTCAAGCTTAGGATTAATGGGCCTTTGTCTTTGTCTTACTAGTTTAGTTTCAACCTCTAACTCAATGGTATGTTGAGCTAAACTTGGATCAAATACCTTGAGATCACTATATTGCCATGAAAACACATTAGAAAAAATTATACATAACTGAATGAAAGCTTCTTTTTGTGAAGGAGTGCATACCTTATGCAATGTCAAAATCTTACCAGCTATAATATCTACATTGGCATAGTGCTCTTATTTTATTGATGAATTTTCCTTCCTTAACTCATCATCACCACTGAAAATGTTCTCAACTGTGACCAATCCTTTGGGTGACTTATTTTTTTTTAGTTTTACAATTTGATCACCATACTTTTGAAGGTGATTTGATTGGTTTCTTGAAGAAAACTCTGCCTCTTGCAAGAATCTCATAATTTGATTGTCATCTTTGAACACTTGCAAATTCTCATGATTATTTGGAATGGAAGACCTTACAACCACCTTTATATGTAACTAATTTTTTTCATTTTTAAAATTATCTAGGATATTAAACTATGACCCAATGGCAACCAACCTATCTACGTGTTTATTTTTGCCTCTTGGTATTGCCTAAATGTTAAAAGCTTGAAAATATTCAAGTAAGTCCCATATTCTATGCTTGTAATATTTAAGAAAAAAATTCTACATGCATTTGAACCTCTTACTTGGTGAACTATAAGTTCACTATCACTAAAAACTTGTAAGGTGTTGGCTTTCATCTTCCTAGCCCACTGCAAACCGTGAACTAGTGCCTCATACTCAACAACATTGTTTGAACAACACAAATTAAAACTTAATAGAAGAAAAATAGGTTTGATTTTTTAGAGAAACCAACATCATTCTATCCTTGGCACCATGTTTATTCCTTGATCCATCAAAGTACAATTGCCATAAACCTTCACTAGATTCATCATCCTTAACCATGGTTGGAATTGGTACATCATTCTCATGAAGGCAATACACACCAAGTAATTATTATTAAATAAGCTTATAAGGATCATGTTCATGAAAACTAGAATCCCACTCATTAAGAAACAAATCTGGAACTCCATCTGAAGGTGATCTATTTTCTACTCCACTAGTTTCTAGTACATCATTTGAAGTGATACATTTAGTGTTCACAACACTTGGCATATATGGATCCATATATAAATGTGTAATACGTTTAAAATGAATAATTACCTTAGTACCATACCTAGTTTTGAACAACAAATAGGTCCAATCAGCTGATAAATATCCCCCAATATTTGAGGTGAAGTCCTTTGAAAGGCACATAGTAAAGTAAGGAGGTAAGTCTACCACAACAACATCCTACTAAATAGTAATATTGGGACAAGAATGTAATGTAAATTTTATATCCTTAATAATGAATACCATCTTTGTTGGTGACCCATCTAGTTAGAGTACTCCCTTAGTGTTTGGTTTATAAATAAGGCCAAGCTTGTCTGCAATTTGTTTAGGCATGATTGTATTACTAGCTCCACTATCCACCATACAATTATGAACCAAAGTATCACCTAATATCAAAGAAAGGTAGAAAGGAGGAGTTTTATTTATTTTTACCTTATTTATATCTACATTTTCCATCTTATGTACTTTATATACTTGTTATTTAGTTGGTTGATCAAAAGTAGTTAAGACAACTCCTTCTTTGTTAACCAGTTTTGGAGATAATTTGAGAGCTAAAAGCTCTTGAATGAGAATATATTTTTGTCATAGAATGGAAAGAGAATCCCACATGTTAATTTTGATATTATAATTTTTCATATGATCCACTATAATTAACTGAGATCCACCAACTTTAGGTTGTACTTTCTAAACAACTGGCAGCTCACAAACTAGGGATATTCGGTGAACTTTACTAACCTCTATATTATTATTTTTCTATGTTGTAAGGGTAGAAATTTTTTATTTTTTACTCTTAGAAACAAAATTAGGAGTACTTAAAACATTTTTCACCATATGAAATTCATCAATGGCTCTTCTTTTAGCTGTAGTTATAGTTACAACTTGACCACTCATACTGTTAGTTTCAACACCTTGAGTAAAAGCAATGTGATCATCCACTTGGTAATTTACATTAATGGCATTCAGATGCCCTTGAAATTTTCAAGTCTCTCCTTTTGATTCCAAACTTGTTTCTTGGTACTGACCTCCTTGAAAATAAAACTATTCTTATGTCATTTGTGGCATAGTGATGTTTTGTGATACCAAGGCTTGGTTTTGAGCATCAATGAGATTTAAGGACTACCAATCTAAATCCTGCATCAAGTTGTTTTGAGGTGGGGTGGGAAAAATGGCCTTTGAAGTGGAGGGAGCATTAGGATCAAGGGAAACATATGGCTTAGCTAGATTTATGGCTCCTTATATTTGATAAGGTGGTTTATTCTCTCTGAAACCTTGATAAGGAGGCCTTTGATCTTTGAAGGGCTGATAGGTGGTCTAATTTTGTTATTGATAGGGCCTATTAGACTGATATTATTGTATCTTGAGTTACAATATTTCATTCCCAAAGGATTCTAACAAGCTTTTCAACTATCCTATCTCACTAGCTTGACTAGTAGGGGTTATAATTTGAGCTTGAGGTGATGGAATAGGAGCTAAGGATAGAATTTGAGGAATTTGAGGAACTTGAGGGGATGGTATAAAATTCAATTCTAGGAATATAAACATTTGAGGTCTTGGAGAAATCTTACCATCTTGTATCAAACTGTTCTCTGCCCTAATTACAACCTCATAAGCATATGGCAAAGTAGTACCACCCATTGACTATATCATCAAAATAATGTTAAAGTTAAGGGATTTTAAATAATATATAAATGCATATTCAAGAGATGGTCTAATCAACATAGGTATCCTAGTCCATGTATTTTGGAATTTGAGGTTAAAATCAAACATAAACTCATGAGGATCTCTTACTTATGGTAGTTAATGGCTCAACTAAAGATAGGTGATCAGATTTGTCCTCAAATTGCTTAACTCAGGCTGCACCCGATTCATGCCAGGTATAAATGGAGTTTAGTGGGAGGTTTATATACCACTACAATATTTTTCCTTTGAAATAAGTAGCAAGCAATCTAATATTAACATTATCCTTAATAACATTACAGACTGAATAGAGATTAGCTATATCTTGGATATGATCAATAGGGGTTGTTTAGTTTTCTCCTAAGAATAATGGGATGCTCTTGAGGGTAGATACAAGAATATCATCAAACTAGGCTAGATTCAATGGGATGCCTCTATTGAATGGAAAAAACACTTAGTTTTTGAAGGCCATTTGGATGGTGGGGATTGTAGTGCCTAGAATAATAAGATAACCAAGGGAAAAATATTTATTTTAAGGATATGGATTTACCCTCCTAAACCTTGATCACTTATATGATATAAATTCAAAAGTAATACATTTACTAGATGACCTTGTGGTAACCTTTGGCATGAAAAGATTGCTTGAATAGTGCTATGAACCTTGCAACTTGAAGAATCTTTAGCTTGTGATGAAGATGAATATTTTCATCTAATGCAATTGATTTTCCTTTGCTTCAAACTTATTTATATATGCAAAAAATTTATTCAATGTCCCATTGAGTATGCCAAAAACTATTGTCAATCAGAATCACACCCTTGTGAAGGTAATTGTAGGCCTTCATTATCCACTAAAACATGGAAATAATCTTAGGTTGTGGGTGGCCTAATCGGTAGATTGAATTTATAGATTCCAAGGGCTATCTCCCTTTGGTATATCATTTATGATCTCTACTCTACATTACAAACTATCGAGAAAAAGGTAAGAAAGAAAATTGACAGGAAATCCTATCTGATGATGGTGATACACCTATATTTTAGTTCATCCACTTAATTTGAGATTTTAACAACATTGATTAGACAAGAAAAAGATTGAATTTTCAACTCCAATTGACTCTTATGCATCAATATTTTATGAAAAGGTCTTTATATAATGATCAAATCTTGAGGGAAATGATGGAATATGCCTACTTTAAGGCACTAATGAACCACTTAATCCACTGTGAATTCATCCAAAAGACATCAATGTTAAGCATGGAATATACTGAGAGGGGGGGGTGAATCAGTGTATTATATATCTTATAAATCTTTCCTTTAACCAAATTCCACTTAATCAATCATTCAAGATATGTAATAAAACTCAAACAATAAACATCACACAAGATAGAGAGACACACCAGATATAACGTGGAAACCCAATGTGGAAAAAACCACAAAGAATCAATCTCAAATATATTCATGAGAACAACCCCATAGGAGCACCATACCCCTTTGCCAAGTACAAACCTCAGCTATAATTTGTGAGCACCAACCCACAAGAGCTTCAAACCCCTTTGCTGAGCACCAACCCAACACCTATTTGTGATTACCAACCCATAGAAGCACCAACCCCTTTGCCGAGCACCAACCCAATAAAAATTCATGAGCACCAACCCACAGGAGCACCAACCCCTTTTCCAAGCACCAACTTAGCAATAATTCATGAGCACCAACCCATAAGAGCACCAACCCCTTTGCATATACCACACACCTATCTCTCAATGTTGTTATCTCAATAAATGATAGATCAATACAACATCTCCTTCCTCTCTCTCTCTCACCTTTTTCTCTTCTAAGCTAGATATAACAAATATAAATCATATTCATCTCTCACAATTGCTCTTTTAAGCTAGATATTACAATATCAAATCAACTTCTCACATCCACATTTACAAATGGCTACTCAAGCCTTTATTTATAGCTTTCCAAATGACCTTTGGCCTTCCCTCTTTGTGACCTTTCATTCCTCATGGAAAATGGCACCAATCTTGGATGACCCTTCATATCCAAGCATTTGAAAAGTCACGTGGTGACCCTTCATGACCAAAAATGTCTTTCCCACTTTTATCCTTATCTTTGGTGACTTTTTGTATTCCTTAAAGTGTACCTTCATGAGAAATTTGCCCTTTACTCTTTTATCTTCACTTGGTGACTCTTGGTATTCCCCAAGATGACTCTTCATGGGAAAATGTGTCCCATCCTTCTTTTGTCTTTATCCTGTGACTCTTCGACTTCTCCATGGGCCCTTATTTTGTCTCATATGCAACCAAAAATATATTTGTTAATATTAAAAAAATATTAACTCATATTAGCCAAGATAAACAATATTAAATGCAATGGGGCCTTTATCACCAATAATATTAAACCTTTGACATCAATGACAATATTTCCAACAATCTCCCCCTTTGTCATTGATGGCAACCTCAATCCTGAAACTCCCATATCCTGTCACCTACACATACTGTCATTTGAAAACATATAGTAACTCCCCCTTACTGTAGTAACTTGTACCTATATTTTGTACCTATTTTTTGCACCTGTACCTGTACATGTTATTCTCCCCCTTTGACATCAATGGCAAAGGGCCTAACTGGAGCTAACACTTAGCTCCCCCTCACTTGATGTTGAATAACAATGGTAGGAAGTAATATAAATTACTCCCAACTCCTCTCTCTGATCTTTGAATGTATCCTTTGATCATGCCTTTGAGAATATATCTGAGAATACATACACATTTTTCCCTATCCTTTGAGCATCTGCAATCAACTCATTTGAATCTTTTCTTCTAATCTCATAACCTTCAGCATGAAACCTTAATGTGTATCCTTGATCACAAATTTGACTAACACTCAATAGATTATGCTTAAGACCTTTTACATACATAACATTTTTAGTCTTAGTTCTACCATAATCCAAACTCAAAGTACCTTTTTCGGCTATCTTGGCAGCGGTTTTATCTCTAAATCTCACTGTACCACCATTTATCTTCTTTAGATAAATGAACTTACTTTTATCACCTATCATTACCTCAAACATCCGCTATCAATTAACCATGGCTGATCTTTACCTCCCACATGCAGAGTTGTTTGCACCATCATAGAATCTTCATGTTGTTTCTTCTACCATGAACATGTCTAAACTTTCTCCCTGATGGATGGAGCTTTGAAACTTAGATTCTTCTTCTTGATGAATGGAGCTTTGAAACTCTGATCCTTCTTGACTGACTCAAACACGCTTCTACAATGCTGAGCTATGTGTCTGATGTTGTTGCACTTGTAGCATACTATGGTCTCATCATTAAAGCTTGATAGAGGAGCAAAAGAGTTGTGGCTTCTGCTTGACTCTACTTGACTTTCCTTCTCCTTATTTATAAAATTGTTAGCTCTTTTTCTACATTCTACTTTCTTGTGACCATATCCATTATAATAAAAATAATAGCCATAAAAATAAGACCTGTTTGTATATCTCTAACCTGATTGCCTTTTGTAGCTTTGTTCCTTCCAACCTTCTCTATTTAGAATGTCCTTTGTATTCTTCACTTCTCCCCTTTCTATTTCCTCTTGTGTCAGAGCTTTAGCATAGCTCTTTTTATTTTCAAAATTGATCCCTGTCTTATCTGAATATGCTTTTTGACTTTCCAATATCTTATTCAACATGTTAGTGCTATCTTCAAATTTTGAATCACTAATTACTTTATCACTGACAACTTTCTTAATATCTTCTTTTAAAGAGGCAATTTCAATAAAATACCTTTTAGAATCTTTTCTTGCTATTTCCAACTATGCTTTGAGATCTTCTTAATTCTTCTTGGCTTCTTCAAAGTGTGCTTGTAGATCTTCAATCATTTCTTTCGACTCTTGTTCAGTTTTCTCGATCTAGTGCTTTAATCTTCGATTCTTCTTCTGAACAAGTTCTAACTCTTCTAGGGCACAATTGAGTTCTCCTTCCATATCTACTTCAGCTTCCTCCTCTTCTTCTTGATTATCATGTATGGCCATGAATAGAATCTCTTCTTCTTCTGAATTACTGACTCCACTATCTTCAATTGAACTAGGATCCTTAGAATACAGGCTCTTTTTATCGAATCCCTTCTTAGATTTGCCTTTGAAATTCTTCTTGTATGTAGGCTTTTCTTCTTCATCATCTTTAACCTCATCTGGGCATCTAGCTAAAAAATGTCCAATCTTCCCACAATTAAAACATTTAAAAGGTAATTTTCCTTGATATTTACCTATTCCTCTTTTTGGCTTGTGAATGAAAAGTGCTTCATTGTCATCTTCATCATCACTAGAACTATCACTTGATTCTTGAATCTTAGATATCTCCTTCTTTGATGTCTTGAAAGCTGCTTCTCTCTTTGAGGGTTTATCTTGTTTTGTCCACATCTCATATGCCATGAGAATACCATGAAGCTCATCCATCTTTAGCTTGGCTAAATTCTTCATTTCCTCGATTGCCAAAACCTTTGCATCATATCTCATTAGTAGAGGTCTCAAAACCTTTTGCACCACCATTGAATCTTCTAATGTTTCTCCAAGACCTTGAATTTGATTTACTATCTGATCAACTCACAAGAGATAACTTGCTATATCTTCTTCTTCTTCCATCTTCAAACTTTCAAATTGCCTTGTGAAAGTCTGCAACTTAGCTTGCTAAACCTTTCCATCACCTTTGTAAACATTCTCAAGTTTTACCCAAGTTTCATGAGCAGATTTACATTGCATAACATTAACAAATTTAGATTCACATAAACTACATAAAATAACATTTAAAGCTTTAGCATTACATTCACTTGCCTTCTTTTCTACTGGAGTAATTGTAGATGTCTGTGGCTCTTCATATTCCTCCAACACTGATTTCCATATGTTGAATCCAAGGGCCATCAAATAAACTTTCATTCTCATGGTCCAAAAATCATAATTCATCCCATCAAACAAAGGTGCCTTATTTGTAGAAAATCCTTGCTGTGACCCAGCCATCGTGCTTTCCCGATCTACCTTCAAGCTGTAAAACTTTTCAAAAAGGAACTTGCTTTGATATTAATTGTTAATCATAGAATATACTGAGAGGTGGGGTGAATCAGTATATTATATATCTTATAAATCTTTCCTTTAACCAAATTCCACTTAATTAATCATTTAAGATATGCAATAAAACTCAAACAATAAACATCACACAAGACAGAGAGACACCAGATATAACGTGGAAACCCAATGTGGGAAAAACCATAGAGAATCAATCTCAAATATATTCACAAGAACAACCCCACAAGAGCACCATACCCCTTTGCCAAGTACAAACCTTAGCTATAATTTGTGAGCACCAACCCACAAGAGCTTCAAACCCCTTTACCGAGCACCAACCCAGCACCTATTCGTGAGCACCAACCCACAAGAGCACCAACCCCTTTGCCAACCACCAACCTAGTAATAATTTATGAGCACTAACCCATAGGAGCACCAACCCCTTTTCTAAGCACCAACTCAGCAACAATTCGTGAGCACCAACCCACAGGAGCACCAACCCCTTTGTGTATACCACACACCTATCTCTCAATGTTGCTATCTCAATAAATGATAGACGAATACAAAATCTCCTTCCTCTCTCTCTCTCTCTCTCACACACATTTTACTCTTCTAAGCTAGATATAACAAATACAAATCATATTCATCTCTCACAATTGCTCTTCTAAGCTAGATATTACAATATCAAATCAACCTCTCACATCCACATTTACAAATGGCTACTCAAGCCTTTATTTATAGCTTTCCAAATGACCTTTGGCCTTCCCTCTTTGTGACCTTTCATTCCTCATGGAAAATGGTGCCAATCTTGGATGACCCTTCATATCCAAGCATTTGAAAAGTCATGTGGTGACCCTTCATGACCAAAAATGTCTTTCTCACTTTTGTCCTTATCTTTGGTGACTTTTCATATTCCTTAAAGTGTCTCTTCATGATAAATTCACCCTTTACTCTTTTGTCTTCACTTGGTGACTCTTGGTATTCCCCAAGATGACTCTTCATGGGAAAATGCATCCCATCCTTCTTTTGTCTTTATCTTGTAACTCTTCGACTTCTCCATGGGCCCTTATTTTGTCTCATATGCAACCAAAAATATATTTGTTAATATTACAAAAATATTAACTCATATTAGACAAGATAAACAATATTAAATTCAATGGGGCCTTTATCACCAATAATACTAAACCTTTGACATGAATGACAATATTTCCAATAATCAAACATAGAACATGACCTGCATAATCTAATCAACTATACTGCTAGGTAAGAATCAAGACTTGACAAGGAAGAAAATTTTATCACATATACTAATCACTGACATAAATACACTATACCAGCACTCTAGAATCTAAAAGTATTCCTATTTATTTAAAAAAGGTTACAAAACTCAAATTTTAGCAAATTTTGGTTTTTCCAGAAGAAGGATCCTTGAAATGGCTAAAAAAGCCAAATTATATAGAAAAAGCATAGAAAATACAAGAGATTGGTACTAAAAATCGAAGAGGAGATCAACTCCCACATCACCCCAAGTCCAAATCTAACTATGCCATGATAACCAAGCCTTCAAATAATATATTTTGTCTTATGCATTGCATGAAGAGCTCTTTTGCATTGGAAATTCTTCAAACATGCATGGATCTTTGGTAATTCAATTCTCTTCATGCATGATGCTATGCCAATATTCAAAGAGAAAATTGAACTTGAAGCTGAGGTTGAAGTGTTTGAAAAGGCTTTGATTAACAAGATAGACAAGAGTGCATGTATGAAATTCTATGTTAAGCTCTCCTTAAATAGATATCCAACATTAAACTCTTAAATCCCTTCATGCATTTGATTCTCCCTTTTGCAAGTAAGAGAGCCATGCTTGAAGGTAGCTGCATGTCTTTTCCAAGTTTGAATAATTTGATTATTGCATTAAAAACTTGGCATGCTCCTTATCATATTATAATCTTGCTTGGGCCACTTTTCATGCTCTAAATGTGAGCTATAGATCATGTCATCAGATTTAAAAGAGGAAGTCCTCATTGTCTTCTAATGATTGACTGTTAAAATCCCACTAATTGAATTCACTTATGCCACTTGTCCTTGACTAATTGGTCCTTTACATTTACATTGGGTAACTTTATATTTCCTTTACCCTTCTCTATTTTGGCCAATTACTATGGTCTTTTTGTTTGAAATCTTTGTAAAGTCCTCCTCTCAGCATTTATTTCTTTCAACCTTTTCTTTAGACAAAATGTCCTCAGCTTCACTCTTGAACTTTTCTTTCTTTTAGGCAATTTGCTCGAAAGAATTATTTCTTTCTTTCCTTCAAACTTTCCCTTTAGACAATTTGTCTGAAGCTTTTATCTTTATGCACTTTTCCTTTGAACAATTTGTCTAAAGGAATTCATGTAAATGCCTCTTCAGCTTTATGAAAATACCCTTCAGGATTTTTGACAAGGACCTTTTCTTGTGGAGTTTTTGTCTCTTTCACCTTGAACAATTCCTTGTGATAGTTCTTGCTAGGATCCTTGGAAATAATAGTAAGATGTATATGTCACTGTAGGCCACTAGTTGACAAGCAACAAAGAATTTCATCAAATGGGCCTTAGGGTCTCCATTCCCCTTGTATTTCTCAAATATTGGTGGTTTGTACCCTTGAGGAAATGGTATTTACAAATACTCCATGTTGAAAGGGTAGGAACACATGTCATACAACTTAATTTTTAGTTTGTTTCCCCATTTCGATGGTGGAAAATACATCCTTCATTTATTGTAGTTATTGTGTGAGAAAATTAGATAGAATATTGGCTTGAGGTGGAGGTTGGGTGTTCAAAATTGGATTACTTTGATCTGGGTATAGTGGAGGCATAGTTTGCTATGGAATTATTTTTTGGTTAGGGAATTGACTAGGAATATGCATATGTAGATTAGGATGTAATTAATGGAATTGTACATGTCGTAGTGTGATATTCTGGTTAAAATTTGGTAAATAGGCCTAGTTTTGGGAAAATTATGGCTAGGATCAAAAGATATGGATGGGGGTAATTTATTGTCCTTATTGAGGTTGATTAGGGACTTACTGTGGACTAGTCAAACCTTGTTTATTAAGGGGAAATTGTGAACCAAGGCCCTTTCATTGATTTTGTGGCATGTTAGGAATAAAATACAATTGTTACCTAATTGGTACTTGTGGAACATTAAAACCTCTTAGGTGTGTGGATACCTTTTGGGAAGTAGATGCATGTTAAAGATTCAAAATTTATCATTGACCAATAATCTTATGCTATTGATTAGACATCATTTGTGATTATAATGGTATGTTGATCACTACTTGGTGAGGTAGAACATTGGTTATCCCCTATTGAGGTGACATAATGTTTTACCTCTACTACACTGGTATGTTAGATTATGCCTATGGTTATGGAACATTAGTCATCACCTATTATGATGGAGTAATATTTGTCACATTTTATTAAAACAAGGTAATGGTCATTGTTTGACTACCTTATCCTTAAGGCTACATGCTTGAAGAAGCATCTGGTTGAGGATTATAGGTAGTTATTTGTGGTTGGGAGGTAGAATTTCCTACCATATACATTTATGAACCACTCATGGTGCTAACTAAAGGCACATTTTGTTATGGACTAGCTGTTTGTGCATTTATATCACTTTTGTCTAGATTGGCCATTACTTACACATTGTCCACTATGTTTGGCTCACTATTTTGCATAGAAGTAGAAAACACTTCTTCGATAGCTGGGGCATTGAACATGTTTCCTATTAAATTTATTTGAATGAATGGGTCTACACCTTGATTTTATTGGCCTGTTAATTTGATTAAAACTCTTATTGAAGGAACTGACTTAATAAGAGGAGCATTTGACATGGTCATTTTGTTAAATTTATGTGCTAAATTTAGGTAGGTTTGATATGCTATCTACATCTATATGAAATGATCATCCATAAGGATTTTTCCTATTACAAGCATATGAGGGTTCTAGTATGGAAATAACACTATAAATTGAGGATGGCTAGAAGAGGCATGTTCGATGTTTTGATTATAAGGTATGCTGCAAGGCCCTCTTACTAAACTTAGAATTTTTTTTTGGGGGAAGTCTAATTGAAATTTAGCCCCTACCTCTATGGCTATGATTAAAACTTCATCCTTATTTTCAAGCTAATGATGATTAAACAAATAAGGGTCATAGGCTGATGACATCATAACATATTAAGGTTATTTTTGGACTTATTCTACAATTGAAGGTATGCTATCTAGGCACTCTACCATTTTCTCTTGGTCTTACTCTAAGTATGGAGTTATGTTGACCAAATAGTGGGCCAAAGGATTTTGAATTTGTTCTCCCATTTGAATGTTGTAATGTGGATAAGGATTTGTCTCACAAATGACATCATATCCATAGGGGTCTTGAACAAATTCTTCTTGTGTGACCACATTACTATACCTTAGATTGTACATGACACCACTATAATTATAGTGAGACATGTTTGAATCAATGGTGAATGCTTCATGAAAAAAGGGGCTAGAGTTTGACAAACTCTAAAAAATAATGTCTAATTTGATAAATAGTTTGAACTCAATATAACTTGGTCAAAGGATGGAGATGTATATCCAAAGAGGTCTATGCAAAAACTTGGTATAAAAAAACCTAATGTCAAATGTCTAATGTTAAATGTTTCACACAAAAAGGTCAAGTGGATGAACTATAATAAGAATGCCAAACTCTAGGTTTAAAGTGTTCCAAATAGGTCTAATCTAGGAAAATAAAGGTTGCTAGGTCTTTTGGCTAAATGCAGTGTCAAAATATAGGCTCAAACAAAGGCACATGTTAGGAATTTTAGTAATAAAAGCACAAAAGTTAGACTTAAAATCAAGGTGAAATATTTAATCTAACAAATCTAAAACATTTTGGCATAGACTAGGCATTTGACTTTAGACATGAACTTGGTCAATTTGGTATAAGGCATAAAATAAAAGGCATTCAGAGATAGACTATTTTCTCCAAAATAAAGGTACAAACAATAGTTTTCAAATTTGGGTAAAGAGTTAACCTAAGTTACATAATCAAAAAGAGAAATATTGGTGTATAATCACAAATTACACAAGACATAGACATAAATCAATCAATGTTTGGATTTGAACTTGTCAACGTTAATTAAAAACTCAACTTAGGAAACTAGGCTTCTTTGATCAAACAATAATCTAGATTAAGTTAAATAACATAACAGTACTAAAAAAATATCAAAAAGACACATGTGGATTGGTTTCTAAACTTGGAATCTATGTAAAATAAGTATATGAAATGATTTGAGCAACATAATGATGTTATCACTCTATAAAGGTATGAATGATGGCTTGTTTCAAGACTTCAAGGCATAAAAACTTGACATGATTTGGGAAGTGTAACATTACCCATTTTAATCAAGTGACACACATAAATTTTTTGACAAAAAGTTCAAGTCAAAGATATGGTGTCAAATGGATGACATAACACCTCCTCAAACAATGGAATGATGCATACACAAAACTCTATTTAACAAGGTATAAATAAACAAATGGTTTTAAACCCAAAGACTAAGAAAGTAAAGGAATAATGATAAAACACAACCACGTATAATGTCCAAAAGCCCTAAAATTGATAAGGTTGCATCATTTCATTAAATTCCATCTATATACATGCTCTTGGGAGGATTTTAAGTGTTAATCCAAAAATAAAAGCACATTAAATTGTAGGGTTTTTACACCCCCTTACCCCAAGATATTATACAATGAAATAGAACTTTGAGTTACTCATATTTCATCAAAAATATGTCCACAACAAGTGGGCTTATTTTAAAAATTAAATTTTTGACCATCTAGATAGTCTTAAGTGTGATTAACATTAGAGATACCTCACGCCAATTGAATTCATATTGGTCAAATTAATATGCAAGGGTCTATTAATTTACATAGTGATTCCATCTATGTAATTTTTAGTGGAATCCCCTGGTTAACCAAACCTAACTCAAGTTTTTTTAATGATTAGAGAGGTTAGCCACTTAACCCCTAGTGGTCATACTATACGTGTCCTAATTTATATACCTTACCATGGAGTGGGGTTGAAATAATGCCAGGAGATGAAAGCCTAGGTCAAATCTTCTCTAAATAACTCATGAGGAGGCCTATGAACTCTCACTCATAAGCCAAGTTACATTAAATAAATGACCAAGTGAAAATACTTTAAAGGTTGTATTTAGATCACCCAAACCATATAAGTTTTAGGGAGAGCCTTAACAAAATTATTTCTATGCCTTGGACAAAGGCATAAATTTAAAGGAAGAAGCACTTTTGGTCACCCATATTCCCTAAAGGGGATGGGTGGAGATCATACACATGTCATTTATTTGTGAAAAACACACAAGTATAAAATATTTATCCTAAAATAAATAATTGTTTACTCTAATATACCAAATGAAAGTGTTTGTGAAATTCTTTGCCCCTTGGCCTTAGTTTTAAACTTGTAAAACTTTCAAAAAATGACTAATTATAAAAATATAGATTCCTTTCAAGAACTAAAATGAAATGTTCAATACCTAACTAAATTACTTTTAGGCACCAAAATGAAATGTTCAAGACTTAACTAAATTCCTTTCAGGCACCAAAATGAAATGTTCAAGACTTAGCACTTACAAATTTATGCCCTTTTTCCCAATTTGGTCTTGCAAATTTTAGAGGATGTTGGCCTACCTTGAAGCATTTTAATGAATGAACAAAACAATAATCAAATTTAGCTCTCAAGTTTACATAGTGAAAAACCAAAAAACATAGAGCAAAATTACAACTCTACAAAACTACAATTGTCAGTGAAATAACACATTTTTTGAGAAAATACATTATAAAGTACAAAATCTCTACTCTATCTATAAAAATGCAAATAATAGGGCAAAAATACAACTCTAAGAGTTGTGATATCGCAACTTAACCAAAAATAATTTAGCCTAACCACTAACAGTTTAGAGTTAAAATCGTGACTAGTTAGGTGATATCATGATTTAAAAAATCATGGTTTTTTGATATCATGAATTTTATGTTAAAAATGAAATATACTTAGAGGGGGGGGGGTGGATCAGTATATTATATATCTTTTACTTAATCTGATTTCTTTTCTTTAACCACTTAATCACACATTCAAGATATGCAATAAAACTAAAATAATAATATGCACCACACAAGAGAGAGAGAGACACCATATCTTTATGTGGAAAACCAAAGTGAGAAAAACCATAAAGACATATATCAAGTATATGAATGAGCACCAACTCAAATTATAAAGTTTAAAATCACCAACTTGCAAGACCACCAACCCCTTTATTGAGCACCAACACAACAACTATTTGTGAGCGCCAACCCATAAGAACACCAACCCCTTGCAAAGATTTGTGAGCACCAAACCATAAGAACATCAACCCCTATTATGTATAAAAAACAACTATCTCTCAATGTTTCTTACTCAACAAGTGATAGAACTCTATAATATCTCATACTTTTCTCTCTTCAAAAATAAATACAAACCATGCACTCTCTTGCATATTTCAAATGGCTTCTCAAGCCTTTATTTATATATTTCTAAATGACCTTTGGCATTCACCCTTTGTGACCCTTCAATTCTTATGGAAAATGGTGCCAAACTTGCATGACCCTTTGTATCCTTGCATTTGAAAAGTCATATGGTGACCCTTCATAAGCAAATGCATCCTTTCCTATTTTGTCTTTATCTTGGTGATTTTTCATATTCCTCAAAGTGTACCTTCATGGAAAAATGCACCATACCCTCTTTTATCTTCACATGGTGACTCTTGGAATTCCTCAAGATGACTCTTCATGAGAAAATGTGTCCCATTCCTCTTTTGACTTTACCCTATGACTCTTTGAATTCTCCATGGGACCTCTTTTGACTTATATGCAACCAAAACTATATTAATTAGTATTAAATAAATATTAACACACATTAGAATGGCTATGAATATTAAAAAGACTATTAAATGCTATGGTCCCTTTATCACCAATAGTGCTAGACCTTTGGCATCAATGACAATATTTCTAACAATCTCCCCCTTTGTCATTGTTGGCAACATCAAACTAAAACTGCCACATCTTGAAACCTACACATACTACCATCTAAAAACATATATTAACTCCCCATTACTATAACAACTTGTACCTATTCCTTGTACCTATTTTGCACTTGTACATGTACCTATTTCTATTATTTTCCCCCTTTGACATCAATGACAAAGGGCCTACTTGGAGCTAACACTTAGCTTCCCCTCAACTGATACTAAAATTAAATGGTAGGAAGTAAAAGAAATTACTCCCAACTTCTCCCATAAATACTCAAATGTGTTTTTTGGTAGTGCCTTTGTGAAAATATCTATAATCTACTTTGTAGTACTGATATATTCCATCTTAACCTATTTATCTACAACCTGATCTCTCAAGAAGTGATATCTAATGGGAATATGTTTTGTTCTTGAATGCATCATTTGATTATTCAAAATATTAATAGCATTTGTGTTGTCACAAAAAATTGAAGTAGGTTCATCATATTTTACCTTGATATCTTCCAAAGTTTGATTCACCTAAAGCACTTGAGTACAGCATAATACCACTACAATATATTCTATTTACGCTATAAAAATTGACTCTAAATTCTCCTTTATGCTTAGCCATGATACTAAGCTATCACCAAGGAAGAAAGCTCCTCCACTTGTACTCTTTCTATCATCGAAACACCCTACCTAATTTAAATATGTATAAGAAACCAAAGTGAAATCTCTACCTGTGGGATACCACAACCCATAATCCAATGTCACCTTGATATATCTAAATATTCTTTTTACCAATTGAACATGACTATCTTTGGGAACTGACTGATATATTTTAGCCATACCTATTGCATGCATGATGTCTGACCTCAATGCTATCAAATATAAAATACTACCAATCATAAATCTATACAAATATTGATCTACAATAGGTGAATTTTCATCCTTGCTCACTTTATTTCCTGTGCACATTGGTGTGCCAATTGGTGCATAATCCTCAAGACCAAATTTCTTCTATATTTCCTTGGCATATTTACTTTGAGATATAAAAATTACATTTATCTAAATAAAACAATTTGTATCCCTAATAAAAATGATAATTCTCCAAGCATAGACATCTCAAATTTATTTTGAATATTATCAAAAAATTCTTTTGTCATCTTTTCAATGTTTCCTTCAAAAATGATGTCATCAACATATACCACAACAATCAAGTGATGCTCACCTTCTATTTTGATGTAGAGATTACTGTCAACAAATCTTCTCTTCAAACCTTGATCCTATAGGTACTTATCAAGTCTTGCATACCAAGCTCTGGGAGCTTGTTTTAATCCATATAATACTTTTTTCAATCTGTATACATGGCTACTAATATTTGAGAGAATAAATCCCTCAGGCTACTCAATGTAGACCTCTTCTTCTAGATTCCCATTTAGGAAGGTGAATTTGACATCTATTTGAAACACTTTGAAATTTTTAAACATTGCATATGCAAGAAATAGTCTAATATCCTCTAGCCTTGATACTGGTGCAAAAGTTTTTTCAAAATCTATTCCCTCAATTTGAGCATATCCTTTACATACTAATCTAGCTTTATTCTTGGTCACTTTTCCATTTTCATTCAACTTATTTTTGTAAACCCATTTTGTTCCTATCACATTGTGATCTTTTGGTTGAGGCACTAATTCTCAAGTATCATTCTTTTCTATCTGATTTAATTCTTCACCCATTTCCTTAACCTAATGCTTATCATGTCTAACTTTTGAAAAGGTTCTATGCTGAATTTTGGATAATAAAGAAAAATTAACTTACCAAAATTCACTTACCATAATTCTTTTGGTGTAAATTCCTTCATTTATGTCCCTAATGATGTCACTTTTATTATGATTTATATGAACATATTTGGATGGGGTTTTTGTGTCTTTTTTCTCCTTCTTCTCATCTTCATCTGATTCTTCAAAATCTTCCTCTTCAATGATTTCAGGAATGTCTACTAGATCACTGATTCTTTGTGTTCCATCTTCTTCTATCCTGACACTTACACTTTTAATAATTTTCTTAGTTATTTTGTTCTAAAATTTATAATATTTATTTTTTCAAGAATAACCAAGGAATATACCTTCATCTGCTTTAGATTCAAACTTACAAGATTTTTTGTTGGGTTCTCTTTATGAAGCATCTACTGCCAAAAGCTCTAAAATAATCAACTATTGCTAGTTTGTCTTTCCATATCTTATGAGTCTTTTCACTAATGAATCTAAATAATGATCTATTATAAATATTCACTAATGTAACAACTACCTCTCTCCAATATTTATCTGGTATCTTGGATTCATTTAGCATTGTCGTCACCATCTCCTAAACTATTCCATTTATTCATTCAACTTCTCCATTTTGCTATGGAGTTCTAGCTGCTGAATAATGTATCTTTATTCCATGGTCTTCACAAAAATAAATAAAATAATATGACATGAATTCTCCTCCTTGATGTAATCTTAGACACTTAATATTTAAACTGGTTTCATTCTTAACTAATGCTTTGAATGCTTTGAAATGTATGAAAGCTTCTAATTTTTTATTTAAAAACATTACCCAAGTCATATGTGAAAAATCATCAATAAATAACATGAAAAATTTATCACCTTGAGTACTTTGAGTTCTCATAGGTCCATATAGATAAATTTGAATAAGTTGTAACATCTAAGTGGTTGAGTAATCTTTTATTTTAAACCACCTTCTAGCCTGCTTCCCATGCTGACAAGGTTCACAAAGCATGTTAGATGGCTTTGTAATCTTTGGAAGATTTCTGACTACTTAATTCTTGTTGATGTTGAAAAAATTGTCAAAATTTATGTGTTCCATTCTCTTGTGCCATAGCCAAATTTCTTCAATCTGGCTCAAACAACATCTTTGACCTTTGATGTCTGATAACATATATAGATTATTGCCTGTTCTTTGAGCATCTGAAACCAACACATTTGAATCTTTTCTCCTAATTTCACAACCTTATGCATAAAAAAATATTGTGTGCCCCTAATCACATATTTGAATTACACTCAAAATATTATGCTTAATACCTTCTACATACAAAACATTTTTAGTTTTAGTTCTACCATTATCCAAACTTAGTGTACATTTGCTGGCAATTCTAGCAGATATTGTCTTTGAATTTCACTGTGCCACCATTAATATTATTTAAGGTTATGAACTTGATATTATCTCCTATCATGTGCCTTAAACATCCACTATCAATGAACCATGGATTTTCTTCATTTCTTGCATGAAAATATATCTGTACCAACATAGTTTTTTTAGGTTATTTCTTTTGCCATGAAACTGTCTGAACTTTCTTCTTGATGAATGGAGTCTTGAACCTTTGATCCTTATTGACTAACTCAAACATGCTTCTATAGTACCAGGATATGTGTCCAAATTTTTTTCACTTTTAACATGTTATGGCCTCTTCCTTAAATCCTGATAGAGGAGCAAAAGAGTTGTGGCTTCTGCTTGACTTTGCATGACTTTCCTTCTCCTTATTTCTAAAATTATCAACCCTTTTTCAACATTCTATTTTCTTATGACCATATCCATTATAATAAAAATAGTAACCATAAAAATGAGACATATTTGTGTATCTCTGACCTAATTTCCTTTTGTATCTCTATTCTTTCTAGCCTTATTTGTTTGAGATGTCCTCTATATTCTTAACTTCTTCCCTTTTTATTTCCTCTTTTGTAAGAGTTTCAACATAGCTCTTTCTATTTTCCTTGTCTGTGAAAGTAGTGGCCTCCCCTTTCTCTTTTTCAAATCTGATCCCTATTTTATCTAACATTGATCTTTGACTTTCTAATATCTTATTCAACATATTAGTGTTATTCTCAAATTTTGAATCATTGGCTGCTCTATCATTGATTACTTTATTTATTTTCTCAATATCTACTTTTAAAGAAGTAATTTCAATAACATACCTTTCACATTCTTTACTTAATTTTTTTTAACTATTCTATTATATCTTATTCATTCTTCTTGGCTTCTTCAAAGTGTGCATGTAGATCTTCAATTATTTCCTTTGACTCCCTTTCATTTTTCTTGATTTGGAGCTTTAATATTTGATTCTTATTCTCAAGAGATTTTAACTCTTTTAAGGAACAAATAAGTTATTCCAAATTCACTTTGGATTCATCCTATTATTCTTCTTGATCATCTGTACTTTTTCTTGTGGAGGCATCTTCATTTATGGCCATGAATAGAATCTCTTCTTCTGAATCACTAACTCCACTATCTTCAGTTGAGCTAGGATATTTAGAATACAAAATCTTCTTCTCAAATCCCTTCTTAAATTTTTCTTTAAAATTGTTATTTTATGTAGAATTTCCTTCCTCATTGTCACCATTACCCTTATCTAGGCACGTAGTTACAAAATGTCCAATCTTTCCACAATTAAAACATTTAAAAGGTAATTTTCCTTAATATTTACCTATGCCCTTTTTTGGCTTGTAAATGAATAGAGCTCCATTTTCATCTTCATCATCGCTAGAACTGTCACTTGAATCTTAAATCTTAGCCTTATCTTTCTTTGATGTCTTAAAAGTAGCTTCTCTCTTTGAGGGTTTCTCTTGTTTAGTTCACATCTCATATGTCACAAGAATACCATGTAGCTCATCCATCTTTAGCTTGGATAAATTATTCATCTCTTCAATTGCCAAAACTTTTGCATCATATCTCAATGGTAGAGATCTCAAAACTTTTTGAACCATAATTGATTCTTCTAACTTTTCTCCAAGACCTTGAATCTGATTAAATATTTGATCAACCCAAAAAAGATAACTTGCTATATTTTTCTTCCTCTTCCATCTTCAAACTCTCAAACTATTTTATAAAATTTTTAAGCATAGCTTTCTGAACCTTTTCATCACCTTTGTAAATATTCTCAAGTTTTACCCAAGTTTCATGAGTAGATTTACATTGCATAAATTTAATAAATTTTGATTCACATAAACCACATAAAATATCATTTGAAGGTTTAGCATTGTTTTCACTTACCTTCTTTTCTACCAGAGTAGTTACAAGTATTTGTGGCTCTTCATATTCCTCCACCACTGCTTGTCAAATGTTGAATCCAAGGGCCATCAAACATAATTTGTCCAAAAATCATAATTTGTCTCATCAAACAAATGTGCCTTATTTTTATAAAAACCTTCATTTGATACATCCATTATGCTTTCTCTATCTACCTTCAAGCTGTTATTTTTTTTCAAAAGGAACCTGCTTTGATACCAATTGTTAAGCATAAAATATAATGAGAGGAGGGGGTGAATTAGTATATTATATATCTTTTAATTAATCTAATATATTTTATTTAACCACTTAATCACACATTCAAGATATGAAATAAAAATAAAATAATAATATGCACCACATGAGAGAGAGAGAGAGAGAGAGAGAGAGAGAGAGAGAGAGAGAGAGAGAGAGAGAGAGAGAGAGAGAGAGAGAGAGAGAGAGAGAGAGAGAGAGAGAGAGAGAGAGAGAGATTTTTACATGGAAACCCAAAGTGGGAAAAACCATAGAGAATAATCTCAAGTATATGAATGAGCACCAACTCAAATTACAAAATTTTCAAGCACCAACTTGCAAGAGAACCAACCCCTTTGCCTAACACCAACACAAAAACTATTTATGAGCACAAATTAATAGGAGCACCAACCCATTGAAAATATTTATGAGCACCAATGCCTCTTGTGTATAAAAGACAACTATCTGTCAATGTTGCTTAGTCAACAAATGATAGAACTCTATAATATCTCCTACTTTTCTCTCTTTAAAAATAAATAAAAACCATACACTCTATTGCATATTATTAATGGATTTTCAAGCCTTTATTTATATCTTTCCAAATGACCTTTGGCATTCACCCCTTGTGACTGTTCAATTCTCATGGAAAATGGTGCCAAACTTGCATGACCCTTCATATCCTTGCATTTTAAAAGTCATATGGTGACCCTTCATAAAAAAATGAATCCTTTCCTCTTTTACCTTTATCTTGATGACTTTTCATATTCCTCAAAGTGTCCCTTCATGGAAAAATGCACCATACCCTCTTTTATCTTCACATGGTGACTCTTGAAATTCATCAAGATGACTCTTCATGAGAAAATGTGTCCCATTCCTCTTTTGTCTTTACCCCATGATTCTTTGACTTATCCATGGCCATATTTTGAATTATATGTCCATATTTTGACTTATATGCAACCAAAAATATATTCATTAATTTTAAATAAATATTAACACACATTAGCCAAGATATGAATATTAAAAACACCATTAAATTCAATGGGGCCTTTATCACCAATAAAGCTAGACCTTTGACATCAATGATAATATTTCTAACATTTTAGAGTCATGATATTATAATATCACAAACAGATCCTTGTAGGTAGAAAATAGTTAGTAAAATAACAATAGTTATATGAAAAATTACTAAAATAGAGGAAAAACCATAGTTATGTGAGTTGCAATGTTTTTGTCCATAGAGGAAAATCACAATTACATAGGGTAACCTTGCAATTGGTATAAAAGTGTCCCTTAGCTTTAATTTTTCACTTTTTTTGGTCAGAAAACTCAAGTTTTGACATGATAATAATTAGTGTAATGGTTTATAAGGCTTTAAGATTAAATTTTTTGGGTGTAAGTCCCATCAGACATTCTATTTGTGATCATAGGAATCCAAGAAGGGAGGTTAGTAGAGTGTTAGAATAAGTAAAGAAAACTTAATAAAAAGAAATTAACACTAACACTTACAAGCCTAGATTTTAGGGGTGAACTTAATGAACAAAATACAAATGAAATCACAACTAAAATCCAAAAGACATAAAATGTCTTACCTTCTTTAAGAGCTCCATATGCATTATTGGGTGGCTTTCTCAATTTGTGCTTAAAGAGTGTTTGATAATGGAGTTTGTGTATCTCCTTCTTTCCTTAGCACCATTGTGCATTGTGTTGGATTTATGTGGCTTGGATAAATATTTGGGAATTATAATATTATTAATATGAATCTCATGTACCAAAACTTACATTATAACTCTATAATTTCCAAGCTCATATATGCAATAGGCAATGGCTTGTATTTATAGCCTTAGGAACTAACCTCAACTCAAGGTGAGTTAAGGTGGAGTTTAAACATGGAATGGGTTCAAACCTAACCTAGGTGAGTCAAATATAACCCTAGTATAATTAAAATGTGTCAACTACACATGATTTGCAGTGAATAGGCATGGGTCTCCAAAATTAGATATTTTGAGATATTTTCCAAATGCTTAACAACTTACAAAGGTAGTCATGAAAAGTTAGGATATTTCATATTTTTGAATTTCATTTTTTAGTATTTCATTAATTACACATGGATAATTAAACTAGGTATTTAATTTGGTTTAGCTTGTTAATTAATTCTAATTAGCCATTTTTTTTTAAAGATTTGATATTTGTTCATGTGCACCATTTAATAGGTTCATAGGCCAAATTCACTATTGTGATGCCATAAGGTGCTTAGGGATGAAACTATGAGAGATTATTTTTGAATATGATAGGATAACTAAATTAGGGATGTCTCAATGAGATTATGAGCTTTGATGAATGATGCACAAGTAAATTTGGGACGTTCAATGATTCTTAGGCTTAATTTATAATGGTTGGTAGGAATCGGTATGAAGTCTGGTCAGAGGCCAATTGTGGAATGTTTTAAGTGTCTATAGTTTCTACTTATATAATTTATTTTCCCACTACACAATTAAAAAATATTCTCATATTTCCTCATATTTTCCCTCAAATCTTGAATCACTTGGTGTCTCTTCTCCAAGAACTCTAATTGACACAATTAACAAATATGAACAAAGAGAAGCATTTTTTCAAGGTGTCACAACTAAAAATACAAGTTCTTCCATTGTAACAATGTTGGCCCCACAAGTATAATATTTTTACCCACCTCATTGTTTGAGTACAATAATGTTAGATTTGTTGTCCAAGGTGGTGAAGAAAATAAGAAAAGTTTTTGAACCTAAGGAGATTAACTTTAGAACTTTGAGAATCCCAATTCCTTTTTATAAAGTATCAAATAAATCAAGAACCATCTCATGAATGGTAACATATAAAAAGGAGAGAAATATGTATAAGAGGGAATTCCTATAGTTGAAAAAGATAAATCATAAATTAGAGTTGAAGACTATTAGGTCTCTAGAGGTCATTTTGGAAAGTCTACTAGAGAAGGGATGAAGGGAGATGTACAGTTGGTAAATAGCACCATTTTTGAGAAAATGGATAAGGATAAGTCAATGAAGGATGAGTTAAAATAAAAAGTGAAATATTTTAATTTAGTGATACAGAGGTTGATTAGACCAATTCAACCAATAATTTCTTCATCAAGTATTCACATTGAAATGTTCAAGAAGTGAAATAGATAGGTCAAATGGGCCATGCAGTAAAATATTGGATCAAGAAGATCATTGATCAGGGAAACTCACCAAGTATTGATGTAGTGACAATGGACTTTAAATTTTGGTTAGAATGTGAATAGGTAAAAATAAAAGAAAGTGGGTACACAAAGGAAATATGGAACTGGGAGGAATTCATCCCTAAGTTGATTGAATTCTTAAAATTTCCCTCTCTTGACCTTATCAAGAAAGGATTCATTAAAAATGAAAAATTTATTTATCAAATTGAATTCTTCTAGGCCATCAAATTCATAATTCAAACACTTCAATAATACCTCATGAAATTCAATAGTGCAAAGTCACTTGAGTGTGGCATGATGATGAATATTGATATTAAAGTTAAAAGTTTCACATGTCCTTTTGTCAATGACATGGATCAAGGTGGAAATCTTGTTTTAGTTAAAATTGTGACTAAATAATTTAAAAAGCACATTCAGGTAGTTGTCAATCCCATATCTACATTTTATCATGATAAACTCCATCAATTAGCCAAATACCAAGTCGATGTTGATAATCTTGACTTGAAGGTCAAATACTCTAAAACAAGTTTCAAGAGATGAGAGAATTAGACTACTTGGTAGATATTACATATAAGTATATGGATGGACCAGATGAAGATTTGATAAGGGTGTTTCTCCAAAGATATTGAATTTTTTTTTAAATCTAAAGAGTTGTCAAGGAAGTAGAAAAAAGATTAAAGTTTTTCTCAGCATTCCAATGTTTTCTTCTCATATTTCTTTTACACCTAACTTATAATGTTGATTGTATTTCCCCTTGAAAATATATGTTATCACTTTTTCAAATTATGTCTTTTGTAAATTTTCCAACTTTTATTTTTTAAGTTATGCAAATTGATAATATAATTTTTCAAGTAATATAAAAACACCAAATGCTTTTTCTAGTGGTGTCAAGTGCTCAAAACCCTTTTTCACCCTTTCAAGTTATAATTTCTCATTGATATTTTTGCAATTCTATAAAAAAACAAAAAAGGTGGTTTTGCACCATAACCACCTATTTTGGCCCATAAATACAAATTAAGCCCTCATAATAAGGGTTATGGACAAAGAGATTTTTTGCAAAGCTTTATAAAGGGAGATTGGATATTTTACTATGAGAAGATCAATACAAATAGGTGTTTTTAGACTTTATGTTAGCGATTCCATTTAGATTACATATTTTTACATAATTCAATTGATTTTATCCTCATTTGTGTTAATAACATGTTTAAACTATTAATACTAATAAATTAGGTTAAAATTTTCTATTTAGAATAGTGATTTATATTTCAAATATATAAGTGAAATCTTAGTGGGAATAAAAGTAATATTTTATTATTTATGTTAGAAAATATAGAGGGTTACTCATCTCTATTATCAAGGCTAGGTAGTTTTCTAATGTATGTTTCATATTCCTAAGAATCTGAATATGCCATTTTAACCCATTGAATTAGAGAGATTTCCCCCCTAGTTGTCATTTTTCCATCTGATACTTTCGTTAAGTCTCAGTGTTCAGCTTGACAAATTTATCATCTAAAAAATTTCTTCTCCTTTATAAAAATCTCTTTTCATACTTTCAAGTTAAATTTATTACCCCATGATTTCAAAACTTTTCTTGTAAATATTTCCTTTTTATTAACTTTTTAGATTTTAATAAAAGTAGCTCTGCCTTCTAATAAGAGAGGGACTTCATTCGCTATGCTATTAATATGAGTATGACAATTTGTTCTCTAGACAAATTTTCATGCCAAATTTTTTGGCATCCATTATGGGGCATGATTATATAAATTTTGTGCTACCCACATTGTCCTTCTGATTCACATGACTCTACCATCATTTCAAGGACCACTTCACCATCTTTACCTAGATTGGGAGTAATCAAACCAAAGTGATATTATGTCAAACATCAGATAATTTTTTTTGGATGATAGTATTTAATGCTCTAATTCCAAATTATCCTAGCCATTTTGAATCAAGAAATTGATCACATAGAAATAATTTAAATTATTTAAGAATGTTGAAGATCCCATAGAAATTTTCAAGGTACTCATAATCAGTAAACTAGCACATGAACATCTCAAGCTCTCATAATTCTAATCATCAACATGGTTTAAATTAGGACAATGACTTAGAATACGATATAGATTCAAGCCTTTGATCATTTGCCTTTGATAATAGAAAAAGTAACACTCACTTTGATACTATTAGAGTAGAAATAGATATAGAATAAGCATGTGCTACCATTACTCGAAGGAATTTTAAAATAAACTCAATAATTCAATCTAGATTACAAGTGAGGAAAATTGAAATTATAATTGTGAGAAATAAACACATAAGAGAATATTTGTCTCATGATAATTCATGGAGTATAAGCCCCAGTTATTTAACCTAATCTTGACTGGATAACTCGGACCCAAGAAGATATTTCATCAGATTTGAGAATGTTTACTTGGGATAATAGGAATAATTTAACACATTTCATAGAGCTATTAGAATTATAGATGAATAATAAGATCATGTCATTTTAGCATAGAGATAAAAATTAATAGCTATGATAAGAGTACAATAGAGTAGACTAGTTTAGAGAGCCCTTCAACTTTAACTTGTAGCTCAATGCTAATAATTTTCTCTCAAACAAGAAAAAAAGAGATTCACTAGAGCTAGTAATTCAAAAGGTGAAGTTGAACCTTTTTATAAGTTACAAGAATATTCTAATTTCAAATTGAGTCTTGAACATCAAAGAAAAGTGAAGAACAACTAGTCTTCCTTCAAACCCTAAGAAAAATAAACAACCACAAAGAGGGACTTCAAAAAGTCAAGCTCTTATCCTATCATGAATTGTCATTCCCCTATAATCTATCTTTAAAACTATGGAATTACCATGGGGAAATATGATTAGCCCATTAGATCTAGGGCAATTACCCGATCTTCCAAAAGGGTTAAGAAAGATCTTTCAAAATTTATATGGTGATGGAAAAAAACATCCAAGTGAACACCTTTCTACTTTCAATGTTACATGTGGCATTTTAGGCATCAAGCATGAAGATGTTTTTATTATATTGTTCATTAAAACACTTCATAATATAGTCATAGATTGGTTTTACCTCCTTACCCTAGAATCTATTACTAATTGAAATACTATTAAAACAAAGTTTGAAAAAAAAATTAATCTAGTAGAAGATGCTCATGCATTACTTGCTCAACTCACACAAATAAAAAGGAGTTTTATGATCCTATGAGATATTTTTTTGCCAAATTCAATAATTTAAATAAAATACTAGCTACCACAAGACCGACATATGAAAATAATAAATGTACTTTTTATCAACTCTTGGTTGAAGTAAGTTATCAATTGATAAGATTTAGGGTAGTATATTTAGAAGAAACTCAATAATTGGATATTGGTGTCAAGGATGACATGATAATGTTTGGAAAACTAAAAAAGGAACCCTTAAAGGGTAAATCTCAAAGTTTGGGAAAATATTAAATAAAATAACTCTTGTAGAAGATGGATAATGACATAACATCTATAAAAAAGAAAATATATCAAAATACCATTACCAACCCTTACCAAGACATTCCAAGGAGAAAATATGTCCCTTTTTAAAGAGATTTCCCTAGATTAAAAAATCTTCAACCAAAACTTGCACTTGAGGCCCCTCCTCAACAAAAGACCAATGTGCCTGTGAATGCAGTCCTTCTAATATTGAAGAACAAAGTGAATTAGAAATTTCATAACTTCAATACTGTGAGATCAAAGAACTTGGTGGTGATTTTGTAAACACATTTCTAGAATATAATTTAGATGAAGAAGACTATGAAGAAAATATTGGGGACATGAATAGTCAGTCCTTTGTAGTTTTCACTAGAGTTTAAAATCATAAAAACTAATCTAGTGACCCATATGAAGAAGCTCTAAAAGTTATCCTCCCAAGAAGAACTATTCTGCTAGTGCAAATAAAGGGAAAATAACCAAAAATAGGTAGTTCTTCCAATGTTAATATTTAAAAACCTATAAAAAGTCCTTCTGGTTATTTGCCTACTTTCAACATAATTGATCATGTCAACAAAACCCAAATCCATGTCACAAGTTGAGTACTTAAGAACATACCCAGAGCAGCTAGATAGGTTAATTTTTTTCATTAAAGGTAAATATCCCAATTCTATAAAATTCAATGCCAAAGGAATCCCAACTAACCCTATTACTTCAAATCAGGTCAACTCGATGGCCACAACTACTTATAAGTCTAATAAAGTTGACCCATTATGTATTTCCTTATTCCTAAAAGGATGAAACATCAACAATTGTATCATCAACATGAGATCCTTAGATAATGTTATGCCTACAAAATTTGCTCATTCTCTTGTCTTAACCTATACTAAAACCTTTGGATGTTATTATTTCATGGAGGTAAAACAAGTTTTATTCATTAGAAAAATAAAGGATGCACAAGTGGCTTTGGTATATTTTCCTCAAAAAAGAATTAAAATAAATATTTTTGTTGCAAACATTCTAGAATATTATGGCATTATTTTGGGTAGAAGTTTTACAAAGAAATAAGAGGGAAAATCCAATTGGATTTGTCACATGCCATGATTTCAGTCAAAGGAGTTAAACAATCCCTGGAGATTGAATTGAAAACAAAGTATATAGTTAAAAAAGTAGATGATCCTAGAGAATAAATTTTATATGAAGACATAATAATTGGTAAAGTATCCTCTAATGATAGATAAGGATATGGAATTATTAGAAATCATGCAATTAAACCCAAATGATGTTTGGATGATGGAGTTTGATGATAGTTATTCATTAATAGGTTCAGGTGTAGGTGTGATCTTGATATCTCCATATATATAAATATTTCCCTTCTCCTATAAGTTAAAATTAAAATGCACCAACAACAAAACCAAATATGAATCACTTTTGCGAAAACTATAGGCTATAGAGGAAATGAGAATTATAAATTTGAAAGTCTTGGGTGATGTTGAGCTTGTTGTAAAACAAGTTAAAGGTCAATACTAGGTAAAAAATGATCATCTAAGACATTTAAAAAAAAAATTAGGATAGTATAGAAATTTTTGATGATTTCTCTATCAGTGTAATTCTTCATGAACACAACTCTAAAGCTATCACTTTGGCAATATCATATTCTTTGATGATTCCTCATGCAGATATTGGTACATAAAAATATAAGATCATGTTAATATATAGGCCAAGTGTCCCATATAATGTAGATAATTGACATCTTTTAAATTATGATCAACATATTATGTCATTCCTTGAGAAAGATGATATTTTTATAAATTTTTATTTTGAAGGTAGAAATTCTTCATACAAAGAATCTTTAGATCACACATCAAAAGAGGGGATAGTTAATAAATAAGATGAAAAAGGTGTTATCAAGTTAAAAGGAAACAAATCCCTAAAGGCTTGGTCTCCTTAAAATAATTATTTGACAAACATGATAAATTAGTAAAGAGTAAAATGAAAAAAGGGAATCTTGATTTTGTTGATTACGAAAAAGTGAACATTGGCTCAAAATAACATCTTAGGTTTTTCAATATTGGGAAGTGTTTCTCACTTGAATAAAAATGAAAGTTTGTCAATATTATTCATAAATATTTTGACATACTTTCATATTCATACACATACCTTAAATCTTTTTGACCCATAGAAATGCAACATACAGTTTCTCTAGATCCTAATGCAAAGCCTTTCAGATAAAAATAAGGCAATACAATCCTAAAATTACAAGAATAATTCTCATAGAAGTAAAAAAGATTCTTGATGCTTGCATTATATTTCCTATCCACCATTAAATTAGGGTATCTAACAAAGTACTAGTTCGTAATAAGAAAGGTGAGATTATAATCTATGTTGATTTTAGGAATATCAACCAAGTATTCCTCAAAGACAACTATCTATTACTGGTCATAGATTAGGTTCTCCAAGAAGTAACTGGTGCTTATATGATTTTAATTATTGATGGTTTTTCAAGGTATAATCAGATCAGAGTAAATAGGGAAGACCAACACAAAACTACCTTCATAACACCCTGGGGTACATTTGCATACAAGTGGATGTCATTTGGATTAATCAATGCAGGAGCCACTTTTTTAGAGGGCAATGGATCTTGATTTAAAGGAATTGAATAAAAAATAATTATGGTATATCTTGATGACTTGATAGTATTTTCAAAAAAATGAGAAGACAACTATGAACATTTAGAGAGAGTTTTTAAAAGTGTTGTTTTCATGGGATTTCTCTAAACCCTAAGAAGTCTTTCTTTGGGTTGAGGAAAGGTAAACTCTTAGGCCATATCATTTTAAAATAAGGAATAAGGATTGATCCATAAAGGGTTTAAGAAATTCAAAAACTCTCCATGCATATAAGTAAACTAGGAGTACATTCTTTCTTTGGAAAAATTAACTTTTTAAGAAGATTCGTCTTATATTTTGCTAAACTTACCAGACATATTATAGATATGATGAAAAGGAAACCCCACTTTAAAATGAAACAGTGAGGGGAAAAAGACATTTGAAAAAATAAAGGTTTCTATTGCTCACACACCAACATTAGTTTATCCTAATTTTAAAAAGGATTTCATTATTTATTGTTATGCTTCAAATCATACACTTTAAACACTATTGATCTAGAAAAATAATGAAAGTATTGAATCCCCATTTGATTTAATGAGTTGTAATCTCAAATATTATGAGTTGAAATATTATCTAGAGGAAAAACATGCTTATGTAATGGTGTTGGTGAATTTATTTGATTTATTGAATTTACTTGTATTTATTATTTAGATTGGTGCACTAATTACTTATTCTAATTAGTTTATTATGTTTATTAATAATTTGCATCAGATAGGATAAGATTGATAAATTAGTAGTCAACTTGTGTTGATCATTTACACAAGTTGGACACATATCTTATTAGTGTAGAGTTTCTCTCCACTATTATTGTAGTCATATATCAGTTGAAATACACGTGTTGTGTGAGTTTCTTGATCTTTATCATGTATGCCTTACTCTATATAAGCAATGGCTATCTATGTATTCTACATCAGATTAATATTATATGAGTAATTCATCATATTTGAGTTATTTATTCATTTATACTATTATATCATATATTAGTTATTGTTTATTAATATTATTATTTTATCTCTTATTTATGCTTTCTATTAGATTCATTAGATTCCTACAGCTAATTCTAACATGGTACCAAAGCTATCATAAATCTATAGATTGCTAAATATTCAAGATAAAAATATCTAGATGTAGGATCAGTTTTTTGATTTTGTATATAGGCAAAAATTGGTGATTTGTGGAGAATTTTTGAGATCACCATTGATTTTAGAGTGCGTGAGATAGTCAAAATCATCTACAATTTTGTCCAAATTGGGCACAGGAGGTGAAATTGACAAGGGTTTGCTTCAAAAGCATCACACCCAAAACTAGTAGGTACTTAAAAATTGAAACATTTTTGAGCAAAATAGACCTCATGTTTGTGTTCAAAAGGCATACAAACCTACATATCCATATAAAATTTGTCTAATTTGGACACAATCACCTAAAAGACAAATTTTATTTTGCTCCCAGGTACGGTTGTACAGACTGTACAGACTGTGTAGGCAATATATATATATATATATATATATATATATATATATATATATATATATATATATATATATATATATATATATATATATATATATATATATATATATATATATATATATATATATATATATATATATATATATATATATATATGGTAGGTCTCATGGATTAGAAGATAGATTTGAAAGGGCAACTTTGGGAGCTTGTCATTTGAACATTAGGAAGTATTTTTGAGTGAATGTTTTTTTGAAATAGCTTAAAATTTCATGCTCTTCACTGTTTTACTTTCAACTTTTTTCAAATTTATTTATATTTTTCTTTAATTTAGGGTTTTCTATAGTAACTCTTGCTCATCTTCATTTTTGTAACTATAGAGGCTTGTAACTTTCACATACGACCTTGCATTGAGGTCCCATTTTTTTTGAAAGTTAATATTTTTTCAAGCACAATGCATTGGTATTAAATTTTTTATAATAAAGTGAATATTTTTTTAATTTTAGACTAAAGTGACTAATTGAGTTTTTTGTAAACTAGAAAAATTATAATCCAGCCTTATAACTACACTCAATTATAAAGTGCTAAAAAATAATTGCTAGGTGGGGATAAAACTAATTAATTTAGGGGGGTTTTGTGGTGTGTTCTATAGTTTGATTTTTAATTTGTGATGGTTTATTTCCAATTGCATCATGGGGACTCTTAAGTTCCCACTATTAACAACATACAACTATAACACATGGAAATATAATTCTTGGAATGCATTAATGATGCTATGTTATATACCTTACATAATAACTCTTCTTACTCCACCTATTGATGCAAAAGAGTTACAACACTTTTTATTTAAAACTACTAAGGTAATTGGATGCATTCAGCTTTACATATCTTTAGATTTGAATTTTTAACTTGAGAAATGTACAACTCCAAAAGAGGCTTGGGATAAATTAGCATCATTATTTGGTAAAATAGATGATGTTTATGGTTACCAAATTGACAATGAACTCATTAGTTTGGATCCTAAAAATTATGCTACAATACAAGACTACATCACTAAAGTCATTTATTTTAGAGCACAACTTTCTGAATGTAAAATCTATAAAAAAGATATTCAATTGATTTTTAGTGTCTTACATAAATTAGGTCTTGAATATTCATCCTTTGTCTCTAGCTTTCAGACTCATAGGCTCACATTGGGCACAACATATCAAATGCCCACCTTTGAGGTATTATTTGAGATTCTAATGGCTGAAGAAGAAAATTTACTAGCTATGGGTCTAACCAAGTCATCCAAATTTCAAGCTCTAATTGCAAGTCAACATCAACATAAGCAAGTTTCAACATCAACATTAAATACAGGTTCAAGTAAAAAGAAGCATAATAATCAGAATAAGTCACAAAAAGATAAGAATAAAGGGAAATAATCTTCCTCATAAAGAGATTATAAATCCACTAATAAAAAAGTGGATACATAGAAAAGGGCCAACACTCCTTGCCCTTATTGTAAAAAAGGGTTTCATAGTGAACAAGTTTATTTGAAGAAAGAAATTGATGACCTTAAAGGTCTTCTAAAAAGGAATAACATCAATAAATCAAAAGATTCTTTCACTTCTTCAAATTTAGGGAGAGGGAAATCTATGGCACTAGTTGCATTGGAAAATTTTCCTAACTCATGGGTACTTGACTCATGTACTTCACACTATATGGGTTCTGATCAAGAATAATTTTCTATATTATAACCAAGTTCCTTGCCTCATATTTTTATAGGTGATGATTCTAAGGTAGATGTTATAGGAAAAGGTACAATTGATGTTGATAGTGGTGTATTTAAGGATGTCCTCTATGTACCAAAATTATCAACTAGCCTCCTCTTTGTTTACCAAATCACCTACTTTAATACTAGTAGGAAAGTTAAGTTCACACTCGATTCTATTTCAATCAAAAAAATGGAGGATAATGCTTTAGTTTTGGTGGAAAAAGTTAACAATAATACTCAAATTTATTCATTCTCCCACTTTGTACCTCAATCTTCCTCTACAACTTTGTTCTCACATATTAATTTAGTGAGCAAGCTATGACATGAACGGTTTGGTCATTTGAACTATCACTATTTACAGTAGCTTAGTCAGCAGGAGGTGGTTACAAAACTTCCACATATTTAGTTTTTAGGGGGTGTATGTCATAGTTGTGCCTTATGTAAAAATATAGAGGATAAGTTTGATAAAGGGAAGGCTTGAAGGGCTACACAAGTCATCTAACTTATTTATAGTGATTTACCAAGTCTATTACCTACTTTATCTTTTAGTAAAACCTGATATGTTCTCACATTTATTGATGACTATTCTAGATATACTTGGATTTATTTTCTAGAACTCAAGAGTGAAATATTTGATAGATTTATAGAGTTCAAAGCTCTATCAAAGAAATAATGAGTAAAATATGTCAAGATATTTCACACATATAATGGGAGGGAATATTTGAACAATAAGTTTGAACAATACTATGCTCTTTAAGGAATTGATCTTCAACATTTAGTTGCATACACACCTTAGTAGAATGGTGTAGCAAAGAGGAAGAATAGATTCTTAAAAGAGATGGCAATTTGTATGATTCATGAAAAATCATTAGTACCTAAGTACTAGGTAGAAGTGATTAATTATGATGTATATATACAAAATAGAGTTCCTCACAAAGCTTTAAAGGGGATAACACCTCTTGAATCTTGGTGCAATAGGAAGCTAGATGTGAATCATTTCAGAGTCTTTAACAGTCCATCACGGGCTCACATACTTTTAGATAAGCACCGTGCTTTAGAAAAATAAATCCAAACGTGCGTATTTATGGGATATCTTGATGGTGTTAAGGGATATTGGCTCATTAATCCAAATTCACATGAGATTATTATAACAATAAGTTTTTACTCTAAAGAAAATCCTTTAGACTTGTCTTCTAGCATTTCTCATTCTTATTCCTTAGAAGAATTAGATAGAAGTGATGATAATACTCCTACTTAATCTACTCATAGGGATGATGAGGTAATACCTCCCCAATAGGGTTTAACAAGTCATGTTCGTCATACTTCTCCTCTAGATCCTTGCTCATTGATGCCTTTATGGGCTAGATAGACTTTGGCAGATGTAGACCCTCTTGTTAGGGATCCATTAGATAGAAGGAGAACACAGTCATAACATGATCTTCCACATTACTACATTGCCATAGCTCTTGATCCATAGTGTTTTCAAGAATCCACATAATTATTTGAGTGGGATTCAATGATGGAAGAAGAGTATGACTCATTGATTAGGAATACAACTTGGGATCTTGTTCCTCTTCCTAAAGGAAGAAAATTAGTATGATATAGGTGGATATATCATACTAAGTTTTTAGTAGATGGAAATATTGATAATTATAAATTACACTTAGTGGCCAAAGGTTTTACCCAAGTGAAATGAATTAAATATACAAAAAAATTTGCACTTAATGCTAAGATGAATTTCATTCTATTGATACTGGCTATTGGTGTAGCTCATGGTTGGGATGTGCATCAGATGGATGTAAAGAGTGCATTTCTTCATGGGGATCTTTATGATGAGATATATATGGAGTAGCCTTAGGGGTTCATTCAAGATTCTTCATTGGTGTGCTACTTTTAGAAGTCTCTCTATGGTTTGAAACAAGCCCCTAGGGCTTGGTATTCTAAGATGGACACATTTCTTCTTTCAGTTGGGTTCTCGAGATGTCACTCAAATTTGAATGTCTTTATTCTATTGTATGAGGATTCACTATTGTACTTGGTACTCTATGTTGATGATATTATTGTTACAAGGAGCACAACATCTATCATCAATAATGTTAATACTACACTTCATGATAGGTTTTATATGATAGACATGTGCCTATTGCACTATTTTTTTGAGATTCAAATAGCACAGTCTTCTTCCAAGATTACACTTTCACAGCCCAAGTATGCCATGGATTTGTTGTCTCAGTTTTACATGGTTGATTGTAGGTTTGCACTGACTCCCTTCTTATTTGGAGTTAGACTTGAGGTTCATTGTTCCACTCTCTTGGTTGATGTGACATTGTATTGCCAGCTTGTAGGTAGTCTCATCTATCTAACTCATACACAGCTTGACATTTTATATGTAGTTGTCATGGTTTCATGCTTTATAAAAACACCACATGAGCTTCATTAGAGAGCCACCAAGAGCATTTTGAGCTACATTCAGGGCACTGTCAAATATAAGATTCACTATATAGTAGGTACAGGTTTAGATTTGGTGGGATATATAGATTTTGATTGGGCTAGTGATTATGATGATCATAAGTCCACTTTTGGTTTCAACTTTCACTTTAGATTTGGCCCCATTTATTGGTAGAGTAAAAAGCAACATGCTATTGCTCTTAATATATAGAGGCTAAGTATCATAACATTGTTAATGCCACTACTGAGGCTATTTGGCTTCAAAATATTCTCACTGAGATTGGTGTTATATTTTGGAAGCCATCAATCATCTAATGTGACAACTAGAGCACTATCCAAATCCCAAAGAATCTAGTTCATCATCAGAGAACCAAACACATAGAGATCCATATGTACTTTATTAGGGAGATGATTTAGGTAAAGATCATTGATATTCAATATTGTCTTATGGAGGAGTAGATTGTAGATATTTTCACTGAACCTTTCACTGAGAGCAAGTATCGTCACTTATGATCTCCTTTGGGGTTGTAGGACATCAGTTCTTTAGAGGACATAAGTTCTTCAAGGGGGTCTCCTAGATCTTCATTTTGAGGTGGATTTTTTTTTTCCTTTAGGTTTTCTCCTTTCCTTATCTATTTGTACAAAGTACCTAATATGGATACACATTACTAGGACTCTTATCTATGTATCCCTACCTAATATTTGCTTATAGGGGGTATTGGTGCATATATTTACTTTATTATATTTACTTTTATTTAGTATTTAGATTGGTGTAATATTTACTTATTGTAATTAGTTTATTATGTTTATTAATAATTAGCACTAGGATAAGCTTGCTTAGCTAGTAGTCAACTTAGACACCTATCTTGTTCTAGTGGAGTTCCACTCCACTATTCAAGGTAAGATAGGATAAGATTAATTAACTAGTAGTCAACTTGTGTTGATAATTTACACAAGTTGGACACCTATCTTATTAGTGTGGAGTTTCACTCCACTATTCTTGTAGTCAAATATCGGTTGAACTACATGTGCTGTGTGAGTTCCATGATCTTTATCATGCACACCTTGCTCTATATAAGCAATGGCTATTTGTGTATTATATATCAAATTAATATTGAATTATCAAAGTAATTCATCATGTTTGAGTTATTTATTCATTTATATTATTATCTCAGATTTACAGTTATTATTTATTACTTAAACCATTTTATCTCTTATTTATGCTATCTATTAGATTTATTAGATCCTATAGCTAATTATAAAAAGTGGTAAAAGTAGTCAAACAAATTTGATATTACATATTACATTCACATTCCATCGTAATGGTGCCAAGTATAATAATCAAATCCATTTTGACCCAATAGGAACCTAATTCTAAGCAGGGAAGCTAGACAACTAAAGTTCAAAAGTATGATCTAGAGATCAAGCCCATGAAGACAATTTAAGGAAAAAGACTGTGTCAACTCATGGTAAAGCAGGGAAAATTTTAGTCAAGTTATTTAATAGATTTTGATGATCAAGATAATAATGAATTTTCTCTGGTATTATTTATTGATTCTATGAATGAATGGTTTTCTCACATTACTTTTTTTATAACACATAGGGAATGTCCTTCACACTTGAATGCTAAGAAATGAAAAATGGTCAAGCTATAAACCAAAAAATATGTCATATGGGATGGATCTATTTCTAATAAAATCATTGATGGTTTCCTCCTAAAGTTTGTTGATAAAGAACAATAAAAAAAGCTTTTGGAAGATTTTCATGATCAAGTATATGGAGGGAACTTTTATGCCAAGGTAACAACATATAAAATACTTAGGGACCATTAATATTGGATAATTTTTTTTCAAATATTCATATGAATGGGTGAAAAAGTGTGAGGTATGTCAACAATTTGTAGGCAAGCCTAGATTGGCAACACTTTTTATTTAACTGGTGATAGTTGAAGAATATTTTTAGTAGTGGGGATTGTATTTCATTGGGACATTAAATACTCATTCAATAATAGGTCACACTCATGTTATCATAGAAACAAATTAATCATTAAGTAGGTGGAAGTGTTTTACTTCAAAGGTCATTTATAACTTCATCAAAAAAAATATCTTAGTGCAATGTGGAATCACATAAAAGATTTTTATAGATAATGATTCTAAATTTTTTTTAGAGATGATTGTATTTTGTTATGGGTATGGAATTTCATTTTCTCATTCATAAAACTATCATCCACAAGGGAATGGTTAGGCTGAGTCAAACAACAAGAATATGTTCATAATTATGCATAAAGTAATTGATGAAAATTAGAGAAATTAGCATAAACAGATATGTGATGCTCTTTGGGAAGATAACATAAAACCTAAAAAGGATATTGGGATGTATCCATTCTAATTTATATAAAAAATAGATGTTATAATTCTTATAACTCTTGAGTTACCTTCCCTACAATTGTTTAGAGCTGTTGAGAATCAAAAACTTGAAATCCCACTAGACAAAATAATTTTTATACCTATAATAATTGGAAGAATAAAGGATACAGGTGGATGATAGAATTACAAAACATCAGGATTATGTTAAGGTTATCTTTGAAAAGAAGGAAAAAAAAGAGAATTCAAAGTAGGAGACCTGGTCCTATAGTCGTAGAGAGAAAAATATAAGACATGAGAAATTTTATTTTCTCTGGATGGGTCCATTTAAAATAAGGCACTTATGCGGTAATAACTCTTTATATATGACATATCATGATGGAACTCATCTTTTGTTTCCATTAAATTGGAAATATCTCAAACACTATTTTTAGTGAGAAATAGGTAGTCCTCTTTTGTATATATGTAAATACAATTTTGGTCATGTTTCCTTTTTGGTTATTCATTTTGGCTTGTGTTGTATTTGTTACTTCCTTTTTTGTTTAGTCTTCTTTGTTGGTCTATCTTGATGTTAATCTCTCTCTCTCTCTCTCTCTCTCTCTCTCTCTCTCTCTCTCTCTCTCTCTCTTTCATTCATATATTTGATCCAGTCAATGACTATATATCCCAACAAGCTGTTACCATATGTATATCCTTATTCTCTTTCTATCTTTTTTTCCTTTCCAATTATGATTCATTCTAGTCAAATATTCCTATAATTTAAACATTGCATAAATGAAAGTGTCATGGTTACTAAGCTCATTCTTTGATCAAATTTATATCCAAAGTTAATCCTACAAATTTAAGAGAGATTTCTCTCTTTATATTTTAGTTTGTGTGAAAACACAACAAAAAATACCCTCGTATATCCTATCCTTTTGGGATATGTGATAACACATATTAGGTTGAGCACTTGATGAACTCAAATACACTATCATTTTGGATATGTGATAGCACCTATTAGGCTAAGTACCTAATGAAATCATATACACTATCATTTTAGATATGTGATAACACCTTTTAGGTTGAGTACTTGATGCCCTCACATAAACTATCAATTGACATGTGATAGCATTTTTATGGCTTGAGGACCCATCATTTTTATTGAAGATTAGTCACTTCTTAGTTGAATAAGTTGTTATCAAATTCAAGACTCCTTTTCCCAATGGATAAAATGCTTAACTATGAAACCAACAAATCTAAGTTCTTTTTATCTCTTACAGTTTAAAATCCCATTTAGAGCAAACTATTATCATGATTTTTGAAAATTGTGAAATTAGCAAAAAATTAATATTTTTATTTAATTTTTAGTTTGATCTCAAAATTTCCAAATTTTAAAAAATTAAAATTTTTAATTAATTAAATAATATTAATTAATTAATTTTAAAAATCATGGGTAAAACACTTTATTTTTTGAGTTGTGTAAAATCATTTTCAAACTTTCCTATGTAAAACATCATTGGCTTTCTCTATAATTTGTAAAAGTTCATTAAACTTTTCATAAGCTATGTAAATGCTTTTCATTTTTTCCCAAGTTGTGCAAAAGTGCCTCAAAACTTTTCAAGTTGTTCAACTTGAGTTTTTGATTTTGCATATGATACAATTGTAAGTTAAAAGAATAAATCAATTGAATTAATTTTTAATTATTTTAATTTTATAATTTGATTTTTAATATCCCACTTCCCCAAGTAGTGCAAATTTATTTTGGCTCTTCCCATGTCATGCAAACAAACTATTTATTTTTCACTACCGTGCAATTTATTTTCCTACTTCTGTAGGCTATGCAATTTATAATTTGCTTTCCCCACTATGTGTAAATGCCATTGCCAATTTTAAACTCCTGCTTTGACTTGCATGTAAATGTCATTATTTCTTCCCTAGGTTATTCAAATCTTGATTTTTCCCTCGGTCATACTAAAATTAACTCCCTCTCTTCTAATTTTTTTTTAATATTGCATGCAAAGCTCCAAATGTTATTTGTCAAAATAAAATGAAGTAGGGAAATAAGAATAAAAGAATCAAATTTTTCATTTTGTTTTGACTTTCATAGAAATAGTCATACATTAATTAAAGGAGAGGTGAAGGTGAGATAAAGACAAATTACAAAATAAAATTAATAAATAAAATTTGTTTTATTGTAAAGAGAAATTGGCAACTCCAAAGAGGAGTAAGGTGAGATAAAATAAAAAATCAAAATTTAACAGGCTATATGTTGTACAACTACACCTCAAGGAAGGAAAGATAAGAAGAAAATAAGAAAAGAATATTTTTTTATAAATTTTTATTTCTTTTTACTATGTAAATAGGTTTTACAGCCCATACAGGGATAAGAAATAAAAAAATATAAAATCAGATTTTATTTATTTTTGAATGGAAAGAGTGAAGTGTACAACATTTAGTAGATTTAGAGAGGTAAAAAATAGAAGCAACATATTTTAATTCATTTTACTGTACAAATAAGACCAGAAAAGTTATACAACCCATAAAGGAGGATTAAGAAGAAGTTTGAAAATAAAAAAAGAAGACAAATTATATTTTTTTTATTTTTGTCTGCAACAAGGAGTTATACAATGTCGTACAAACCTAAAGGAAATTAGGAAATAATAAAAAATAATACATTTTATTTATTTTATTCCATAAGCTATATATATATATATATATATAGTCATTTAACACCATCAAAAATTAAAAAATTAAAATAAAAAAAACAAATTTTAAGTGTTACTTTATTGCCAAAGAAGCTATATGACACCATATGGCTCATATGAGGGTAAAGAGATTGGAAAAAATCAAAATAAATTTATTTATTTTATTTTCATAGACATCAAGGAGATTGTATAATCTAGTCATATAAAATGTGAAAAGTGGTAACTTGAGTGTGGCTAATGACACCCAACACATAGGTCCTTCTTGCTTTCTCTCATGACCCTCATAAGCATCTTTTCACTAATTTCTAGTCATATGTAGCCTTCCATACTTGATCCCAACTGAGCCAGACCCCTTTTTCTATGACAGATCCATCCTCCTAGGTCCTGTTTGCTCAAGATAATAGAACCATACTTGGACTATATCATCGGTACCAATCCTATCCACTTTTAGTACTCTTGTCTAAGTTAAATTTTAGCCCCAATGGTCAATTCCTTCTGATTTCTTATCTATCTCTTTGTCAGCCTAAAGTGAGCACATTCAACCCATGAAAAATAGATCCCTATAAAAGCCTATTTAAATATCATTAAGTAAGAAAGAATACAACCAAGACTACTCAAGAAAATCTTCCCTATTCTTTGCATATAGCTAGCCAATACACTTACAAGCTTATACAAATCTCTACACCAGTCCTTAGCCACCTCAATTACATCCAGTTTAGCATTTTTGCATATTTATACACTTAACTTCACAAAGCACACCAAGTGGGAGAACTACATATGGCTTGATCCCTCTTCAGAGTAATGGTATGTAGGTAGTGTATCCACATAAGGGATGTAGATCTACGTCCAGTGAATCTTACACATACTAACCCCTCATCTTTCTCAAAATTAGTCAAAGCACAATGGAACATAGGGTTTGAAGAGAAAATTGCTTTACAAAGAGCTCTACTAACTTCTAACTACCAAAACTTTATAGACAAGGTCACGCAGACCTGGCAAACCAAACCCTAGAAAGCTCAGATTTTTAGGATAATAATGGTAAAGGTGGAAAACACTAGTGCCACTCCCATCCAGTTTTGATGCTCCTATCCAATTAAAAAATGAAGACCAGATCTCAGTTTGTAATAGTGTCCTAGTCCTACATAGTGAATATCAGACCCTATCTCAGTTGTATTAGTTAGTTTCTACCTAAGTCTTCTTTTATATCTCTTATTACTATTTTTAGAAAGATCAAAGTTAAAATATAGTTTACAAAAATTAGTATCTTAATTATTGCATATTTATTTACTAATTTTACTACTCAGGCCCTTTAACTAAGTTAATAATAATACACCAATATTCCCAAAATTGTTAAATCATTTGGTGAATCCAACTTATTTCATTTGCAAATAAAAACCCTAGAAACCCTAAGGTAAAATTTTTACTGATTTTTCCTATATTTTTCTAATTTTTTACTTGCATAATAAAATTAGAGATTAGCATTAAATTTTAAAACTCTGTAATAATTTTAAAATAATTTCCTTCAAACCCTAGTTTCCCAAGGTCCTAGTATTTTCCCAATAATTTTCCAATCATTTTCTAAATTTTTACTAGCATATTTAAATTAAAAAATCCATTCAAATTTAAAAATTCAATAGTAATTCTCAAAAATATTTATTTTTCCAAACCCTAGTTACATATACTAGGTCCCATTAAATAAAAAATTTTCCAATAAATTTTTAATTTTTTACTTGTATAGCTAACTCAAAAATTTACTTTTAATTTCAAAATTTCATAGTCATTTTCAAAATAATCATTTCTCAAACCCTAGTTGTATACACTAGGTCCTATTGTTTTTGAGATATCACCTTAAATTCTAAAATCAAATTTCAAAAATAAATCTCACTTATTTACAATTTTTTCTTACATTCTTTTCAAATAATAAGGAAACCATCATTTTTCCTATCGTGGACATGAATGATGAAGTTTATCACATGTTAGTACAAAGCTTCATTCTTTACACTACATGCTTACTCTTTATAATAAAGGATGACATTATAACATTTATTGCTAAAAATGCACAAGATTTCAAAATTCCTTTTGCCTATTCTCTCTTGCTCATGTGGAATAATTTCTAACTCCATTTTGATAAACATGTTACCAATGTTATGTTACATGTCAAAATTTTCTATACATTCATGCACAATTTCATGTTCTCTATCCTTTCCTTTCTATCTCTCATGTGGATTTTTATTAAAGTTTATCATGCTAAACACATTAGAAATGTCATAATACATGTCAATTTTTGTTATGCATTTATGCAAAAAGTCATGCTCTCTATGCCTTGCTTGCTATCTCTCCTATGGAATGATTGTTATAAACAAATTATTGTACAAATCATCATTCACATTTCATGCATTTCATTCCACATTCATTCTTTCTACTTAGATGCATATAACTCCATGGATACTTTTGAGTATCTCCCTATCACTACTAGACACAAGCAAACACTAGTGATTATATCTATCCCTCCTCTTTTCAAACTTGGTATATCTAACTCTTATCTCGCACCTATTACTAGCTCTATACCTATAGTAGATCATGTGGTACATGTTTTACCCAAGTTTTAGAAGATAGGAAAGTTTATTACACCCATAGATATAGATTTATCACTCAGGTTAACACCCCTTATAATACAATTTTAGTTCTCAAGCTCCTTCAATGATCAGATGTTTACAAATATGTGTTATATGTAGCTCTTCACAATACTAAAATTCCTATTTTTGTCAAACCAGCTTATGTTTCATCTATCCTTAACACCATACAATGGACTGAAGATCATATTTCCTCTAAAAAAGATGATTTACCCCCACACCACATCATTAAACAACATCTACCTCTGTATGTTTAATTAATAATTAATGATGTGGGGGTCAAAAGGGTATTAGTTGATAATGGTCTAGGACTCAACATTTGCAACATTTCTTTTCTTAAATGTCTTAATATACAACCTCAATATCTTGACCATTTTGATATGAACATTAGATGTTTTGACCACATTCCATGGAAAGTCATGGGTCAGATAACACTCAATCTTATCTTAGGTCCTAAGACACTACCAACTACATGATAAGATATGCTAAATGACCTCAACTGTAATTTATTACTTGATGGATCTTGGATTCATGATATGCATGAAATCCCTTCTACACTCCATGGTTGTTAAAATTTAGTCACAAAGGCTATATATACACATGCCCAATAGATAATGAACCTTTTAAATACAAGTTATCAAAATTCTATAAAATTTATTTCAAACTTTAATCTTGACAATATACCATCATAACCTATTATTCATAGTGTACCTTCAGACCATGCAACACACCAATAAACTCTAAGTTCCATAATGACATCGATACCAAACCTCTAGTTTACCTCTCATTTTAAACTTAAATTCTCAATAAGATGGGATATCATGGCAAAGGTCTTAGAAAGCATGAATAAGGAATCATCAATCTTGTCAAGGAATCTACACAACATGGAAGAAAAGGGCTAGGATATCAGTTTACCTACCTTTATAATAAGCCTTCTTCCACCACTTCAAAGCATATAAATTTTTGTCCACCCACTACACCAATAGACCACACTATTAATCATACTTCAATATTATCATTGATCTATCATGATCTCATTGATGATGTAGTTTCACTAGACATGCTCACATTAGATGAATTCTCCAATGATGAATCCCTCCTATAATTTTTCGGAGCATATGAGGACCTTTTATCTTGCTATAATAAAAATAGATTTCCTCATCACAGAAATGCCCACACATACTTTTGAGAACGTCTAGATTCTCCAAAATACATACCAATTGATTTAGATGATACTATTCCTACCACTCCTTACACACTTGATCATTTCACATTGCTTAATGAAGAAACAATTAATTTTAATTTTGGAACCGATTAGGATCCCCACATTGTTTTATTATTCGCTACCTTATAAAAAGAAGAACTTATATATATTTTCCAAACCTTAACAAATTTTTTAGAACTCTTTACTTGGTCTTACTCAGATATGCCAGGAATTGATACATCCATATCAGTTCATTAGATTCCTTTATATACAAATGCTAAACTTGTTAAACAAATTTGTTTCAAAATGCATCCTAAGGTGGCTCTCTGAGTTAAAGATGAGATCCATTTCCTCTTAGATGCTAGTTTCATTCAACCAGTAGCACACCCTGAATGGGTTTCCAATATAGACTTAGTGGTCAAACCTAATGGAAAAATTTGATGTTGTTCCAATTCTCATGATTTAAAGAAAGTATGCCCAAAAGATGATTTTTTATTTACCTAACATTAACATGATCATCGATTCCACAACCAAATATGAAATGTTATCATCTATGGATGGATTTGTAGGATACGATCAAATCAAAATTACTAAAGAAGATCAAGAAAAACCATATTTTACAACACCTTAGGGTATATTTTATTACATTGTCATGCCTTTCAGATTAAAAAATGCTAGAGCCACATACCAACATACCATGACACATTTATTTCATGATTTGATTCACCATACTATCGAGGATTATGTTGTTGATATCTTAGCTAAATCTAAATAATAACAACATCATACTATTGATTTATGAAAGATATTTCAAAGACTTAAACAATATAATTTTTGATTGAACCCAAAGAATTGTGTGTTTGGAGTTACATTAGGAAAAATCTTAGGTTTCATTATTTCTTAGTGTTGCATAGAGGTTGACCTTAAGAAATTTAAATTGATCATCGACATGCCACCTCCTATGAACTTAAATTAAATTTGATCCCTACAGGGCAAGATCTAAGAAATACACTATTTTGTAGCTCAACTTACTGATAAAACTTAGTCATTCACTTTATTAATAAATAAAGATATAAAGTTTGTTTGGGACCAAGCCTGTTAGAAAAGATTTGATACAATCAAGTAATATCTTCTTAATGCACCTATCTTAGTAGCACCTATTCATAACATGCCTTTCCTACTATGTATCTCAGTAATATACCATGCATTAGGAACACTCTTAAACACACTAAATGCATAGTTTATTACATCAGTTGCACATTAGTTGATTAAAAAAAAATTACTCTGTAATAGAAAAGTTATGCTTAGCATTAGTTTTTTCCACACAAAGACTTTGACATTACATGGTAAATAATGAGACTCAGGTTATCAAAAAAGTAGATCCCTTGAATTTTCTCATGGTAAAACCACATCTCTCCAATCACATCATAAAATGGGTCATGTTATTAACATAGTTTGATTTAAAAATAGTTCTCCAAATATCAATAAAGAGTTAAATCATTACAGACATTTGGTAGCTATAACACTCCTAGACACTAATCCTATTAGTGACACATTTATAGATGATTTCACTACTTATTATACTCATTCCAGTACTTGGAACATGTTCTTTGATGGTTATTGATGTGCATCTAGTGTGGGGGTAGGCATTGTCTTTATCGACCCTTTTGGTGACACAGTTCTTATTGCATATCAATTAAGTTTTTCCTACACCAACGACACCATAGAATATGAAGAATTTATTTTAGGTGTATTTACTACCAAGTATCTCCAAATTAAATCTATTTAGGTCTTTGGTGATTCCCAACTTGTGGTCAACTAAGTCAATGATGTCTATCATACAAAATAAGAACATCTTATCCCATACTGAAACATGGTACAATGTTTATCATCATAGTTCAACTACTTTTCTATAGAAGGTATACCAAGATAAGACAACCGACATGTAGATGAAATGGCAAGTGCCACATCTTTGATTCCTATCAACATTAATGATGATCAATCTACTTTCATAATTAAATGATTATAATTGCCATCAATATCCAATGCATATTTGATTGCATTATCTGTTCTAGTCACTACACAATTTCACAACTCCAAAATGGTTCTCTAATATCTATAACTTTATAAACAAATATTTTACACCAGACACTTTTTATTGAAATGACAAAAAAGTTACAAAAATAAGCAATCCATTATTTAATCATTGGTGGAGAACTTTTTAAATTATCCTTCAATGAACAATTGCTTTGATGTTTGATATCATTAGAAGCCAAAATTGATCTTAAAAATGATACACAATAGTGAGTGTGGTGGCCACTTCAGTGGAAAATCCATGTCACAAAAATTGATTCAATAAGGGTACTACTAGCCCACAATAGAAGATGAATGTTTAAAATATGCAAAACTATGTGATAAATGTCAACGACACAGTAACTTACAACATGCACCATCACAATAATTTTAGCCTATAGTCTCTCCATGGCCAATCATGTTATGGGGTTTGATCTTATTGGAAAAATTAACCCTTAATTTGCCAATGGACATAAGTTCATAATCATAGCCACATAATACTTTATCAAATGAGTATAAGCCATTCCAATTCAATCTACTATAGGTGAGGATATTTATAGCTTTCTCATGACTGATATTATTTCACATTTTAGCTTGCCTACAACCATCCTTTTTGATAGTGAAACATCATTCAAGAAAAAAACTATCAAGAAATTTTACATAAAATATAAGATTAAACACACATTCTCCACTCCATATTACCCAAAAGGAAGTGGTCATGCAAAGGCCACCAATAAAACCATAAATAATATTTTGAGCAAAATAATGACCAAATTTGGAGATGATTGGCACAATCAACTAGTCTTTGCATTATGGGCATATCACACAAGTACTTGCATGAACACAAGAGACACTCCTTATTCACTTGTTAATGGCACATAAGAAATTTTACCATTGGAATTAGAAATCCCATCTCTTTATTTCTCCCTTAAAGGTATTCTCACTAATGACTAGTATTGTGAAAAGTGTCTACCCCAGTTTGAGCAGTTAGACCATACATGCATTTAAGCAATAAAACATATTTAAATCTACCAATAATGTATACAAAAATCTTACAAAAAATGAGTTCACACTAAATAATTCAAATTTAATGATCTCGTTCTCAAATAAAATCTTTGTAGTGTCAATGACAAAGAAGAAATCAAAGGAAAATTCAAACCAAGTTGGTTAGGTCCATACATCATTACTAAAAAGCTTAGCACTAAAGTGTATCATATAGCCTCACTTGAAAGAAATAAACTCAAAAATTGAATGAATATTTTGCATCTACGTAGATTCCATGTCTATCATTTCATTTCATATATGGTATTGTACATAATTTTGTAAAATTACTTGTACATAGTTTCTTTTTGATTACTTATACATAGTTCTTTTTGCTTACTTGTACATTGTCATTTTCAATTTCTTGTAAATAGTCTTCATGTGATTGATTATACATAGATCATAACATTTTAAAATACAAAAAAAATAAAACATTTTAAAAATCCAAAAACATTCAAATATTTAAAAACATCAAAAACATTTCAATTGTATGCATTATCCATGATTTACATTTCTACTAATATGCTAGACTTACAGTTTCTATTATATGCTATTATTTATCAATTTATCTACATTAACGTGCTTCACTTGATCTTCTTTATGTGTGTGTAGTGACATCTAGATCCTTGATTGCTTCACCCTACCCATTGAGGGGGCATTGTACATCGATATACATACCCATTGGGGGCATCTTCTACATGACTACACCATCCAGGTTATGTCATTCTTACACCACAAACTCTAGTTATCATGTTGATGTATATTATTTACTAGCTTAGATAGATTACTATATCAACATATCACTAGTATATAACACTTGTGTATTTCTTAGAATATACCTAGTCTTGTATTAACATGTCTTGCATACTTTCCATCTTAATTTGATTAGTTAGATGCAATTATATTTTTAGTTATTACATGATTTCCTTTCTTACTTGACATAGTTAGACATGATTACATTTCTCAATTCTTGATTGCCTATTATATGTACCCTAGGACATTTGCCAATGTCCTTTGTTTCTATGTTTTGTTTGTGCCTTAAGACATTTTCCAATGTCCTTTACTTGTACTCTTTGATATGATTATGGCTTCCATGCCAACCCTTTCTTGTTTTAATTATATGTGTATATGACATTTGAACATGACTTGTATGCTTAATTTCTATTTTTGATGACATGTGCCCATGTCCCCTTTTTTTTGTCCCCTTGGCCATTTTTGTATGCTTCTTGCTTCTTGATTTGTACACTTGATTATTTGGTTACTTATCATTATTTGTAATGCTATGATCCACATCATGAATTATTCTTGCTTTCTTTGATGCCATGATGGACATCATGGTCCATCCTTCCATGACAACTACCAGCTAACAACTAAAAACTAACCAAACTTCTTATTCTAGTGCAATACATTGCACATGTTATACATTGGTATATCCATCTAGGCATGCCCCTGTTGATCTAACAATATTTTAATACAAACCATGCTATATATTGAGATATCTTATCAATTATCATTGCTATATCATGCATCTTTATAACATAACACACTTGTAGGGCTCTTTCTTCTAAGGGAAATCATTACAAGGCTTCATTCCTACCCTTAGAAGAGGGGGAAAAAATAGGGGCTTTATCATAGAGATCAAAACTCCTAATAGTCAAAACAACATTCAAAATACCTAGAACAACAACTAGACATCAAACGAGTTAGAACATACCAAGAAGATAGTGATAATGCTAGAATAGTTACTAGATTTGGCCTAGGAAAATAGTGAAAAGATTGGAATATAGTGCCAGTGCCACTATTATTCATTTTTGGTACTCTTATCTAAATAATAAAAAAACTAGACTTTCTAGAAGTAGGTAGAAAAGTAGGTTTATCTACAGTTTTACGTAGCCAAACTAGTTCAAAATCAATAGTTTTCAATACACTTTTGCTCAAAAAATTTAGATATAGGGGGAATTATGCATGGCATGATGGATCTCACTTCCAAATTTTAGATAAGATAGTTGGTATACATTCCAAATTAGAATCCATCTTTCAGACACTAGTGATTGGAGGCAATGTGCAAGACACATTTATTTTATTTTATTTTTGAGTTTAGTATTACTGAGGAATTATTAGTAGTTACATACCTTATTCCATCTATAGGTTGTTGGAATAATTTTAGAGTGAATTTCATACAAGCCTAACCTCCACATTTTGGAGTGCCTTTCATAGAAGCCTAGTGCACCAGTTTGGAGTGGCTTTCATACAAGCCTAATCTCCATATTTTAGAGTGGCCAAGAGTGGCCTCATTTCCAACATAAATTTGGGTATCCATAATAACATTTTTAGATTACAAAGGATTCATGGGCTTTAGGATCCATCTCATATTACACAAATTTCATACCAATATTAGTTCATAGCTTCACTTCACAGGGCAATGATAGAGCCAAAGCACTAGCTAGCATTTGTATTCTTAAACCACTTATTCAAAGGGATTGGATACATAGTCCAAAAATTGATTAGAACACACATGATCATATAGATTCACTTAGTAGGTGACAATGAATCTAAAGGGCTAGCCTTACATTCTTGAGCCATTCTTAGGGAATCGAGCACTTAGCTCCATTCATGATATTACTCTTGCTATATCTTACCAAACATATCTAGCATATCCAACATAACAATAGGTTTGTATTCATTCATATACTTGATGAGTTGTATTTTTTTCCTTTTTCTTCCTCTCCCTCTTACCCAACTTTGTGCATTCTTATTTAAGATATAACATATCTAGTAAGAAATAATCTACTCTTTGTTTTTCTTACAGATTCATACTTCATAGTGTTTTCTCTCTATGCACACCGAACATCACACAAACTTTATGGGATTCACCCTTGCAGGTAAGTTTAGGTACACTTTCTATTTTTCCTTTATCTTAGTATTTCATGTTGCTGCATCACTAGAATAAAAGGGGTCAAATGCAGTCATATAAAAATTGAAAAGTGGTAACTTGAGTGTGGCTAATGATACCCAACCCATAGGTCCCTCTTACTTGATCTTATAACCCTCATATGCATCTTTTTATTGATTTTTAGTCATATGTAGCCTTCTAGACTTGATCTTAGCTCAACCAGACCCCTTTTTCTATGATGGATCCATCCCCTTAGGTGTTGTTTACTTAGGACAGTAGCACCACACTTGGACTATAACATCGATGCCACTCCTATCCACTTTAGTGCTCTTATCCAAGTATAATTTTAGCCCCAATGGTTAATTCTTTTTGGTTCCCTATCTTTCATCTTGTCAACCTAAAGTGAGCACATTCAACCCATGACCAATAGATCCCTATAAAAGCCCATTCAAAGATCATTTGGAAAGGGTTGGCAAATATCACTAAGAAATAAAGAATAAAAGCAAGACTACTCAAGAAAATCTTCCCTATTCTTTACATATAGCTAGCCAATACACTTACAAGCTTATTCAAATCCTTACACTAGTCCCTAGCCACCTCAAGTATATCTAGTTTAACATTTTTGCATATTCATACACTTAATTTCACAAAACACATCAAGTGGGAGAACTACATATGGTTTGATCCCTTTTTAGAGTATTAGTATATAGGCAGTGTGTCTACATAATGGGCATGGATCCATGTCTAGTAAATCTTACACACACTAATCCCCCCTTCTTTCTTGAAATTGGTCAAAGCATAATGGAACATAGGGTTTGAAGAGAAAATCTAATCTATAAGGAGCACTACTGACTTTCAACTACCAAAAATTCATGGACAAGGTCAGACAAACCTAGAAAATAAAACCCATAAAGCTTAGATCCTTAGGATAATAGTGGTAGAGGTGGACAACAACATTGATGCCACTCCCATATAGTTCAAATGCTCCTATCTAATTACAAAATAAATACCAGATCTTATTTTTTTGCTATTCCCAAAATTTGTCACTCATTTTTGGGGACAACATATAAACTATTTTGGTCCTATAGGCCAAAATTCTCTCTTCCCTTCTCAAAAAATGTTCTGAGCACTCCAATTCTTCAATTATTCAAGCTTTTTCAGCTAAGGGAATCACATGTTTAACAGGTTCAACAACTTCAATAGGTGAGATCTCACAAAGAAACAAGTTCCCAACACTTAGGCATTTCAAGGCTGGTTCAACGCTGAATTTCAATCAAAAGACTTATCGACAGGCTTCAAACAAAAAGATTGAACCATTGAACCCCACCTCCAAAGGTTCAAAGGTTCAACGACATTAGTAGACTTAAAGAGTTAAGCACTTTGGCAAGTTCAAAGTTTAACCACTTCATAAAGTTCAATAAAGTTTAAAGGACTTAAAGAAAAGAAGACTTCGAAGAACAAAAGATTGAACTATTGAACCATTGAACCTTGAACCAAAATAGTTCAAAGTTCAAAGGTTCAATGATTTCAATAAAGAAAAGAGGACTTCAAAGAAAGAGAATGAACTGTTGAACTTTGAACCAAAATGGTTTAAGGTTCAAAGGTTTAATAAAATTCAAAAGACTTAGAGAATAAAGGATTCGAAGAGCTAAGAAAGAAAGGTTGAACTGATTGAACGTTGAACTAAAATGGTTCAAAGTTCAAAGGTTCAATGAGTTCAATAGAAAAGAAAAGGATCCAAAAACTTTGAAGGACCAAAGGATTCTAAGAAAGAGAATGAATCATTGAACCTTGAACTAAAATGGTTCAAATTTCAAAGGTTCAAAGGTTCAAGGAACCTTTGAGCGAAGGAAGTGGAAGATTCCAGAGATAAGTTTAAATAGATGGTTCAAACGATTGAACCAAAGAAGGTGATTGAACCAAGGAAGTGATTGAACCAACGAAGTGATTGAACCATGGAGCTGATATGGACCACCTAAACCATTGAACCATTAAATTGATGCACCTCAAAGGTTCAAGGTTTAAATTAGTCTAGATGACTAAGTGACCAATGACGTCCCCATGGACATCAAATTTAGGGTAATGAAATGCCCAATTATTTTCAAATATAGCGCGGAACTTGAAGATAAAACTTAGTGAATAGCTAAAGAAAGAGCCAAAAAAGCCTACCGAAGGTAAGAAGATAGCCCGAGAGCTCAAATTGCAATAGGAAAGAGGGAAAGCTATAAGAGATATTGAAATATCTATAGGGGAGTTGTTCTAGTAGGTGGAACAATCCACCAAGTAGACATCTAAGTGCGCTAACATTCAAAGGTGCAGCCTATTTTTTTACCTTTGAATAAAAGTGAGTGGATAGCCGCATACATATCTAGAAATAAACCAAATGACCCATGCTGAGGAGAAGACATTCAAGATATTTTTGTAAACAAAAGTCAAGGCTGATGACTTGTTCTAGCATGGCCCCTTCATAGAACTAAAAATGCATTCAAGGCATTGAATGAAGCATGGGCCATTCCATGAAACAAAGCACCCAAGTCTTTCTTAGAATGATATATATTGTAATCTCTCTTATTGTTTTAAGGAGATCTCTCTATTGCAGAAGTAAAACTCTGCCCAAATTGAAAGGTATTTTCCTCAAACTTTGAGCTCAGATTTTTAATCATATTTCTTTATTTGAATGAGAAAACAAGTGACCTTTCAGACTTTGTACTGGAATAGCTTTTTTTATTTAAGAAATTTTTCTTATGTCTGTTTCCTAGAAACATTCTTGTCCATTTAATTTAACAAGTAGAACTAGTGGAAGTAATTAGGAAGGTGTCCTAAAGCTGACTATGGAAAGACTTTGTGCGACCACAATTGTCTTTAGAGTGTTTATTTTTCTATTTTTGTGTAAAGGATTTTGGGATGACTTTGTGTCCCCATTGTCCTTTGTATATTTGACTCTTTGGTAGTTGAGGTGGAGACTTTGTGCTACACTTCATCCTATTGTGTTTCTGCGTCTAGTTACTATTACTACTAGAAAGAATTCTTGTTGTTTAATATAGACCACTTCTGAAAGAAGAGAAGTGCCTTCTGTCATTTCACCAAGATTTCTCCTTTGTCTATGAACATCATCTCTAAAAAAAAGAGATGGATGGTGTTTTCCTACCCTTGAGTGTTATTTTTAGCTTATTTATAGTGTGTGTGTGTGTGTGTGTGTGTGTGTGTGTGTGTGTGTGTGTGTGTGTGTGTGTGTATATATATATATATATATATATATATATATATATATAGTACTTTATAGTTATAGGGAACCTCCCCTTAATGAGAGGAGAGATTTGTCCCCCTTTTGATGTGGTAGACCTACACATTTGGCCAATCAATATCCTTATGTCATGGTTGAAACAACCTATTTTTCCCATCAGTTAGCTGGTGACAAAATATTCACCCAACAATTTTTGGTGACTCTGCTAGGGATGATTTTGTGTAGTTTGAAGCCTCAAGCTTCAAATTGAAGTAGTCCCTGTCCTTATCCATTTCAATTTTTACACTCTAACAGATCCACAGTATACATGAAGCTAGAGATCTAAAGGTATTGTTGACCCTGTATTCAAGTTGGTACAACAAAGTGATTTTGACTTGTTTCCTTCTCCATCTCACCTTCAGCAAACCAAGAGTTTTCCTCCTACAAAAGTTAGGTCTCCATTACCAAGTAAAGAATCCATTTCTGTTGTTAGCAGAGCTTTGTCAACACATACCCCTCAATCATTTATTATCCCTCCCTTCAGTAGTCAAATAATGGAAATTCAAGGCCCCTGGGGTAACTCTTTTGGCCCACTCAATTTAACTACACCTCTACATGAGCTACCACATAGTTTAAGGAATAATTTCCCCAAGTTATTTGGTGATGGGAGAGTTCATCCCAATGAACATATTGCAGCCTTTAACATAGCTTTTGGTGTGATAGGCATGGAGTATGAGGATGTAGCAATCAGGTTATTTGTGTAAATGTTGCAAGGCACTGCTGTAGACTGGTTCTATCATCTGTAGGCCTAGACTATGACTCACTAGAACACCCTCAAAGCCAAATTCAAAGCTAGGTTCAAGCATGTAGAAGATACACATGCCTTGCTAGCCCAGCTCACACAAATGAAGAAAGAGCCTCATGAACCAATGAGAGATTTCATAGCCAAATTTGACAAGTTAAGGAATAGGATTCCTACAATTGCTCAACCGACAGCTGAGAATCTCAAACTATTCTTCATCAAATCTTAGCTTCTTGAAGTGAGTTTCTTGTTGAGATGTGCTAGTCACATAGACCTTGCTGTAGCTCAGGATTTGGCCAATGAGGTGGAAGATGATCTTATCTTGGCAGGAAAGATAAGAAGAGATCCTAATAGAGGCAAATCTTCTTCATCTTCTAAATATTCATCTACAAGGACCACTGATCCAATGGTGCAAAAGCTGGCAAATGAGTTGCTAGCTCTCAGAAAGAAAATGGTGCAAGGGATGTCTTCTACTCCTTTGTACAGAGATATACCAAGGAGGAAATTTCCTAATCAGTCATACCAAGGCAATACTGCTAGGAATCAAGGGCAGCCAAATCATCTTCCTCCCCCTCAAGGTGAAACTTGCTATTGAAATAGCTCCAACCAACTCAATAGTTGGATATCTTAAAATAGAATTTGATTTCTCCTTCCAGCCTGAGTTGAACCTAGAAGATGATGCTGATCTCTTTGCTGAAAACCAAGAAGAATCAACTGGTGACTCCAACATTGGTTTCTTGAATTACTAGGATGAACCTAGAAGTAAAGGTGAAGTGTTTGATGGATCATATGCTATATTCACCTAGTCCCAAAACTAGTCAACCTAGCAAGATGATAAGAAAAAAATAGAGGAGTGATTTGAACTAGTAATTTCAATTGCTAAGCGGGGAACCAATTTGCCTTTTCAATCAAAGGACCCAGTGAGCAGTAAAGAAGTAAGTACTCTAAACATTCCTTCATCTTCAACTTCAAATTCATAGACCAGTACTCCCCCTAAAAACTAGAATGATGAACTACCTTCCCTTGTTCTTAATTCATTTTAGACATTTGATATAATCGACCATGTCAAGAAAATCAAAATTCAAATGTCTAAATTTGAATTCCTACAATCCAACCCTGAATAGTTAGATAAATTAGTGGAATGTGTGAAGGATAAAGCCACCCTTGTAAGACAAGAAATTCTAAAAGTAACCCCTAATCCCCCCAAGAACACATCCACTTGGAATAACCTTGTCATTACTCCTCCAGCTACCCCTAAGAAAATAAAACCATTTTATGTTTCCCTACTGATAAATGGACACCAGATAAATAAATACATAATAAACTTAGGTACATCTGATAATGTCATGCTTGCCAAAGTGGTAGAATCCCTTAGTCTCACACTGACCAAGACATTTGGGAGATGTTTCTCCATGGAGAAAAAACAAGTGCCACTATTGGGACAAATCAAGAATGCCCAAATTGCATTTGTGGCATCTTCAGATAAGAAAATTAAGATGATAGTCCTGGTGGCCAACATCCCAGCCTCCTATAGCATTCTTCTTGGGAAGTTGAGCATGGACCTATCTGAAGCAAGGATCTTGGTCAAAGGTGTCATGTAGAGATTTCTCCCTAAGAAGGAAGCAAAATATCTTGTCACTCAAACATCAACGTTTGAAGCTCAGATTTTGTTTGAGTCTTCAAGCGTGGGTAATTACTTCCTGACTATAAAGGATGTTCCTATTCTAGCTGATGAAAATTCTAAAAATGATCATCTAAAAATTGGTTCAGACAGAACAGTAGAAGGATTTGTAGAACATAGTACAAGTGCAAAAGAATCCTCCCCTCTAATTAAAAGAAAATTTGAGGAAAGCATAGTTCTTGATGATGTATGGATACTGGAATTTGATGACAGCTATTCTTCTACTAGTTTTGGAGCTAGGATTGTTCTAATATCTCCTCAAGGAGATATTTTTCCTTCTTCATACAAGTTGTAGTTCAACAACACCAACAATACTGTTGAATATGAGTCATTACTTCTCGGATTGAAGACTGCTCAAGACAAAGGCATCAAACTCCTTCATGCCAAAGGTGATGTTAAACTAGTGGTTTGTTAGGTGAAGAACTTGTATCAAACCAAGAATGGAAGATTGCATCATTTACACAATCTAGTTTGGGATCAAATTGAAAGATTTGATGCTTTTAATAGCTTTGTAGTGCCTAGAGAATTCAACAACCAAGTTGATGCATTAGTTGTTCTAGCGAATCTCTTGGTTTCTCACCAATATTTCAAAGGAGACAAGTACACCATCAAAATAGTCTTTCAACCAAGTGTTCTTGACAATGCCAATCATTGGCAAGTGTTCAATGGTGACAACCAAATCATCACCTTTATAGAACAAAAAGACAACATTAAATAGCTTCACTTCGAAGGCAGTGAACCTCAAAAACTTGAATCAACCCCTATAACAAGTTCAGATGTAGGTGAAGAATTTTTATAGATTAAAAGGGAATAAAATTCCCAAAGGACTGGTTTCTCTTGAGAAGTTATTTGATAAGCATGACAGGTTCATCAAGCAATAATAAAAAGATTCAAGCTCCTCCCAGGAGTTTGATCAAATAAATTTGGGTACTAAGGAAAATCCCAAGATGGTGAACATTGGGAAGTGCTACACTCCAGAGGAAAAACTCAAATTTACTGACCTTCTTTGCCATTACATGGATGTTTTGGCATACTCTTATGATGATCTAAAGTCACTTAGGCCTAAATAAATTTTCCATGAAATTCTTCTCAAGAATTATTTGGTGCTTTACAAGAATAAATCCCGATAGTATAATCTAAAGATATCAAGTACTATTCTATCTAAAATACAAAAAATACTGAATGCTAGAATATTTTTCCTAATCCATCATTCCATATGGATTGCAAACATAGTTCCTATGAGGAAAAGGAATGGAAAAATTTGCCTCTATGTGGATTTTAGGAATTTGAATCAATCTTCCCTAAAGGATAATTATCTTCTACCCATCATGGATCAAGTCCTTCAGACGGTGACTGGTTCAGAGATGTTATCAATGCTAGATGGCTTCTCAAGGTACAATCAAGTGGAAGTCGGTGAAGTAGACCAACATATGACTATATTCACCACACCTTGGGGCACCTTTGTGTATTGAAGAATGCCATTTGGCCTGATAAATTCTGGTGCCACTTTTCAGAGAGCAATGGACCTTGCTTTCAAATATGAAATAGGTAAGTTCATTATGGTGTACCTTGATGATTTAATAGTCTTTTTCAAAAATCATCCTAATCATGTGCACCATTTGCAACAAGTGTTGGAATGATGTTGCTAGAATGGAATTTCTATAAATCCGAAGAAGTCTATTTTTGGGGTAACAAAAGGGAAACTTCTCAGACACATTGTATCCTAAGAAGGCATAAAGATTGACTCAGAAAGAGTCAAATCCATCTAGGGGCTTACTCTGCCCACAAGTAAGACTACAGTTCACTCTTTCTTTGGAAAGGTGAATTTTTTATGAAGGTTCATTCTTGAGTTTGTAGAGAAGACTCGCCACATTGTGGACATGATGAAGGGAAAGGCCACTTTCAGCTCTATTGAAGAGGGCAAATCAGCATTTCAAGACATCAAGACAGCTATCACCCATGCCCCAATTTTGGTTTGTCCAGATTATACCAAAGATTTCACAATGTACAGTTATGCTTTCGAGCACACACTTTCAGTAATTCTAGTTTAGCAGAATAAAGAAGGTGTGGAATCTCCCATAATCTTTATAAGCTATCCCCTCAAAGCTCATTAGCTAAAATATTCAAATCTAGAGAAGCATGCTTATGCAGTGGTAAAGGCAATAAAGCACTTCCATTATAACATCCTAAATTCACACATTATTGCCCTAGTTCTTGATACCACAGTTAAATCCATATTAACTCAACAAGAGTTTGGAACTAAAAGGGGTAATTGGATTGCTAAATCTAATAATTTGATCTTGTTATCAAACCAATGAAGCTTGTGTGGGGAAGGGGGTTTTGTCAATTGATTGTTGATAACAGACCAAAAGAAACAGGGCATAAAGAAGTAGAAATGGGAGACACACCAACAGTTCTCTTTGTCACCACTATGGATGAGTGGTATTTGAATATCACTCATTTCCTTATCTACGGTGAGTGTCTTACTTACCTATCTCATAAAGGAAAGAGGACTGTCAAGTTGAAAGCTGCCAACTTTATCCTATGGGACAACAGGCTGTATAAGAGGAACCTTGATGGTATTCCTTCACTACATGGATAAAGTGCAGTAGAACCAACTTTTGGAGTCCTTTCATAGTCTGGCCTATGGAGGAAATTTTTTTTTGCTTGTAACTACCTATAAGATCTTGCGAGCTAGGTATTATTAGCCTACTCTATTTCAAGATGCATACAAATATGTATGAAGATGTGAACTGTGCCAATAGTTCGTTGGAAGACCCAAGTTAGCTATTTTGCGTCTTAATCCAGTGGTAATAGAAGAGCTATTTTAGCAATGGAGAATTGATTTCATAGGTGTTGTAAACCTATCTTCAAGCACTGGACATGATTATGTCCTCACAGCCATATATTACTTCACCAAATGGGTGGAAGCTATTCTAGTTAAGCATGCTACTTCAGAAGTAGTATGTATTTTCCTCAAAGAAAACATCATTTCCAAGTTTGGGGTCCCAACCAAGATTGTGACAGATAATGTAGCCTATTTATCTTCCCATGAGATTATTCAGTTCTATTTTTATTATGGGATTACCCTCTCCCACTCCTCTAATTATTTTCCACAAGGGAATGGCCAAGCAGAATTGAGCAACAAGAACTTGGTGACCATCATCAAGAAGTTGGTAGATGATAACCAATGAACCTAGCATAAAGCATTGTTTGACACTTTATGGGTAGACAAAATTATGTCCAAGAGGGAAATGGGTATGTTAGCTTTCCAACTTTTGTATGGTCTCAATGCAGAGATACCAATCACCCTAAAATTACCAGCATTGAAATTGGCAAAGGTGGTCAAAGATTAGACATATGAAAGCTCCATCGACAAGAGGATCATGTGCTTGAATGAGTTGGATGAGCAACAAACTATGGTGGTGGACTGAATTGCTATGCATCAAAGTTTGGTGAAGAATCTTTTTGACCAGAAAGTAGAAACCCATGATTTTTAGATTGGTGATCAAGTTCTATTATAGGATAAGAGAAGAGAACGAAAGGGAATGCATGGGAAATTCGATTCCCTATGGAGAGGCCCATTTACTATCCATCAGTTCAATGGTGAAAATAGTTTCTTATTGAAGTATCAAGATGGCATGCCATTTTTTCTGCCTTATAATGGGCAGCATCTGAAGCACTTCAAATTTTGAAGTATCAGATAAGATTATGTTATACATATGTATATTTGTATAGTATTTAGTTCTATTTTGTGCTTTTCATTTTCATTTCTTTTTGGCAACTTTATTTTTTGGGTAGCATGACTCTGTAGCCCAATGGCATACTTGAAGGCACTAGAGATTCTAGTTTCTACTCCCTTTGATTGTTTTTACAATCGATGGAAGTTCCTCAATTGGAGCTAGTTGTTATTCCAAAAATTTGTCACTCATTTTTTGGGACAACATATCAGCTATTTTGATCTTGTAGGCCAAAATTCTCTCTTCCCTTCTAAAAAAATGTTTTGAGTGCTCCAATTCTTCAATTATTCAAGCTTTTTCAGCTAAGGGACTCACAAGTTCAATAGGTTCAACAACTTCAATATGTGAGCTCTCACAAAGAAATATGTTCCCAACACTTAGGCATTCTAAGGCTGGTTCAACATCGAATTTCAATCAAAAGACTTATCGGTGGGCTTCAAATAAAAGATTGAACCATTGAACCTCGCCTCCAAAGGTTCAAAAGTTCAATGACATAGGTAGACTTAAAAATTTGAGTGCTTCAGCAAGTTCAAAGTTCAACTACTTTAGAAAGTTAAATAAAGTTCAAAGGACCTAAAGAAAAGAAGACTTTGAAGAACAAAAGATTGAACTGTTGAAATGTTGAACCTTAAACCAGAAGAGTTCAAAGTTTAAAGGTTCAATGAGTTCAATAAAGAAAAGAGGACTTCAAAGAAAGAGAATGAACCGTTGAACTTTGAAATGAAATGGTTCAAGGTTCAAAGGTTCAAAGGTTCAATAAAGTTAAAAAGACTTAGAAAATAAAGGATTCAAAGAGCTAAGAAAGAAAGGTTGAACTGATTGAACCTTGAACTAAAATGGTTCAAAGTTCAAAGGTTCAACGAGTCCAATAGAAAAGAAAAGGATCTAGAAACTTCAAAGGACCAAAGGATTCTAAGAAAGAGAATGAACCGTTGAACCTTGAACTAAAATGGTTCAAATTTCAAAGGTTCAAAGGTTCAATGAAGCTTCGAGCGAAGGAAGCAGAAGATTCTAGAGACAAGTTTGAAGAGATGGTTCTATTAAGCATGGAATATACTGAGAGGGGGGGTGAATCAGTATATTATATATCTTATAAATCTTTCCTTTAACCAAATTCCACTTAATCAATCATTCAAGATATGCAATAAAACTCAAACAATAAACATCACACAAGATAGAGAGAGACACCAGATATAAGGTGGAAACCCAATGTGGGAAAAACCATAGAGAATCAATCTCAAATATATTTGTGAGAACAAACCCATAAGAGCACCATACCCCTTTGCCAAGTACAAACCTCAGCTACAATTCATGAGCACCAACCCATAGGAGCTTCAAATCCCTTTGCCAAGCACCAACCTATCTACTATTCATGAGCACCAACCCACAAGAGCACCAACCCCTTTGCCAAGCACCAACCCAGCAACAATTCATGAGCACCAACCCACATGAACACCAACCCCTTTGCGAAGCACCAACTCAGCAACAATTCATGAGCATAAACCCACAGGAGCACCAACCCCTTTGTGTATACCACACACCTATCTCTCAATGTTGCTATCTCAACAAATGATAGATCAATACAACATCTCCTTCCTCTCTCTCACCTTTGCTCTTCTAAGCTAGATATAACAAATACAAATCATATTCATCTCTCACAATCACTCTTCTAAGCTAGATATTACAATATCAAATCAACCTCTCTTTCTCATATTACAAATGGCTTCCCAAGCTTTTATTTATAGCATTCCAAATGACCTTCGGCCTTCCCCCTTTGTGACATTTCAATCCTCATGGAAAATGGCACCAATCTTGGATGACCCTTCATATCCAAGCATTTGAAAAGTCATGTGGTGACCCTTCATGACCAAAAACGTCCTTCCCACTTTTGTCCTTATCTTTGGTGACTTTTCATATTCCTTAAAGTGTCCCTTCATGATAAATTTTCCCTTACTCTTTTGTCTTCACTTGGTGACTCTTGGTATTCTGCAAGATGACTCTTCATGGGAAAATACGTCCCATCCTTCTTTTGTCTTTACCCCGTGGCTCTTTGATTTCTCCATGGGCCCTTCTTTTGTCTCATATGTAACCAAAAATATATTCATTAATATTAAATAAATATTAACTCATATTAGCCAAGATAAACAATATTAAATGCAATGGGGCCTTTATCACCAATAATGCTAAACCTTTGACATCAATGACAATATTTCCAATAGGTTCAAATGATTGAACCAAAGAAAGCAATTGAATCAAGGAAGTGATTGAACCAAAGAAGTGATTGAACCAAGGAGCTGATATGGACCACCCAAACCATTGAACCATTGAACCGATGCACCTCAAAGGTTCAAGGTTCAAAGTAGTCTAGATGACCAAGTGACCAATGACATCCCCATGGACGTCAAATTTAGGCTAATGAAATGCCCATTTATTTTCAAATAAGGCACTGAACCTGAAGACAAAAATTAGCAAACAGCTAAAGAAAGAGCCAAAAGATGCTATCGAAAGCAAGAAGATAGCTTGAGAGCTCAAATTGCAATAGAAAAGAGGGAAAGCTATAGGAAATACTAAAATATCTATAGGGGAGTTATTCTAGTAGGTGGAATAGTCCACCAAGTAGACATCTGAGCATGCTAACATTTAAAGGCGCAACCTATTTTTCTCCCTTTGAATAAAAGTGAGTGGATAGCCACGTACATATCTAGAAATAGACCAAATAACCCATCCTAAGGAGAAGACATTCGAGATGTTTTTGTATACCAAAGTCAAGGCTAATGACCTATTCCAGCATGGCCCCTTCACAGAACTAAAAATGCATATAAGGCATTGAATGCAGCATGGGCCATTCCATGAAACAAAGCACCCATGTCTTTCTTGGAATGTTATCTATTGTAGTATCTCTTATTGTTTTAAGGAGATCTCTCTATTATCGAAGCAAAACTCTGCCCAAATTGAAAGGCATTTTCCTGAGACTTTGAGCTCATATTGTTAATCATATTTCTTTATTTGAATGAGAAAATAAGTGACCTTTTAGACTTTGTGCTAGAATAGCTTGTGTTATTTAGGAAATTGTTCTTATGTCTATTTCCTAGAAGCATTCTTGTCCATTTAATTTAATAAGCAGAACTAGTGGAAGTAATCAAGAAGGTATCCTGAAGCTGACTGTGGAGAGACTTTATGCTGCCACAATTGTCTTTAGCATGTTTGTTTTTATATTTCTATGTAAAAGATCTTGAGATTAATTTGTGTCCCCATTGTCCTTCGTATATTTCACTCTTTGGTAGTTGAGGTGGAGAATTTGTGTTGCACTTCATCCTACTGTGTTTTTGCATCCAGTTATTATTACTACCAGAAATAATTCCTACTATTTGTTGTAAACCACTTCTAAAAGAAGAGAAGTGCCTTCTGTCATTTCATAGGATTTCTCCTTTGTTTGTGAACATCATCTTTGAAAAAAGAGAGATGGATTGTGTTGTCTTACCCTTGAGTGTTATTTTCAACAAGCTATTTATAGTATATATATATACTATAAATAAGTTGAAAATAACACTCAAGGGTAGGACAACACCATCCATATATATATATATAGTACCTTATAGTTATAGGAAACCTCCCCTTGATGAGAGGAGATATTTGTCCCCCTTTTGATGTGGTAGACCTGCACATTTGGCCGATCAATCTCCTTATGCTGTGGTTGAAACAACGTATTTTGCCCATCAGTTAACTAGTGACAAAATATTCACCCAACATTTTTGATAATGTCCTAATCTTGTATAGTGAATATCAGACCCTATCTTAGCCATATTAGTTAGTTTCTAGCTATATCTTCTTTTATATCTCTTATTACTATTTTTAGAAAGATCAAAATTAAAATCTAGTTTACATAAATTATTAGCTTAATTATTGCATATTTATTTACTAATTTTACTACTCAAACCCTTTAACTAAGTTAAGAATAATACACCAATATTCCCAAAATTGTAAAATCATACAGATCTATAGAAGTGTATGAGGAAGTAATAAAAAAGAGAAGATTCCAATTTTAATTTGTTTTTGCAACTCATAGGGGAGATCATACGGTTTAACAAAAAATTAAGGGTTTAAATATTAAAAAGTAAAAGACCAAATTTTTATTTGATTTTGCTCAAATTTTAAAAACATTGTACAACCTTATGTAAGATTAGAAGGTTTGAAATTTTGAAAAATCAATTGGTGACAATTTTTGATGTTTTTCTCAAATTGAAAAGAAGGATTAAAATTTTAAAATTAGAAAAAAAAAATTGCGAATTTTCTTTTCAATTCATTTACCTTTTCCAGGAGAGTTCATCCAATAACATTACAAGGTGATTTAATAAAGGGAGTTACAATCGATAAAGGTGGTTGAGATATCTATTAAAATTTGTACGAGATATCAAAAAAGCATTATTGTGATTTACATATGAAAAATTATGACTATAGCTTTTTGATGTGATTTAAATAATTTATTTTAGCTTTAAGTTATTTCATTTTTTCAATTTTGCAAATAAAGTATTATTGTGTAAATATCTCCCAATTTTTAATTTTATCATAAAATTTAATGTCTTCATCCTCTACTCTAGAAAAATAAATTCTAAGTAAAGATAAAACAAACATGAAATCCCAATTTTAGGGTGTGACACCTCTCTCACCTTTGTAATCTAATGTGGAGAATATTACAGATATCAATCTAGGTCATATTGACTTAAACACATTTTGCGAGAGAATGAATGTAGTGAATAAAATTGACTTTAGTCATAGCATATCTGATAGTGGATTAGCATAAGCTGTAGCTTTTTTGATTTCTATGTGATCTCCTGAATTGGTCTTAGTCATGGAAAATCATTATAATTCAGAGATGAGGGAAGTGAGAGATTCATAGGGTGAGTTGGCGGCAAGTTTAGCTCTAGAACACATAGATAATATGTTATAACTTCTAGATTGGGAATATTTTATGCATTTGACTCTTGAGTTTTCTCAAAGCTTTTGGGATGATAATAATATCTCCTATGCTAATCAAGTTAACAATGGGTGGTTGACCAAACCAAAAAATTATTCTACATGACTCTAAAAGAATCTTACGAGATATGATTATAAGAATGAGATAAATGACATAATAACACTATTATACATAATATTGGGGAGTCTAACAGTGAACATGTTTTAGGCATAGATTTATAGGTTCATTTTAATCATTCATAAGAATAAGAAATATCTCAATTGGGGACAACTAATTATTGATGCAATCCATAAATAACTAATAGAATTTAAAGTCACATAAAAGTTTTATATGACTTCATATTTGTCTATGTTGTGTCTAGTTGAATATATTTTTATGGATTGCATAGATTGGGTGTCTTAGAGAAAACAAAAGTATATGATTTCTATCCCTAACTTGCATTAAAAGAAATCACCCGACATTTCAAAAGGGTGAATGTTTATTTCATTCATTTTGTCATTCAATTGTTTGAGAAATATCTTTTCAACATGAGGATATAAATAGTGGCTACCATGAAAATAACTAATTGGGGAACTTGGTTCATATAATTCTAAACTTTTAGTTATTTGAGAATTATTTGCTGTGAAATTGCTTCTTATATGATTTCATTATATATCAGTGATAAGTGGGCATTAATAGAAATGGTGAGTCAAATTTTTGAAACACATAAGTTTTTAAAAGGTTGACACATAAAAAAGGTGGCAGGTATACTTGTCCATCATTGATAAAATCCAAAAGAGTGGAGTAATATATGTTTCATTGTAATTTCAATACTTTTGAGAGTAAATTTTCATTTGATATAAGAGGCTTAATTAAACATAAACTTGGGCCTTCATTCCAAAATATATCACACTTTGAGGATTACTGGATGGATTGTGATGATGAGAAAATGGTTAGAATCAAGGACTGTTCACAGTTTATCATGAAGTAGATAGTCAAATTTGTCATAATAAAAGTACAAAAGTAGTTGGTGGATGATGATGTCACATTAGATCCCATATTTTAGAAGAAATAATTGCAAAAAAACCACTACTCATAGTCCATTAGGATAATAAATAATCTACTTCTCTTAGAAGTAGAATGAGGGTAGTACTCAAAAGGACTCTCAAGTAGTTGAGGAGTAAATGAGTAGATGTTGGAAACATTGATTTCCCTACACCTCATGGGGAGGATGAACTTGGTAGCCTCTACAAATAATAATATGATGAAGTATAAAAAGTAGATGAAGTAGGTGCAAGTGGATAACCCCTGATGATAGAGGAAGCACAAGAACCAAAATCTATTCAACAAGACATTCCATCATGAAGGGTTCTCAAGCTAAAGATAAAGAGGTTAGGTAAAAATATCTCCTCTTATCTTAATCCTTGAATTCCTCGAGAAATTCATGTCAATAATTTTTTGCATTATTAAGAGCTTGTAGAGAATACAACCCAATAATTACTTGCTTTAAAAGACATGTTACTTCCTATATCATCTATTTTCCCACTACAAGAGATCACTCTTATTTCTTTGATTTCTCCCTCAAATGTTGTATTTCCTATTGTCTCCTATCTAATAACTCCAATTGACACAATTATCAAACATGAACAAAGAGAATCATCTTTTCAAGGTGCCACAACTAAAAAGACACCTTATTCCACCCTAGTGATGTTGGCCCCACAAGTTTCACCTTTTTCCCCACCTCCTTTGAGCACAAAAACTTTAAATTAGTTGTCCATAGTGGTAAATAAAACAATGAAATTTTTTGAACAAAAAGAGGTTGAATTTGGGACTTTGAAAATCTTAATTACTTTTATGAAAAGATCAAATAAAGCAAGAACCATCTCATGAATGGTAACAAATGAAAAAGAAGAGAAATATGTAGAAGTGGTAATTACCATATTTTAAAAATTAAAATACAAAATTATATTTGAAGACTATCAATTTTTTAGAGATCACTTGGGAAAGTCTATCAGAGAAGGGATGAAGGGAGATGTACATTTAGAAATTGGCACATTTTTGAGAAAATGGATAAGGATAAGGCAATGAAGGATGAGTTAAAAGAAAAAGTGGAATATTTGAATTTAGTGATACAGAGGTTGATTAAACTAATTCAACCAAATATTTAATTCATCAAGTATTCACACTAAAATGTTAGATAAAGTGAAAGAGATAGGCCAAATGCGCAATGCAATGAAATATTAGATCAAGAAGATAATTGATCAGGGAACCTCACCAATTCTTGATGCATCTATAATGGTCTCTAAAGTTTGATCATAATGTGAATAGGTAATAAGAAAGGAAAGTGGATATGTGAAGGAAATATATAACTAGGAGGAATTCATCCCTAAGTTTATTGAATTCTCAAAATTTCCCTCTCTTTACCTTATTGAGAAAGGAATCATAAAAAGGAAGAAGTTATTTATTAAATTGAATTCCTCTCAACCACAAAATTTAGTATTCAATCACTTCAAGAATACCTTAAGAAATTCAACAGTGTAAAGTCACTTAGGAGTGACGTAATGATAGAAATTGATATTGAAGTCATAATGTTGAAATGTCCTTTTTTCAATGACATAGATCTAGGTGGAAATCTTGTTTCAATTGAAACTATGATCAAAGAATTAAAAAATCACATTTAGGGATTTGTTAATCCCATATCTACATTTGATCATGAGAAACTTCATCACTTGGCCAAATACCAAGTCAATGCTAATAATATTGACTTGAAGGTGAACAAGCTCAAAGCAAGTTTTAGGATATGAGAGAATTAAATTGCTCAACATATAAGATGAACCAAATGAAGATTTGATAAGGGTGATTCTCTAAAGATATTGAAAAATTTATAAATGAGAAAGAGTTGTCAATAAAGTGGTAAAAAAATTGAAGTTGTTCTCAACACTCCAATGTTTTCTTCTCATATTTATTTTGCACCTAACTTGTATTGTTGCATTGTATTTCCCCTTGAAAATTTATGTTATCACTTTTTCCAATTGTGTCTTCTGTAAATTCACCAACTTGATTTTTCAAGTAGTGAAAATTTATAGTATACTTTTAAAAGCAATGTAAAAACACCAAATACTTTTTCAAGTGGTGTTAAGTGCTCAAAACACTTTTGCACCCTTTCAAGTTGTAATTTGTCATTGATGTTTTTACAACTTTATAAAAAATCGAAAATGTGGTTTTTCACCTATTGACCATTTTGATCACCATTGGAGGAGAAAATTTTAGTTATGTATACAAGGTTTCATGTAGACATGAAGGCTTTTCAAAGTTCTAGTTTAAGTTCAGCAAGGTGAATGCAAGGGACTTTACATATTTTCAAAAAGTTGGATTTCACACTTTTGTTCAAAATTTACTCTTCATGTCTTTTGCAAAGAAGAGTCAGAGTTATTTTTATGTTAATTTATTCAAAGGATTCATATATTTTTCCCAAGTATTTTAATCTTGAAAAAAAGTGTGTTGAGTTAGTCTTAACTTTTATTCAGACAAATTTTTTGAAGGCTTAGGTATTCAAAACAATTATTCTAATAAAATCCATGAATATTTGTTAAGGATTTTGGTATTTAGAGAAAATGCTCAAAGAAAATGTTTAGAAAATGTCACGAGACATGAATCTAAGCTTGAGCACCAAGTAAAAAAGATGAAGGCCTAGAAGATGAGTTAGATCTTCACAATAAGATGAGTCAGAGCTTCACAATAAGATGAATCAGAGAAAAATTCAGCATTTTTCAGCCCCAAGCCTATATAAAAGTCTAATGAGATAGTCATTTTTATTTAAACATTATTCAAGAAAGTTCTAGATCAAAAAAATAAAATAAAATATCTAGGTCAGTAAGATGCTTCAACATTTCAAAATCCTAAAAACTTAGATTCCCATAACCATCTGTACAAGTGAAAAATATTTCAGGTAAGTAGGATAATGGGATGATGCCACTTGTCACAATCCTACTATTCCTTAGCTAGTTATAGCCAACGTATTCATTTCAACCAAGGGGAAAATTTTCCAAAACTTAGCCATTTTTTCATTCACATAGAGCATGAAGACTTTGTAAAACACAAATCATGGAAGATTTGAAACTTTGAAGCTTGGGTGAAAGCCAAACCCTCTGAGGTCCTGAGTCCCCAAGATGATGCCACATGGTGAAATCCTAGTGACCTAACATCATGAATCCATACATGTATTTTGAGATCTCCAAGTTCTTGAGTGAATGAGAATATACCACATGGAAATTTTTAAGATCCCTTAATCTAGAAGGCAAAGCCATGTCTAAAAGAGATAATCATCAAGATGTAGGCATGTGGCAATAATGATGTCATTAATATACTAGCTTAAATTTGATAGCCCATCTGATTATTAAAACTATCAAAGGCTAAGGATTGACTACATAACTTAATATATTCATAAAATCAAAGTAGATCAACATGAAAATCATGGCACAACTCAACTCCAACTAGAAATGTGATGAGAAGGCAATAGAATCTACCCCCTTGTCATCATGAAAATGAATGCATACACAAGCATGTAGAAGAGAAGTTACCAGCTTAAAAGGAGATGACATGTCAATTATGTAGGCATGGCCATAGAAATACCAATAATATATTCTCACTTCTTCCCCCCTTCCCATCTCATGATTCAAATTTGTAATTTCTTTGTTAGTGGGTATAACCAGTCAAGAGCCCAAACTCTCTATTTTGTCCTATTTAAGTAGCAAAATTGTAATTAGTAAGGGACTCTCTTTTAGCACAAAAATGCTATAGAATTTTCTTTGTATAGGATACTTATTTTGAGTATGATTAAACTCTACCTTTATTTAATGCTAGCTCTTTCAAGCCTTTTGATTAATATAAGACTAAAATTTACCTTCTTTATGCTAATATGCTTATGTGATTTTTATGTTTAGTTGATATCCATTTGTGATAGAAGTTGTTCTTCCTCTTATATGTCCTTCATTTTCACCTTGTTATTAGTAGGCTAAATTTTATACAGGTTATATGTTATGTTGACATTATCTAGGCTAGTAAATTATTATGGAAACCAACTGATTATGTCTGATTTAAGACCTTTTAGTTGTCCCTTCAATATACTATGTGTAGAATCACAACCTTCATATGAAATAATGATGTATGAACAACCTTTTTAGAGGAGAGTGTAATAAATTCATAGCCAGATTTTAAGTCATTTAGTGTTGTTAAGAAGATAGTGTAGGGAGCATAAATAATTGGTGTATCACCTTTCTTAAGTTTTAGGTTATGTTTTATTCCCTGTCTACCTTTTCCTACACGTGTAGTAGTTTAATGTTAGTCTAGGTGATCCATTAGAGGAAGCCATCCTTATCTAGAGGTTCACTCCAACTACAGGTGACCCACATCCTTGGAGTGTTCCCATTATATCATCTAAATGAGGAAGGCCTAAACAACCTCGTTAAGGGTGTAATTTAGATTGATAATAATTTTTAGCATACCCAATGAGACCTCTACTCAAATCCATTAAGTTAGAAGGTTTTAGTTGATAATTTGGTGCTACTCTTGGTAATCTTTAGTGTTGAATACATTAAATAAGCACCTGATGACTCCAAATATTTTTGATCCCCAACAGACTAGTCTTGAAATATTTTCATGTTGAGAGCAACAAGAACTTATTCAAGAGATCATTTCTAGTTTGTTGAATTATCTACACCTCCTTCCAAAAGGAGAGTAACTAAAGAATCCTTATATCCTATAATAATGATCTAAATACGTTAGACAACCTTCCTCAAGAGCTCAATCTACAACCCCTTTTGGTAGATTTCCCTGACCAAGAGTAGGATTTCTTCCAGTCCTTTACATGGATGTCCCTATAAATTAGGCCTTTATTCCTTTCAATAGAAGAATCCTACTAAACCTTGATCAATATGATTATATACATATTTCAACCCTCAAGAGTATTCCTTATTTCATTAGAGGGTATACTGACACACCTGTAGAACACATTAAAGATGTGGCTAATGTCTATTTAGTATATCATGTTACTAAAGAAAACATGGATCTTAGACTTTTACCCTCCTCATTCAAAGCCAAATCCCTCCAATGGTATAGTAAATTTTAGCCTAGTTCTATCAACTCATGGGATGAGCTAGGAGAATCTCTGTGTGAGCAGTTTGAAGACAAGTTAGACCATTTGTCTCTAGTAGAGCAACTAATTACTATTAAGAGTGTACCACATGAGTACATGACTAAATTCAATCTTAGATTTTAGAGGGCATGGGCTAGGATCCCATTACGAGTGAGGCCTACACTGGAATATGATTTTATTTATTATATTAGAGAATTGAATAATGATGTCTCTATGATGATCGAATTAATGGGTGGTAAAACATTACTAGATGCTTATGGGGTAGCCATTATAGCTAAAAATAATCTTATTCAGGTTGGGAAAATTACACCAAGGCCTCTAATGCCTCTTTTCCCATAAATTTAACCTACTTTACTACCTCAAATACCTACATTAATAGATATTCTAGTGCCAACTAGCTAGCCACTACACCAAGATAAAGCTACTCCTAGCCCATCAAATGACCTAAATAGGTTAAAATCCTTCTCTAAACTTTTGAAAATAATTTGGTTACTCTTGAAGGGCAATGGGTTCAAAATTATAGGCCATATCAAACACCTTACGAACCTTATCATAATAATAAGCCTCCCTATCAAAGAACTTATCAGAATAATAGGATACCATATCAGGCAAATCTTAAAGGCTAGGGCCAAGTTTATCCTATAAATCCTTATCAAGATTTTAATCCCAATGATACCAACACATTTAAGTCCTTAATCCTTATCCAAAATAACCTAGCACTTGATTATGAATGTTGCTTCCCCTATAATCTTCCTCATTTCCAAACCACATGTCCTAATGGTTTCATTAACCAAGCATTGATAGTGCAAAGCATAACACTACCATAAGAGACATAAGCTAAATCACCACAACAACCACAAGCTTTTCAAGAGCCAGTGTAAAGTGATGCTACACTTCTAAATTGGCAAAGGGATGAGTATTATGGAGTAAATTAGTTTTATGGTCAAAAACAAGTTTTTTTCTTTAGGGGTGGTGGCCAATACTAAATCCAGGAAAAGGGTTGTGGAGATTGAACTAACATCTAGTGAGTATCATGCATAATATTTTCATATGTTTTAAGAGGTTGTTGATGCCACTTCAGCTCCAAAGGTGCAAGAAAATTATAATAATCATACTCTAGTAAGTAAAGAATAACCCAAAAACCATTCTCAACCAACATAAATGCAAGTAGGTACTTCTACTACTAAGGTACAAAAAAAAGGTTAGAACATCCCCATTTAATATTCTTGAAAATATGAAGGAAAAAATATGAATATACCCATGTGGGATTCCTTGTCCATTCTATGACAAAAGGACCTATTACAAGCTTTGTATAAACTTAATCTTTCTAAAGAATCAATAAAGGAATAGCCAAAGGTAGTGCTCATAAATACCTCTCAATCAAAGGAAAATCAGGGAAATAAAGGTGTGAAGCCTCTACCATTCTATGTTTTTTTGATAATTGGTAGTTATTTATCCCATAATTACATGATAGATTTAAGGACTAGTAAATAAGTGATGCCAAAACAAATATTAGACTAATTGGGTTTGGAATATGAATCACTCTCTAAAGGAGTGGTTCAGTTGGATGAAACAACCATTAAGACCCTTGGTTTCATAAAGGGTTTAGACCTCACCTTGTATGCTTGTCCTAAATTTTACATTCCCTATGTTTTTTCCATAATTGATCTCCCTCAATACTTTGCCTTGTGCCTTTCTAAGGAATTTACTACCAAGATTGGAGGATACCTATCATCTTATTAGTATCACATGATCTTTAGAACTAGGTATGACACTAGAGTCACCATGAGGTTTGAGCTAATTTCTAAGAACCATATGTAACCTTATGTGACAAACACCATAAATGCTAATTATACACTCTTTGACTAATAAGACCATCTTATTGAGATAAAATAAATTACACCCCTTGAAGGAACACATAGTTTACTACTTGATGAATGGGGGACTGATCATCATGGGTTTGACCCTTATAGGATAATTGAAGAAGCTGGTTTGGGTAATGATTACTTGAACAAAGAAAATTACTTCATTCCAAATCCTATGAAGACTGTTTAACATAATGATGTAGTATGGAAGATGAACTTTGACTAATTTATAAGTAGACATGGAGTAGGAGGTGTCATGTTGGTGTCTCCCTTGAAGGAGAGGTAGTATTCTACCCTAATATTTTAGTTTAGCTACACCAACTCAACCAAGTATGAATATCTTACCCATGGTCTATAATGGGACAAAAAGAGGAGAATTAAACATCTCCAAGTCTTTTGAGATAGTGAGTTAGTTTTGAACCAAGTAAGAGGGTAAAATGTGATAAAAAATTAGTTATTGAAGTCTTATAAACATAGATTTTAGGACCTCATAGAGGAATTTGAAGCATTCAACATCTAATCCATCCTAAGAGAAATGAATAAACAAGCTAATATACTAGATTTTATTAGTTCTCAATTTGACATTATGGATGATATCAAAAGTAACAAGATACAAAAACATATCAAGGTTGTTATGAGATATTCCATACTTGATAACACCACCAATTGGTAGGTGTTTGATAGTGATCAATATATTGTCCTTTTCTTGAAAGAAGACATTAAATTTTATACAAGAAATTAGGATAAATTAAAATAGTAATATAATGACCAGGTCATTCATTTGAAGTCAAATAGAATTCTAAAGGGGTTGATCATGATTGATTTTTTTAAATGTTGATGATTAAGTTAGAGGCGAGAAAGTGAACATGAAAATAAATCAAGAACACAATAAAAGAATTGCCATCTTCAAGAATAGACTCCACCTTGTTAAGGTATGTAATAAATAAAAAAAACATGCATTTACTAAACTCTACCATGAGTTTGAGGACATATTTGTATGGGAATACAATGATCTCAAATGGTTTGAACCTAGTTTGGCACAACACACTATAGAGATGATTTTTGATACCAAACTATTTAGGTAGAAATAGAGGCCCATAAACCTCAAGATAGAGCCTCTTGTGAGGAAATATTTGACCAAGTTTATAGAGGCTAGGACCATATTTCTAATTACGCATTCATCTTAGGATACCAACTTGGTCCATGTAAGGAAGAAGAATGTATAAATAAGGACGTGTTTTGATTTCAATGACTTAAACTAAGCTTCATTGAAGGATCACTACCCACTGCCTTCCATGGAGTTGATATTACAAATGGTGGATGGTGCAAAATGTTTTCCCCTCTTGGATGGCTATTCTAGATATAAGCAAATTCTAGTGAAGGAAGAAAATTAGTTCAAGACAACCTTCACCAATAAATGGGGAAATTATGTGTATAGAAAAATACCCCTTGGTTTATCTAATGTAAGGGAAACTTTTTATAGGGCCATGGACATGGAATTCTAGGGACTAATCAATGATAGTTTACTTATTTATTGTGATGATATTAAAATATTTTATAAACATTATGATGATTATCTGACTCAATTCTAGTAAGTCTTTGAGAGATGAAGGCAGTTTGGGGTCTCACTCAACCTTAAGAAGTGTATTTTTTTAGTCCATGAAGGCAAGTTTATAGGCCATATTATCTCCAATAAAGGGATTGTAATTGATCCTGAAAGGGTAAGTGTCATTCTAGTATTATCCTTGCCTAATCACAAGAAAAGGTTACAAAGATTATTAGGAAGGATCAACTTCATTATAAGGTTTGTTCCTTATTTTTCTAATCTTAAAAAGCCTCTAACTATTATGTTAAAGAAGAATCAGATATTATATTGGTCTAAGGAAAGGGAAGATAGATTCAAAGAAACTAATCAATCCATATAATAGGATCCTACCTCATGAATCCATATTTCTCCAAAGATTTTACTCTCTATGCCTTTGGAGATATGACACTATTTTAGCTATGCTAGTGAAAAAAATGATGAAGACATGGAGAAGCCAATAAATTTATTTAGCCATAGATTTTAAGGTTATGAATTAAATTAATCCTTTGTAAAAAAATAAGTGCTGATTATTATATGAATTTTGAAGAAGTTTAGACACTTTCTATCTAATAATAAATTACATTTACTTATCTCTCACCTTATTTTCAAAGAGTTCCTTCTAAGAAAAGATTTGAATGAAAATAACATAGGGTAGATTAGAAAGGTGATGGAGTATGATGTGGACATTAAAGTCACAAAGCTGGTAAGAGGTAGAGGTTTGTGTGAGCAGTTGGCTTCATATTTTTAAAATGATAAGAATGTTGTCTTAGTGCTCCAAGATGGATAACATCTAGTTGTACATTTGTTGCCCACTAGTTGGACCTAAGATATGGTTAACTTTCTCTAGACTAATGAGTGCCATAAATTATTTAATAAGGCCAAAAGAAGGTATTTTATATTGTAGTCAATCCTTTATGTTTTGATACATGGTATCCTATTTAGTAAAATTGTAAATTGTATTCAGTTGAGATGTATACAGATAAGCTAGATTGAGAGGGTTATAGATCAATTTCATGATGGACCATCTAGTGGACACTTTTACACAAGGACTATAGCCATGAAGATAATGAGGGAAGGATATTACTAGCCTAATCTATTTATAGATGTGTATGCATGGGTTAATAATTGTAAAAAATGTGCCTTCTTTTATGGTAAATAGATGTTATCATCTTTCCCCCTCCATCTCATCCAAGTAGAGTAATCATTCATGCAATGTGATTTAGATTTTATAGGGATTATTAACCCTCCTTGTAGTTTAGGCCATAAGTGGATCTTAACAACCATCAACTACTTTATAAATTAGACAAAAGTAGTGGATTTGAAGGAAGTAAATGAGACCAATGTATTGGATTTTTATGAAAAACATAGTCTCTAAGTTTGGGGTGCCTTATATAATCATTTTTGATAATTTAATAGCCTTAATTATCACTAAGATAGCTCATTAGGTAGTTAAACATGGAATTTACTTGAGTACCTCATCCAATTACTATCCCTAAGGAAATAGCCTAGCAGAGCCCACAAATAAAAATAAAATCAAAATTATCAAGAATACTATGGAGGAAAGTTAGAGATCCTAGAATACCAAGTTGAATATAGCCTTGTGTGATGACATAATCACCCCTAAAAGGAATATTAATAATTATCCTTACATTATTATTTATGGTAGAGAGGCAAGATTCCCCATATCTCTTAAACTTCCATCTCTAGACCTTGTCCATCAGCTAGAAATGATGGAAGTGGATGTCATGGTAGTTAAATTTATAGAACTGATGGAAATATATGAAACAAAAGACCAAACTATGTGTATAATGGATCTTTATTAAGCTCAAGTGAAGAAGTCTTTTAACAAAATATCATGCCATAAAGTCTTCCTTGAGGGAGACCTGGTATTAAAGTGGGTTGATGATATATTCAAACTTGGAAAGAACATCAAGTTTGATTCCTTATAGATCAAACCTCATGTCATCATTAGATGCAAATAATCCAATTTATTTAAACTCTCCAAGCTAGGTGGGGAAGGGCTATTTCACTCTTTGAAATAAACATGTTGAGTTAGTAGGATCTTATGTCCAGATAAATTTTTTGAAGGCTTAGGTCTTTAGAATAATTGTTCAGACAAAATCTATGAAGAGTTATTAAGGCTTTTGGTCTTCAAAGAAAATTTTTAGAGAAAATGTTCAAAAAATGATATAAAGCAAGAGCTAAGATTGAACATCGAGTAGAAAATTTGAATACCTAGAAGATGATTCAAAACTTTGTAAGAGGATGAATCAAAGAAAATATCAACATTTTATAGCCTTGGGCCTTAAAAAATTCTAGCGGGAGTTAGTCATTTTTATTCAAAAGTTATCCAGGGAAGTTCTATGTCAACATAAATCTAAAAGCTCTAGGTTAGAAAGATGCTTCCATGTGTCACAATCCTAAGAACCTAAATCAACAGAACCATTTGTATAAGTGTAGAATCCTCTGGGTAAGTTGGATATTAAGATGATGCATGTGGCACAATCTTGTCAATCCTTAAAAAAGAACAACCAACAACTTCATTTTAGTCAAGGGGAAACATTTCCAAGACTTAACCATTTTTCATTCATATGGAACATGGAGACTTTGAAAAAATTAGAGTGTAGAAGATTTAAGACTTTGAAGCTTGTATGAAATCCAAAACCTCTAAGGTCTCAAGTTCCCAAGATGATGCCATGTGGTGAAATCCTAGTGACTCGACACCATAGAGCCATCCATGCAGTTTGAGCTCTCCAAACTCCTGAGTAAATGAGAAGCCATCATATGGAAATTTATGAGAGAACTTGATCTATACGATGAAGCCATGGATCAAATTGATAAGACCCAAGATGAAGGCATGTGGTAATGATGACATCATCCATGTACTAGCTTAAATTTAATGACCCATCTAACCAACAAAACTATCAAAGGTCGAGGATCAACTATGTAACTAAATTGATGCATAGAATCAAAGTAGCTCAATGTGAAAATCATGGTGCAACTTGAATCTAACTAGAAAAGTGATGAGAAGGTAATGGAATTTACCCTTAGTCATCATGAAAATGAATGCATCCACAAACACATAGAAGAGAAGGTGTAGGCTTAAAAAGACATGACATGGCAGTTATGTAGGCATGGCCATGGATATCCCAAGAAGATATTCTCACTTCCTCCCCACTTCTCAACTTATGATTTGAATTTATAACCTCCCTATTAGTGGGTATTGTGATAATAGGAATTTGACAATAGAGAGGAAGTTAGTCTTGTTTTAGTCCATAAAATAATGAAATGAACACACTAACATGATAACATCTATAGCCTAGATCATAGGGGGAGATTCATTAAAAAAACCAAATAAAAAACACAACTAAAATACAAAAGATAAAAAATATCTTACCTTCCTTGAAAGATCTAAATGATTAGTTGTGTGGCTTGCTTGATTTGTGCTCAAAGAGTCTTTAGCAATGGAGTTTATATGGCTCCCTGTCTCCTTAGCACCATTGTGGATTATGTTTTTTTGGATCAATATTTAGGAATTATTAAATTATTTATATGAATCTCATGGAACAAAACCTATATTATAACTCTATAATTTCCAAGCCCTTTTTTCAATATGCAATGGCTTGTATGTATAGGATTAGGAACTAACCCTAACTCAAGGTGAGTTAAAGTGTAGTTTAAACATAAAATGGGCTCAAACATAACCTATTTGAGTTAAAATAACCCTAGTAGAGTTAAAAGGTGTCAATTACTCATCATTTGTAAAGAATAGGCATGAGTCTCTAAAAAGAGATACCTTCCAAAAGCTTGACAACTTGCAAAGGTAATCATGAAAAGCTATGGTATTTAATATTTTTTAATTTTTTAGTAATTCATTAATTACATATGGATAATTCAACTAGGCATTTAATTTGTCTTACATTGTTAATTAATTATGATTAGCCATTTAGCTCTTTCAATATTTGATTTTATGTGTGCAAGTGCCCCACTTAATAAGTATATAGGCCAAACTGCATGTTATGATGTTGTAGGATGATTAGAGATGAATCTATGAGAGGTTATGGTTTCATATTATAGGATACCCAAATTAAAGATGTCTCAACATGATTTTGAGCTTTAAAAAATGATGCAAAATTAAATTTAAGATGTTTAATGATTCTTAGGTTTAATTTGTAATGATTGGTAGGAATCAGTCTGACATCTAGTTGAAGGCAATTGGTGGCTAGTTTTAGGTGTCTATAGTTTTCCCATATTTGGGGAGGCATTGTAAGCTATAATAACAATAAAATATTATCAAAGGATGAAAATGTCTTGTATGATTACAACTTCAACACCAATGGATGAATTATAGGTGCCCCTTCGAAAGAGCGATTGGCAAAGGGGTCAATAATTGGTCCCTTACAAGGAAGAAATGAGGGGACCAAAAATAAGAAATGGGGTGGAAGGGACTAATTTTCCCATAGAAGGTTATAATCAGTGGCATATGAATCTACTCCATTTGGGCAGACAAATAGGATGATTTTCCCATAGGTAGTTATAATCATCAATGCAGGTGGAACAAAAAAGGTAATGATTTACCCAAAGGTAGTTATAATAATTGAAAAAGGATTAGGGTAATAAGAGAATGATTTACCCAAAGGTGGTTATAATCATCAAAATAGAGAAATAATTATGTCCAATATGAATTTATAATCATTAGAAGGATAAAAATATGCCCCAGTTGGGTGGATAGAGATAATGGTTTGCCCAAGGGTGGTTATAAGCATTATCACAATGAAAATGTGCCCCAGATGGGTATAAGAAAGAGAATTATTTTCCTTGAGGAGGTTACAATCATTAACCTTCAAATAGATGGAAATGTAATGATTCAATCAAAGGTAGTTATAATCATTGGTAATGAAAGTGGGATGGTATACAATGTTTTGCCCAAAGGCAGTTAAAAGCATTGTACCTCAATTATGACAAACATGATATGGAATATGATGGAAAATTAGTACATAGGAGAATTTTTTTTTTGGGAAACCTAATAGGAGGGAGAATCTCATCTAAACTAGCAAGGGGAATTTTTTTCATTATTTAATTACTCTATCAAGGATACGATTTAAATTAGATTAGGAGTTGTTTGGTGCCAAAGAGATATATTATTGTTGCATTTTCATGTAGACTCCTCAAGCTGATTTTTTCTATAGCACATGATAGTAGGCACCATGATAACTTAGACAAAATATGCATATGGATTGACATGTGATCCAATACTCAAGTGATAATAATGAAGAAATGATAAAAACCATGATGACAATGTTGACATATGAATATGGATAGATTCAAGAATAATATGCAAGGTATCACCCAATAAATGCACATAAATTGAATCAAGGCACAATAATAAAGCAAACAAATAGGCAAACAAAATAAAAAACCAAGAAAAAAAAGAATAAAATAAAATAAAAAATAAACAATGGTTAATCACAAGGTTAGCACAAACAAACAACACATAAGATGATGATCATTACCCCTAGCGTATAGGAAATAATGAAACAAACAAATAGAATTGGGGGATAAAAGAAAAGGAAGGGGGTGGTTGAGCTAACTCTAGATGCACTAGGAAAGTGGATGCTAACTACATAGTTTCATGGATGTAATATCCACCAAAAAATTTAGGCCAAATGTAGTTCTTTCAGGAAATGGGTTAGAAGAAAATAATGAGAAGAAAATATGATGCATGCTATAAAATAATATGGGAATAGACTTGAAAAATAGAAAGAGTATTGGAAATCAGGCCAATAAGGATGAGGAAACTAAGTGACAAGTAGTTGATTGTGAAGTATCTTGGTATCCCAAAATCCTTAAGGCAAAGAAGTGGTCAATGTTTAGGATTTTATAATATGGTTTTCAATTATTTTTGGAATTTTTTATGTATCTCAAATAAATTTATATTGATGAGATATGAAATGGTCCAAGCTCACAAAATGGTGAAATCATTCAAACTTAAATTTCTTGAAAAATAATGAGAGCATGGCTTAGGTTACTCTTAAAATGGCAAGACCATGGAAAGGGTGACTGAGCTGGCCTCAACATGAATCGAGTGCTACCTACATAGTCCTAAGATGGGACCTCAAGTCACTATATTTCTACCTTTTAGTTGTGGAATTTGACAAAATGTAACAACCAATTCAAAAACATAGGCAAATTAAGTAAATGGCACACTACGACATAGGCATGGCAAGGTGGTACTTCATGTAGACACTAGAAAACTGTACTAGGTATTGAAATGCCTCGAGAATCTTTAGGGACTACCTAACCCTTCTCAACCCACTTACCAACCTATTAGGACCTTGAGTCTAGTTAGTTACTTATCTCACTAAACTCACTAACTTAATAACTTAAACATTAACCCACCTTGACCCCTTTTTATTTGAACACTTGACTGCCAATGGTCATCTTAACCATCGATAGTTAGCTTAACCATCGATGATCAGGTCCTCACCTCTCTAACCCATCACCATTTGTGTGTGAGATACTAAGGCATAATTTAATATGTTATCCTTATGCAATTATAAAAAACTCCTAAGCATCAAAATTAATAGCCTCACCATCTAGGGAACCTTCTATCCTCCATCTCTCTTTGCCTATAAAAGGAACGGAGTAGGAGGTGAAAAGGATTCATCATAACAATCACTCTTTCATACATGTATTTAATCTTTATAACATCTAGTCTTCCTTCAGCAACTCAACAATAGAAAAAGAGACCCAAACCTATACCAAATTTGCTTTTGATGCCAAAGTACTATTACTCTAGCAAAATTTCCCTTGCCTTAAACCATCAACGATCTAGTAAGCTATATGTATATTGTACTTTTTATTTGTTTCATTGTATTTATAACCCCCCTAACTTGACTATACCTATCTACACCTTGTTTTCCAACTTCTAGCTCCTTAACAGAACCATTATCAAACCTTTCACCCATTCTACAACTCTTTTCTTAGTAGCTTCAAAAATCAACAAGCAACTGTCGATGGTTAACACAATCATTGATAGTCACCCTAACCATCGATGGTTACACAACCACTGATGGTCATATTAATTGTTGATGGTTCACCCAACCACTGATGGTCATTGTGGTATACAATAATAAGTAATTCTCAGCCCCTTAACCCCAACCAAACCTAAGTTTTTGTGTCCCTACCTATTCACAGATAATTTTCTTATTTTCTAAACCTGACTTCACCACCTTTAACATGAGTATTGACCTAATTTTGATATATTTAGTCATTTTATTTACCAATCATTATACTTTGTTCTTGTATTGCATTTCATTTTCTTTATGCAAGTACCTTACTTTTATTATTTTCAACTTAATTGTTATCAAAAGTGGATTGACAACCTCCTAGAAAGCTTATGCTTCTTGATCTAGCCCACACTAGGTAGTCCACCTAACTATCTTGCTAACAACCCCTCTGTTAGTGATTTCTTATCTATAGGTTATTCCTTCCAATCCAAAGAGGAGTTCTCCATCTTCATTTAGATTACGCGTGCATCACCAACCAGGTATTTTTACCACACCTTTATTACTAGTTTCTTATCTTTTTCCAAAATTAATGAGTAGAAATTAAGAGAAACATTATAGCATGCCCATATGACCCTAACATCATTTAGGTGCCCCTTTCTTCCTTTATTCTTTGCTCATCTAACAAAATCTGAAATTTCTTTTTGGGATTAAAGTAAATACCTTGCATACATTTTTTTCTTGCTTGTTTTTAGTTCATCTAATTAACTTAAAGGGAAATGCAATCAATCATAGTTTTCACTCTTTTAATCACACACTTTACCAAACCACATAATCAATCAAGACATAAAAAAAACTTGAGACAAGGCCTGACTAGGATTTCATCACCAAGCAATAAACCTTACCTTTTCTAGAAATTCTACTTGGAGGTCATTACTAAGGGGAGAACCAAATTAGCTCTTTGATTGAGTATAACCTTTGAAATTCAATATATTTTGGCTAAGCACTCAACACCCTTATCACTCTAGTGTGTGAAGTGAGGGGGTAGGCCCCAATACAAGCCACATACTAAAGTTCAATATAGATTCTTTTTTTTTTAGTATCTAAACACAACTTGAAACCAAACTTATATTTCCTCTTTAGTACCTAATCTACAAGCCAAATTTCTTCTTCACACTTTATAAATCATAAGCCAAAAGTGATCTAAAAATAATCCTATGTTTTAAATGCACTTTTAGTGTATATTTGGATTGTCTATAGATTCTTTTCCTTTTGATTTTTTTTTGTTTGAGGTGTGAGTTTCATTATTTATTCCTCTCATGGTATTTATTAGATAGAAATTGAGAAATCAAACCAACCAAGAATGACCATCTTCCTCTTCCTCTTCTTCCATGGAGTATACTTCTAATATTTAGAGTTCTCATCTTTCTCCTCCTCCTAACATGTCTTAGATAGTTGTTGAGGGTAATGTAGATTTTTCTACCTTCCTTGATAACAACTCTGTGGCCCTCCAACATTATCTCAACACCTTAGTTTACCACATCCCTATTGATTTGATTCCTCTTATGGTATACCTACCCATCTTATGGTTGGTGTTACTTCCACCCAAACTTTAACTACCCAAGCATCTTATTCTACCAATGTCCCATCTAGTACCACCACTGAAACCCAATCCAACATTTTAACCAATAATCAAACACCCCCTATACTAACCAATACCTCTAGTGTAGGGGAAACCTTACCTTTTATTACCTATACCCCATCCACCATGGGAGTATCTTCTATCCATATTTCTACCATTCTTCTTATCACCACCAACCCACCAATTTATACCCCTCTCCACAATTTGGTACTTTCCATACATCCCACCCTTCCACCTATTAGCACAAGAATTATTGCTCAACCCTAACCATCACTAACCCATCCATACCTCCAAATAAACCCACCTCCATCCCATAATAAATACCCATGAAATCTTACCAATATGTCCCTAATCCACAAGGATACATGGCACACACTGCCCAACCTTTTTTTCCCATCAACCCTTATGTGGCACCATCCCAACCTATAATGACCACATACCAATATGTGGTATCTTCTCAAACCTCTACCTATTATCTATAAATTTATGCCACCCAACCTCAACCAAACTTACCATCCAATTATGAGGGTTCCCAACCTCAAACATATTTAGTTAATATGTTGATGGATAAAATGTCTAATCTTGAATCATCTATTACTGGGGGCTCATAACCTTTTATCTTACAATCAAATATGCAACAAACGTATCTATCCATCCATTCTTATCTGATCCTATCCTCCTCAATGGGAGCTACCCAATTTTTTCAAGTTCCAAATAAAGGAGGACCCCTAACAACACTTGAAAGTATTTTTCCATTCTTATTATTTGATTGCATATGATGACACTCTTCTCCTTCATAACTTCCCCTTGTCTTTATTTGGACTAGCCCTAGATTGGTATAGTACTCTCATAAAGCATTCCATCTTTTACTTTTCTCAACTTTCCCAAGTCTTTTTTGATAATTTCTTAATAAATGTATCTAAAAAGGTATCTGTTACCGGCCTCTAATCCTTTAGGCAAATTGATGATGAATCAATTGCCGATTTCATAGCTAGATGGAGAGGTCTTATCAAACAAATTTATTTCTCCTTACCCCAACCTGAATTGATTGAAATTTTCTCTTGGAGTTGTGCCAAACATATTTCACCTACTTTAAGTTCAAACTTTTCAAACTTTTGAAGAGGCTTTCACCATGGCACAAAAATTATAAATCCGAGCTATTGATGAGGGAAAATTGAAACTATGGAATAAAAATTCTAGATTTAAATCTAATGACCCTTCCTGTACCAAAACCACAAATCAACTTAACCATAACAATACCAAATCAAACTTATCCACCAAATCATTTCTACTTAAAACTAGTCCACCACCAACTATAAACAAACCCACCCCAACCAATTCCTTTATCTCTTCTAAACAACAAAACCAAAACCAATACCAAAACCAAGTTTCCCCAAAATAATATACTCCAAGAGGGGAGTCTTATGCTTCAGTTTTTGATAAATTACTGAAAGAAAACATCATAAAACTTCATCCAATAGAACTCCCCAATAATTTGATGCCTCTCACCCTACAGCTAGTTAGTATAATGAGAATGATCTTTGTGCTTTCTACCATGTCATTGGACATAATGTTAGTAGGTGCAATGAATTTAAGACTATTGTCCAAAAAATGATTGATAAGGGATAATTTATGTTTGATAATACCAATGCACCCCAAATCAGTCCCTTGACATCTTTTGTAAACCTTTTTCTAACCATGCCCCTTCCACCAACTATGATGATAATAAACCAGAATCATCTCATGCTCGTGAGGTCCATACGATTAATGTCATTATTACTGAACCTATCATTGAGGAGACCATTACCTCATATACCCCTTCCTCCATTCCACTCATTGAAGTGATGGATTCACCTTCTATTCATTTGGACATTTAAATAGAGGAAGCAACCACCCATCTTTCTTTACTTATTGAGACCATGGACCTATTTGCATCTCCTTTGATAGAAATACCAAAGGATGCAACCATTTCTTCAACAAACTCTTCACCTACACCTATTGAAGTGGTTAAATTACCTACCATTCCTTTGGATATCCATACAAAGTAAATAACCATCTCCATCCCTTCACTTGAGGCTATCATACCTTCTTCCTCACCTATCTTAGAAACACCCATTCTCTCTTTAGGAACCATCCTAAAAGAAGAGATCAACTTACCTACACCTTCCATGGAGGAAGCATCTTCCCAAACCTTGACACCTTCTATAAAAAACATAGATGAATAAACCATTCCCTCACCTCCACCCATGGGATTAACTTTTGAAATCAATGACCAGGGAATCAAACCCATTTACAAGCCTTTTTCTAGATTAATCCAAAGTCTAGAGTTCTCTCAACCTAATCTAGATAGGGCCAATTTTTGGCATCATCTTGGTCTCCCTTACCAAAACAATCTTGAACCTTCAAATTCACTTGTATCCACTATCAAACATATCATTACCTCAATCCCATCCTTAAACACTTATTTATCCAAAACCATAGGAGATCCATCCAACCCACCTTTATCTAAAATTGTCAAATCACCTTATGCCTCTTTAACCAAGCCCATCAAAAACCTAAGAATAATTCCTACACCTAGCCTAGCTCACCCATATTTGAAGTTGTACTTAACCCCTTCTAGTCCACCAAAGAAAACCCTAACCAAGCCAACTAGGAAGGTGGAACCACCTAAACTCCCACCTTAAACTAGACCTATACCACCTCCTTCACACTTACCTTCTATCTTAGGACCTCATACCTCTACTATCCCTACTACCTATTCCTCATATAGTAAACCTTCTCCTTTTACTCTATCGACACCTACTACCAAATCACCAAAATACCCATCATTCTTAACTAACCTAGCTACCTTTACCTTCCTACCTATCACCAAAGCTTCACCCTCCACCTCTAAATATTTCACTTCCAAACCAACCATAACTAAACAATCACAACTAAAACCACCTACCAAAACCATTACACCACCTCCAATTACCATAGTGAAGCCTACTTCTAGGAAGGCTCCCATTCCTAAAACCAATAACCCAATATCTTTAACACCTTTGATCAAATCTTATTCAACCATTCTATAAAGGTTTTTGAAAACCTCTTAATTAACCTTACCACCCATCAAACCTTTTGATCCTTCACATATTAAACCATCATGGTTAAATGACAATTTGAATTGTTCATACCATAAGACTCCTAGACACGATATAGATAATTGCAAATCTCTCTAAACACTTATCCATAGCTTATGGGATGAGGATGATCTATTATTGGATGAACCTTTATTGAGCCCATTACTAACACAACCAACAATTCAAACCATCCAAAATTTACCTACTCCTCCACTCTCATTTGAAAGTGAGGAGGAATCAAAGTAACCATATAGCCCAACACCTCCCTTAATGCACACTATCCATATGGTCACCTGATCTAGGGCCCAACAAAAGGATAAGGGAAAAGAAGTGTCCATACCATGGACCTACCCTTCTGCCCCTCAAAATTCTACCTAAAACCAAACACCTTCACCTTATCCAAAACCCAAAATATCCATTTTGGGTACCTCTCCTTCCAACCCTTCTGAATCCATCTAACAAGTATTGTTAAAACAACTTCACCAAACACTAGTGAAGATGAGCCTTTTAAAACTAATTAAAACCTCACCCCGTCATTTTCAAACATTGATAAAGGCCCTAGAATTGATAGATCTTAAACTAGAATATCCTCAACCTCTTGCATCCTTTGTCGGAGCCCTTCAACATTTTACCTTCATTACCTTATAAGATTTAAAAATACCTTTTGTCCATTTTGAAGATCTTGATCCTCTTCTCTTCATCATGGTATATATCAATCCAACTTCCATCTAAAGGGTAATGATTGTAGGATATAGTATTAGCATTATCTCCTCTCATGCCTATGACCAATTATGATTTCCTATGAACATCATGTTAGTAACTACAATAGTCCACTCCTTTAATGACACTATGGCCACTACCTTGGGGACAGTCATCCTCCACATCTACTTGGGACCTCACATAATTCCAAAACTCTTTTATGTTGTAGAGGGTGAGTTATAATATAAAATTTAATTAGATGCCCTTGGATCTATGCCATGAGGTGTGTCCCTTCTACCTTACACCGATGTGTCAAATTTGAGCATGAAGGTTAAGTTGTTACCATAAGAATTGACCCTAGTCATTTTACCTCATGAAACATGACATATCGATCTAATGACTTTCTTATTATTCCTTCATCCACCTCACCATCAACCAAAAATAACACCACCTCATCAACCAAAAATAACAACACCTCCACCCCTACTATAGATGAAGATTAAACTAGCTCATTTATCCCTTCTTCCCAGATCCCCATAGAGGGCCCCTTAGAACCCATGTTCCAATGTCTCTCACTAAGGGAATATCATCTTCTAGCCTTAGATGTTGTTTCTACTCTTCAAGAGTATGGGAACCTCACCCATGATCCTAGTTATGACCCCAAAATTGAAACCATCATCCTTTTCAAGCCTCCTGACCATCAAACCAACTTAATCTATGGGGGACTTGATCATCCACTTCTTGCTTCCACCGATACCTCCATTACCTAACCATTCACTTATAACTTATCCTATCTTGAAAAATTAGCATTTTCCAAGTTATACCTTCATAGGTGTGCCTAGAAGGGATTTGTCCTAGGTTGGTATGAGTATAGACCTCACTAGTTACTATTATCACTCTAGAGAGCACCCTATTTGAAGATGTGTAAAACACACCCTCTCTCTAGTTGATACAATTATAAATTCTAAGTGTGGGTGACTGTATATTGAGAAGAACCTCTAGAGAGGGCTGGTTACCTTAAGATTTATCTTTAAAAACTAAACTATTTTGATTTTTTGGTATGAAAATGGAGAAGAAAACTAAAATATAAAATCATATCTAATTGGGTGATGCACCTAAATGATTGGTGTTCTCTGAAAGATATCTAAAATTATGTAAAATACACATGAATATAAAATAAAATTATGCATTCAATCTTGAACATCTATGTTTCAAAAGAAGGCCTGAAAGAAGTTTGCAAAGCAAATTAAAATCCTAACTCTTTAAATGACCTGTAGAGGATGAGATTTTCACAGTAGGTGTGGAAAGGAACTGTAAAAAGGGAAATTATATACCACTTTTATGTTGGTACATATTCAAATTACACTCTATTATGATCTTGAAAACATGTGCAAAAAAACTTCTTTGTTTGATAAATGGTGTCAATTATAATTTCTTCTTTGCTTCAATTATTATTGACAAATAGCTTCAAAAAGCCAATATATAAGTCTAAAATATTAAATAAAGACAAAGTGGCATGGAAAAGATAAGGATTAGTCTTATTTTAGTTAAAATAGTACTAAAATATTTTTAAAATATTAAATAAGGCTTTAAAATCTTCCAAGTCTTCAAAAATTACATGTTCCTCATTTTTGGCATAGAATTGAGAAATGGTGGGCCCATGTTGACTTTTAAACCTTAATTACATAAAAATCATGACATAAATTGGAAGATAAATCCATATTAAAAGTGGGTTTAATTTCTTTAATTTATTTATCTTGCATTAAAAACATGGGATATATATATGAAACTAGTCAAACTAGTCAACCGAAGAGATTTGACCCTTAAGGACTAGTTAACTCAACTTGAGCTCAACTTGCATGAATTGGAATTTTTATATTGAATTTAGAATGATATATAAATTTAAAAAACTTATATTTAATGTGGTAACTTCAAAATTAATTCATTTGATAATTTTCAATGCCATTCTTTACTTTCTTGATTGACCAATTAGGCCTATTAGGCTAATTAGGCCTAATAGCCTATCTTCTTGCATTTGGAATCCATTAAAACAAAAAAAAATGACATGAAACCTGAAAAAATACGTTTAAAAACTTTTATCATCACAATATATTTTATTTTGATGAGAAAACACTCACCATTCAGTCAACAGGGTTGACTAGGCCTATTTTGCTCCATTTTCTTGTAGACTGGCCATATTGATTGAGCTGGTTGGGAAACTTATAGGATTATTTATGACTATATTAAAATTTTATAATTAAAAAAAATTCTTAATATTTTATCTCCATTGATTATATTTCATTGAAGTGTCATGTACTTCATTTTACATGCATTTTTCCATTAAAAACATGATTTATTCCCTCATCCATGCAATTCCATGCATAAAATTTATATTTATGGAATCCTCACTAAGTTTAATTGAAATTTTAAATTTTTTTATGTTGATAAAATATGATTTTATGTAAATAAAATCAACTTTTTTAAAACTAGTTTTTTGAGGGTTTAGGAGGGGTTTGAAGTTGAATCTTCAAAATGATGGTTCATAAAGTACAGACCTCCAAATACAAAAATATTTATATTTATATTTATAAAACTAACCCCCCTAACATATATAAAAATATTGGGTTACCATGCAAAATATATGAAAATTTATCTCATGGAGAAATCTACCTATAGTGTTTTAGCTGCATTCTGAGCTGCCTACGCTCTTAATGATTGTTCATAAATAAAATTAAATAAAATGGTCTCATTTTTTAATTAATTATAATTAAATATGGGTCCTAAAAACATAATAATATAATTTTACCAAAATCCACATATGGTGAAAGATATGAGCATCTGAATAGGAGGCTTGGAAGGGTATCTATAACTAAAAAAAATGAAAAATCTACCAAAATGAAAATAAAAATTCACATACTTCCCAATTAATAAGAAAAAAACCATGAGGTATTTATCATGCTATCAAAATACTCTAAAATCACATTTTTCTTGAAAAGTCAAAAAACCCCTTTTTAGTCTATATGTCTATTTTCTTACAAAACCCTATATGAGCATGGTTTAATTAAAATTTGAAGTTTTTAAAATATTTAAGGTGTGATTATGATGTAAAAAAATCATCCCATGATTGTATACCTAGACTTATAATCTATTGTATCACTCCATAATGATGCCTACTCTAATGGTGATCTCCAACAAACATGCTAAATATTATTACAAAATAACGAGTATCTCCACTCATCCAATGGACATTATTTAAAAAAAAATATTGTTCAAGTCATGATTACCTTGTGTACAAAATTTGGGGTCTTGAGATTTCCTGTAACTCTTATAATCCTTAATTTCCTTCAAAATTGACCCCTATATGTGGATTATCTGCATATTTGAACTTGACAATGCTATTTTGAAATGATAATAACCCATTTACAAACCATTTTTGATGTTTTCATCAAAATTAGTAATTTTAGGCCATAATTGATTGGTTTAACCTGCTATAAAAGGATATTGGCAAGATTTAGAAAAGTTTTGAATGATAGGGATAGTAATTTGACTTTGATAGGTCAAATTTCTAACAATTTTGGTGACTTTTTGGAGTTGACCAGCCTGCTGGTCAAAGAAATAAAAAAAATTGGCTATGAAAAACTTATATATACACTAAAATAATAATATTTTTTGTATACAAAGAAATAAACAACAACAAACATGTGTACGTGTGTAGTCAGAGGAACAAATAACAACTTTGAAAGAGAAAAACAACACTGAAAGCATGAATGGATATGAACTTAGAGAAATGAAACACAAGGTAGTATACTATGTATAAACTAACCTCCACCTTCCTAGTCCTCATGGATCAAATGGAAATCTATTTGATTCACCATGGAACTTTGAATCATAAGTGCTTCCTTTTGATAACCTTCTTCTGTAAATAGGAGCACTTATATGTTCATGTGTTCTAGATGATGCAACTAGGCCTTAAAATTCCATTCTTAGATATATGGATTCAAGATATAATCATATTACTCCCATATTATCTTTTGTTGCATCAAAAGTGTTATCTCTACCTCATTCATAGGTTGATCATGATTTAACATATTCTCATTCAATGATTGTATTGGCAATTCAGCTAGTATACCTAGATTAATGTCTTCATTTGACTCCATTTGAAGTGGTACTTTGTTAAAATATTTAGATCCTTGATAAGAATCCAAACATGGCTATAATATGACTTTAATTTCTTCCTAATAAATAGATACAATATTACTCCTTACAAGATATTCATCAATCTCCACTTGGGGTGGAGATGGACCATCAAATTTTGCACAAAAATTCTCCAAGTAATCCCAAAAGTCTTCTTCATCATGATCAATGGAAAAGACATGAAATTCATTAGTATTCTTATCATTTGAAACATTTTGATCACATATTTATACCTTTTAGATGAAATGAAATGAAATTTCTTGATCTATTGCACTTGTCTCATCTTTATCAAGAATATTCTCCATCTCAACAATAGCTCTATGTGAGCTGTCTTCATGGCTGCCTTTTGAAAAAATATTTGTTTGCACTTTATCTATCTCAGCTACTAAAAACTCTTGAGAATCCTCCTAAAATTCATATTTTTGTTCATCATGGAAAAATGAATCATTTTTGTCCTTGCCAAGTGGTGTCTCAACTATGATTTCTTCTTCTTGATCACTGGAATTATCATCATTCTCTATCTCTTTAGCTGCATCTTCTTCACTTGCATAAAAAAAAGAGGTTCTTTCTCTAATATTAGCATGGTGAACCCCTAAAAGTATTAAATAAGATGTGAAATATCTACAAAAGTAACAATAGATACCTAATTTTGCTCATGAGGCTACTCTTCTTGGATCACCTTCACCTCATCTCTCTACTATTTTTCTTGAATAACTTTCCATGAAAGAAAGGATTTTGTCTTCTAAAGAGGAAGGGATGAAGGCTGAGTGATCTCTTTCCTAAATCCAACATCCTAAATGATGCTTAATTGTTCCTCTTTCTTACTTAACTCCATGATTTGGTTCTAAGATGGGAAAGATAAAAGCTCTTTTCTGACTTTTTGATTTTGGTTCTCCTCCTCTTTCCTTGTCTTCAGCTCCAACTCTCTAATCTTCTTATCAATATTCTCTTGGAATATCTTCTCTTTAAAGTGGTTAGTGATCTCAATAGTAGGCTTTTCCATAATAATCTCCTTCTTTCTTTGATAGTTCTCTTGGATAGAAATCCAAGAAGGGAATGTCTGATAAACATCTGAAGAATTTAGCAAACTCAAAGGGGTTCTTAGAATTGTCTCTTGATAAGGAATGGATGAAATATAAGAAGAGTGAGGCTAAACCTATTATTCCTTATGGCCTTTTATTTGTCTTCAATAATTTGAATGTAACCACCTGCATCCATCATCTCACCAGTGAGATTACCCTAATTTACCCTCTCAACAGGTGTTCATTACTCTTTTATTTGCTGTAATGACTATCTTAGATGATGGATCTAGTGAGTAGGAGTATCTTTTCCATAATAACTCTATGAATTCAGCTCTAGTGCATTCTTTTTAAGGCTCACTAGAGTTTGTTTAATTGCTGGTATGGATTGGGTAGCTATAAACTATGCATGACTATGTTGGCTAGATCAGTAAGATGGCTCATGATAAGGCTAGTAAGAGTCAGTATTATGATAGAATGGTTGTTCATAGGGAGGATCAAGGAAATAATATTGCATATATGACTGATATAGATCCTCATACTCCTGGTGAGGATCATAGTATGGTTGGTCATATTGATCATAGTGAGGATAATATGGATCCATACTAAAATAAGACATTTAAGACCATTAGTAAGCCAAATATTAAAAATAAATAAATACTAAAATGATACATAATGTTCATAACCAAATTTAAGTTCTTGAAATTTTCACTGATGTTTTGGATGCCTCCAAAGGCTAGTGTGTAGAATGATGTCCCACCAGGCATGCCAAAAACTGTTATCACTCTTGAGAGCATCTTATTTAAAGATATGTAAAACACAACCTCTCTCCAGTTAAGAAAATTAGAACTTCTCAGATTGTGGGTGAATCTATTTTGAGAAGAACCTTTACAGAGATCTAGTTCTCTTAAGATTTATCTTTAAAAACTAAACTATTTGATTTTTTAGGGTGAAAAGGGAGAAGAAAACTAAAATGAAAAATTCTATCTAATTGGGTGATGCACCTAAATGATTGATAGTCTCTAAAATATTTCTAAAATTGAGTAATATACACATATAAATATGAAATAAAACTTTTCATTCAATCCTAAACATCAATGTTTCAAAATAAGGCCTGAAAGAAATTTGCAAAGCAAATTCAAATCTTAGCTCTTCAAATAACCTATAGAAGATGAGATTTTCACAATAGGTGTGTAAAATACATGAAAAAAGGGAAAGTATATGAAACTTTTATTCTAGTACATATCCAAATCACACTCTATTTTTATCTAAAAAACATATGCAAAAAAATTTCTTTATTTGATAAATAGTGTCAATTACAATTTCTTCTCTACTTTAGGAATTTTTTAAAAATGGCTTCAAAAAGCCAATATATAAGTCTAAAACCATAAATAAAATCAAAGTGGCATGTAAAATAGAAGTATTAGTCTTATTTGAGTTAAAATAAGAATAAAATACTTTTAAAATATTAAATAAAGGCTTTAAAATCTTTCAAGTCTTCAAAAATTACACGTTCTTCATTTTTGGCCTAGAATTGAGAAGTGGGGGGGCCATGTTGACTTGTAAACTTTACTTGCTTGAAAATAATTACATAAATTGGAATAAAAATACATATTAAAAGTGGTTTTAAGTTCTTTAATTTTCTTATCTTGCATGAAAATCATGGGAGACGCATGAAACTAGTCAAACCAGTCAACCGAAGAGATTTGACCCTTAAGGACTAGTTAACTCAACTTGAGCTCAAATTGCTTGAATTAGAACTTGTGGATTAAATTTATAATTATATATCCATTTAAAAAATATATATTTCACATGTTAAATTTAAAATTAATTCATTTGATATATTTTCAATGCTATTCTTTACTTGCTTGATTGACTAATTAAGTCTATTAGGCCAATTAAGCCTAATAGCCTATCTTCTTGCATTTGGACTCCATTAAACCTACAAAAATATGACACTAAACACTAATAAATAATTAAATATATAGGTAAATACTTTTATCATCACAAGATATTTGATTTTGATGAGAAAACACTCACCATTCAATCAATAGGGTTGACTAGGCCTATTTTGCTCCATTTTCTTGTAGACTGGCCATTTTGATTTAGCTAGTTGGGAAAATTATGAGATTATTTATGAAAAAATTAAAATTTTAGGATAAATAAAAAGTATTATTATTTTATATCCATTTATCATTTTCATTTAAGTGTCTTGTAATTCATTTTACATGCTTTTTTCTACAAAAAATATGATTTATTCCCTCATCCATATAATTCCATGCATAAAATTGACATTTATGAAATCCTCTCTAAGTGTAATTGAAATTTAAAAGGGTTTTAGGTTTATATAAGATGATTTTATGGAAATAAAATCATTTTTTTTCAAAATTGATTTTTTGAGGGTTTAGGAGGACTTTGGAGCCGAATCTTCAAAATGATGGTTCATGAATTACAAACCTCCAAATACCAAAATATTAAATTTATGTGTATAAAACTTACCCCCCCAACATCATTGAAAATATTGGGTTCCCATGCAAAATATATGAAAAGTTATCACGTGGAAAAATTTGCTTGTGGGGTTTTGACTGCATTCTAAGCTGCCTACACTCTCAATGATTGTTAATAAAGAAAATCCACTCAAATAGTATCAATTAATCATTAATTATAATTAAATAAGGTTCCTCAAAACATAATAATATAATTTTTCCAAACTCCACATGTGGTGAAAGATATGAGCATTTGAATAGGAGGTTTGGAAGGGTGTTTAGAACTACAAAAAATGAAAAATCTAGAAAAATGAAAATAAATATTCAAATACCTCCAAATTACTAAAAAAACCATCATGGGGTCTATAAAATTCTATAAAAATACTTTGAAATCACATTTTTCTATACAAGTAAAAAAAAACCCTTTTTGGTCTATATGCTTATTTACTTACAAAACCCTATATGAGCATGGTTTGCTTAAAATTTATAGTTTTGACACTTTTTAAAGGTGTGATTATGATTTAAAAACATCATCCTATTATTTTAAAACTTTTACCTAGACTTAGAAGCTTTTGTAGCACTCCAGAATGATGCTTGCTCTAATGGTGATCTCCAACGAACATGCTGAGGAATATTACAAAACAATGAGTATCTCCATGCATCCAATGGCCATGATTTTTTTAAAAAAGTTTCTTCAATTCATGATTACCTTGTGTACAAAATTTGGGGTCTTGAAACCACTTTTAGCTCTTAGAATCCTCAATTTCCTTTAAAATTGACCCCTTGTGCATGGACTGTCTACATATTTGAACTTGAAAATGCTATTTTGAAATTAAAATAACCAATTTAAAATACATTTTTGATGTTTATAACTAAAATTATTGATTTTAATCCATAATTGATTAGTTTGACCTATTGTAAAGGGATATTGATGAGATTTATGAAAGTTTTGAATGATAAGGATAGTAATTTGACCTTGACAGGTCAAATTACTAATAGTTACCTATAATAAAAACCCAAAAACCTCATGAGTTATTTGGCCATGGGTTCATCCCACCATAAGAACCCACCTCACCTAAACCCATCACCACCAGTGATGAGGATATCTCATCCTCACCAACCCCATCTCTTTCAAAGTCTGAGGATTTTGGTATCATTCCATATATTTTTTTTATCAATACCATTAGTTAAGGACCCCTAACTTATCAAAATTATATAAAAACTAAAATTCTTCCTCTCATTCATCTTGAAATGGTAGAAAATGATTCTCCTACCATCAACACCATCCAATATCAGGATGATGATTCCATTCTGACCTACCTCAGTGCGAGGATTATTTTATTCATAAATCCCTTCCTTATAAGAACCAAACCATGTTTAATGAATCAACCATCTATTTAAACTTGGGTACTCAAGCTAACCCTCACATTTTCAAGATTGGTCAATCCTTAGATTTCATGACACAAAAAGATTACCCTTCTTTCCTTTGTGACTGAAGCATAGAATTTGCTTGGTCCTATCAAGATATGCTCAGGATTGACCATTCCATAGCCCTTAATTACATTATCACCCATATTGATGCTATGCCTATTCTAAAAAATCTTTGAAATATGCACCCTTACATCACCCTTCTAGTTAAAGAAGAGCTTCAACACCTCTTGTCTATTGACTTGATCCAACCCATTGATTATCCTCAATGGGTTTCTAAAATCATTCCTATTACCAAACCCACAAGGGGAATTTGATTTTGTATCAACTTTTGTGACCTTAATCTTGCATTCCCAAAGGATGAATTTCCATTACCTAGCATTAACTAGCTTATTGATCTTACAGTTGGCCATGAGATGTTTTATCTCATGGATGGTTTCTCACGATATAATCAAATCTTGATTGCCCCCAATGATCAAAATAAAATGACTTTTATCACCCCATGGGTAACCTTCTATTATAAGGTCATGGTATTTGGTCTGAAGAACACTGGAGCACCTACCAATGTGTAATGACTTACATCTTCCATGATATAATAAATAAAATCATATAGGACTAAGTGGACAATTTCCTTAGAAAATCTAAAACATCACAAGGATCACCTAGCTATTCTCACCATCATCTTCAAATGTTTAATCCATTTTAATTTATACTCAACCCCAAGAAATATATTTTTGGTGTCCTATCTAGAAATCTTCTTGGATTTATCATCTCTCTTTGAGGAATTGAAGTAGACTCTACCAAAGTTAGAGCATTTTTGGAGATGCCTTCTCCAACCCACCTTAAGAAAATTTATAGCCTGTATTGGAAGCTCCAATCTATCCATCACTTCATCTCTCAATTATTAGATAGATGCCAACCTTTTCACCATCTTCTTAATAAAGATACATCTTTTAAGTGGACCAAGGAATACCAACAAGCCTTTGATTCACTCAAAGAGTACCTCTTTTCTCCATCTATTTTTACCTCACCTAAAGAATACTAACCCTTCTACCTTTATATATACACCACTAACCATTTCTTAGGTGCCATGCTCACTCAATGTGATGAATAACACAGGGAGAAAGCTATCTACCACATAATTTGAATGCTTATAGAGTATGAGACTTGGTATACCCATCTTTAGAAACTTTGCCTCACCTTAGTATTTATGGATTCCCTACTTCATGATTACCTTTTCAATCACAAAACCTACATCATCACCAACATTAACCCGCTCAAGTACATGAAATCTAAACCATACCAAAACCAACATATGGCTAAGTGACTCATGCTCCTAGCTAAGTTTGACCTTGAGTTCCTCTAGTAGATGTCAATTAAATGGCAAGTCATTGCCAACCAATTGGTTAAAGTACTTCTACTAGAAAACCAACCACTCCCTCTTACATTTCCTGATGATTCCATCATGACTCTTTCTCAAGAGGACCCCACCTACCAAATGACCATGTTTTTTGATGGCTCCAAATGTTAGTGTGGTGGGGGTGTTAGAGTTATTCTCATTCCCCTTGATGGTGAACCTCTTCCCTTCTCCTTTAAACTTGAATTTGAATACATCAACAATGCAGATGTGTATGAAGCCCTAGTCATAGGTCTCCAAACACTCTAGCCTTGGGAATTAAGACCATTAGTGTCTTTGGTGATTCCCAACTTGTGGTCAACTAGGTCAATAGATCCTACCAATGTAAGAATGATGTCTTACAAAAGTAAAAACTTGTAGATGTACTCTTAGAATCATTTCATCCTTACCTTATCTAGTTAGTTCCCTAATATACCAAAAATTTCACAAATATAATGGCTTCTCTTTCTTCCCAAATCCCATCTCAACCTATTGAGTCTAAACTCTTTGTTACCATCCACCATTTTATCACACCTTCTTATATCCAATCTGACCTTCCTACCATTTGTAGTGTAGATCAATCTCCATCTAACATATGGTATGAACAAACCTTCAACTACCTCAACCTTAGCATTGTTCTTCCTAACCTCTCTAGGAATGCCCAAAGAGCCTTTGTTCAGAGTACCTCTCATTATACCATACTAGGGGGAATCCTTTATAAGCATAACTTTGATAGCCCCCTTCTCTATTGTCTACATAGTCAAGAAGCTTTCCATGCTATTAGGGAAACACTTTAAAGAATATATGGACACTTTATTGGTTTAGCTATCACTAAATATATCCTTTGCCTTGGCTACTATTAGCCTACCCTCAACTAGAAATGCTATGATTATGTAAAGAAGTGTGTTAAATGTCAACAACATGCTAAATTACACCATGCACCTACCTATGGTCTTCAAGTATCCAAAGACTATTGACCCTTATCATAATAGGGACTTGATCTCATTAGAGAAATCAACCCTCATTCTTCACAATGACATCAATCCATCATTACCACCACCAAATATTTCACCAAGTGGGTGGAATCCATTCCTTTCATCTCAACCAAAACTGAAAAAATAGTCAACTTCATCAACCATCATATCATCTATCACTTTGGTGTTCCCTATAAGATCATCACTGATAATGGTAAATCTTTCAAGAACAAGCAAGTCTAAGGTCTCTACGATGCATTTGGAATCAAGTTAAGCTTCTCTTTACCTTACCAAAAGAATTTAATAAAACCCTTAACAAAATGTTGACCAAATTAGTCAGTGCTTCAGGTTGGGATTGACACTTACACATTCCCTTCAATTTATGGGCCTATTTTATTAGCATTTAAACCTCTAAGGGTGCTACCCCTTTTTCTCTAGTCTTTAGAGCAGAGGCAGTCTTACCTCTTGAAGTTGAAATTCCCTCTCTTCACATATCTTTGCAGGAGATCATTTCTAAGAGAAACTATTATAAAGAATGTCTATCATGACTTGAGCTACTTGATGATCATCACCTAGTAACGTGTAACCATCTTCATGTCTACCAAGAATGAATAAAGCATGCTTATAAAAAACACCTAAAAGTATAAAAATTTAATATCAAATACCTCATCTTAAAGGAAAAGCAACATGTAAAAAATATGGATAAAAGCAAAAGAGGGACACTTTTTTTATGTTGGCTTGGACCCTACATCATAACCCATAAGTATGGATTATGAGCTTGTCATTTGTCCTCTCTTGAAGGAAAAATATAACTTGAGTCTCTCAATACTTCACATTTGTGTCCTTTCTTTTGTAAAAGAGGGATTGAACTCACCTTCTTGTTTAACAACTTAAACTCATCCCTTGATTTATGATATTTTCACCCTCACACTTCCCTCTTATCCCTTTGAGGACAACTAATTACAACATATAACCATGAGATTAACCATCATAGTCATCACCTAATCCTAAATATGGGTACCATGGCTCTACCCATGACATGGTTCTCATGGATTCTTTTCATCTCTAATCAGATAGAATCTCATGGTCATTCATATCTCAAAACCACTCCTTTTACCTATCATTACCTTCTTGTGCTAAAAGTTTTACCCTCATAAATTTAAAACTCTAATCCTAATTAGACTCATCCATGTCTAAAAACTTGCATCAAAATAATTGGGATACTAAAATATTACTTGGGTCACATATCTCTAGCATATTAGACCTCCCTTGAAGGACAATTGCACAAAACTAAATTACTTAAATGATAGACTACTTCCTTGAAAGATAACTACCAATCATACAAACCCAAACTTAGACCACTCCCTTGAGGGATGGATAAGTCAAATAGGTCAAAAGCAATCATTTGAAGCTTCTTTCATCAATCATCTTCACAATCTATCAAAAACAAAATCAATAAACGAAAAACCCTATATCAAAATCAAAATCCCAAGAAATATGTAATCATCTTTCATATATAACATTAATAAACTTCCCACATCGATTAGTATACACCTAACATTATGATATGGACTTGTTAATTTGGTTCTTAGGTCACCTATAGAAGGGGAAAGCTAACCCATATAAGGTTACCTTACCTATCAAACCATCTACCTTTTCACCCATCACCTATCTCCCCTTTATACCATCTTTTAATCAAGGGATTATGAGCTTACCTGACACAACGTGATCAAGACACCCTTTTTTCCAACAAAAGCATGCTAATGTGAAGTATTAGAAAGGCTTAAGTTCTTTAAGTTGATCTAACTTTGGTTTTGTTATGTCTTTACCAATGAGAAGGCATCATGTTTTTTATTTAACCTCTTATCATTGGTTCATGTAGACATACGTCTCATGATTCTCATGATTTCTTTTTCTCACATTTAGTTTGTTATCTGACTCACTTATGTGTTTTCATTACATACTTAACCATAAATCACATTACATCTCCATGATCATGAATAAAAAACATCAATGATGAATACAACATTATGATCAAAACACCATGAACCACATCATATATCTATCTATGATCAAATCATCATGAACCACATCATATATCTATCTATGATCAAAATATCAAAAAAATTCATCATATAACATCAAATCATAAAACCATATCAACATAACCATAATTGAAACATTAATCATCATATACATGAACAAAATTAAAAAATCATCCATAAATCATCACATGTCTAAAGCTACAGAGTACACATCTCATAAGCATAAAGCATCCAAACATCCAAACATCAAAAGCATGAACCATGAGCCATAAATAACATCTATATCATGATCACAATAAACATCATCATATACATCATGTCCATCAAATAAATAATACATGTAAAAATGTATCTCTCTCTCATGTAAATATCACATCATTAGCATGCAGGCTGGTATCAAAATCATGTAGATCTATACCTATATAACATATAATATATCATGTTCCTATGGCATCACTACCACTAGCTCCTCTTGCTCTTACACCTACTTTACCATCTAGTGCTAGTCCCCCTAGGATGTTTGTATGCCCAATCATTATAGAGGCCCACTACCCTAGAGTTTCCATAGTAGGTCCACCTACTAAACTAGCCTTGTACTATCCCCATCTCGATTGATCTAAACACTATGCTAATGTTATGGCCTCATTATATCTCAACTCCTCCACCATGTCCAAGTACCATGTCATAGAAATCATAGTTGGTGGCCCTCCTATTGGTACTACCACTACTCCTACACTCTACCTTAGGGTTTCCCTCTCTTGAGTCACCAATCCCAGTGAGGTCCTTCCCTGATCTCTCTCCCCTATCAAGGTAGTGACCTGACCCTATAATGTCATGATCTACCCATACAATATAAACACTTATCCCCATAAGGATGTAATTTATGCCTATGTAGTAGTCAGTGCTATTCCATCCTATCTCAGTACCTGTGGACCTCCACTAGCTAGATCCACCTCCATGGCCTATTAACACCCATCATCCCACCTAAAATTAGTTGTTGCATATAGGGCCTAATACCATGATGCATATCCATCAACAAAACTAGCATCATCTATCACTTCTCTAGCTGGTATCTCCTCATGATCCATCACTACATCCTAGGGCTATAGCTCTAGAAGTAGAAACTATGCATCCTCCTTATATCTCAAAAAAGGAGATAGAATCCCTTGTATAAGGTCAAACTACCTCTAAACTTTTTAAAATAAGATGAGATCAATCTAACCATCTCACCTTCCATAAACCCACCTCTAGTTCTATAAAGATAGAGTGTGATACCTATAAAGGGGCCACCTAGGTTAGCCCACATATGGCCTCCAAATCATATCATCCATAACCAAACCCTCTAATGTATCTTGAAACTAGTCAATGTCCCTTGCACCTCCACCTAATCCAGTCAATGTATAATCTCTCACAAATCAAAAATTGAACTTTTGGAGATGACCTTTCTCCATCCAACCATTAGACCATGTCCACCTTGATGTTGGCTATTTTTGACCTAAACACTCACATATTTTACAATGACTTTGCTTGGTCTTTTTGATTGCACTAACCAACCTTGTCATGTTGAACATTTAAATTTTGAATCACCTCATGCATGACCAGACCATTTGTGTTTTTCAAAGGATCACTTCCTACCTTAGATACCTATAAAAACACTAACCTTATCTAGGAGACTTATAGAGTCACTTGATTAGTTATGACCAATGCTATGGACTGGTTATGCTGTCACTTATACTTCTAAAACTAACCTTATTTTTACCAACATTGATAATCTTAGTCTTTATACAATCTTGACTATCATATTTATTCGCATTTTGTGCACATATTTACATTTCAAATGCCCAACCCCCCCTTTTTATCATCAACCTCATGACTCACCATATACCACTTATAAAACCCTAAATTGATTTCAGTTTCACCTCATTGACTCTTGGTTTGAGGGGGAACACCTCATCCCATACTTAGGGTAAATAGACCTTTGACCAAGAAATCCATTTTTTTTTCATAGCTTGTTGATTAGAAGCTGCATAACAAAAAAGAAAAAAATGTAAACACTAGAAAATTATACTACGTATCAAAATACCTTGAGGCTCTTTAGGGACCACTTAACCATTATTGACCCACTGAATAACCTATTAGGACCCAGAGTCTAGTTAACTACTTATCTAGCTAAACTCACTAACTTACTAACTTGAACATTAACCCACTTTGACCCTTTTTATTTGGACACTCAACCATTGATGATCAACTTAACCATTAATGGTTAACTTGACCATCGATAGTCAAGTCTTCACCTCTCTAACCCATCACCAACTATGTGTAAGATAATGAGGCATAATTTAATACATTCATCTTATGCAATGCTAACAAACTCCTAAGCATCAAAATTAGTATCCTCACCCTCTAGGGAACCTTGTATCCTCCATCTCTCTTTGCCTATAAAAAGAGGGGAGTAGGAGGTGAAAAATATTGATCATCACAATCACTCTTGTATACAGGTGTTCAAGATTTATAACATATAATCTTCTTTCAATAACTCAACAATAAAAAAAGAGACCTGAACCTCTATCAAATTTGTTTTTGAGGACAAAGTACTATTAATCTAATGAAATTATTCCAGCCTTCAACCATCAACGATATAGTAAGCTATAGGTATTTATACTTATTCTTTGTTTAATTAGATTTTTAACCCCTCATGACCTGACTAGACCTATCTACAACTTGTTTCCAGACTTATAAATCCTTAATAGAACCATTATTAGACCATTCACCCATTTTGTAGCTCTTTTTTGAGTACCTTTAAAGATACACATGTAACCATTGATGGTTATCACAATTACAGATGGTCACCCAAACTATCGGTGATTACTCAACCACTAATGATCAACTTAACTACTGATGATTCACCCAAGCACTGATGGTCACTGTGGTAGAAAATAAAAAGTTATTTTTATCCCCTTAACCCAAACCAAACCTAAATTTCTATGTTCTTACCTGTTCACATACCCTTTTTTGATTTTTTAAACCTCACTTCACCCCTTTTAGCATGAGTATTGACCTGATTTTGATATATTTAATCATTTTATTTAATAATAATTCTACCTTTTTCTTATATTTCATTTCATTTTCTTTATACAAGTACCTTATTTTTATTATTTTCAACTTAATTGTTATCAAAAGTGGATTGACAGCCTCCTAACAAGCTTATTCTTCTTGGATCTAGCTCACGCTAGGCAATCCATCCAACTATCTTGCTAACAACCCCTTTGTTTGTGTTTTTTTATCTATAGGTTATTCTTTCCAAACTAAATATGAGTTCTCCATCTTTGTCTAGATTACGTGTGCATCACCAATCATGTATTTCTACCAAACCCTTATTACTAGTTTCTTATCTTCTTCCAAAATTAAGAAATGAAAAGAAATTAAGAGAAACACTTCAAGGAATGATAGATAATTGTTTCCCCTAATTTGCCCAAAGGTAATTATAATTAGTAAACAATGACATAGGTCAATGACAATAGTTTTCTAATAGTTGGTTATAATTAATAGCATGATGGTGAAACACTAAATTACCTAAATATGATTATAATCAGACCCACATGGTATAGAATAGAATAATAAATGAAGGATGTAAATTCCAAACCACTATCATACTACTCCAAAATATGGCCTCTATCTAGAATACTGAAACAACTGCTAAAATTTGATCTAAATCTTCATGTTGAAAGTGGCTATGGAACTAATGGAATGGAACCAAGGTCAAAGGGTGAAAACAACTTGGTTTATATAAAAGGCATGGTAAAATGGTATGGTACAAAGAATAAAATCAATATTATGGCACAACTAAAATGAGCCTCATAGACAATATAATAGGTCTCTCAAGCAAAGTAGCATTTGAGGTGTATACTTTTCATCATCTCATCAAGTTCATCCCCATCTGGTGTAGTGAGGCTATATGCTACAAAACCATAGTTTGAAATAATGATGAAATCACCTATCTAGTTAGGTTTGAACTTGATTTTGTGTTTCTTCTCAACCATGGTATTCTATTGGTTTTATTAAAGAATAAGATCATAAGCTTAAATTTTCTATGTTTAATGCACTAATTATAGTGTCCATAGAGTCAGTTCTGGTATGCTTGCAGGTTATTGATTATAACCATGCATTTCTCATCAAGTAAATCTAGTTGTTTACAAGTGATCTATGTGATAGTCTTCATCATCTAGGACATGCTTTAAAGAGATGCACAATGAAGGTAACTCAACCTCAATGGGAAGAATGGCTTCAATGTCATAAATAAGTGAATACAGAGTGGCTCATGTTGGAGTATTGTGATTGGTGCAGTATACCCAAAGGGCACATAATATTTGAAGGTGCCAATCATGGCCACCATCATTGACAATATTTTTAAATATGTTGATAATGGTTTTGTTAGATGCCTTGGCTTGGTCATTACATTGAGGGTAATATGCCATTTGAAAATGTTGATTAATTTTGTACTCAATATATAGTGATTTGACATCCTTATTATTTAATGATCCACCATTATTAAACATAATGTTGGAGGGGATACCATAATGACAAATGAGATGGTTTAAAATGAATTTATAAATTTTCTTTCTAATTACATAAGTGAAGGGTATAAATTCAAATCACTTAATGAAATATTCAATGGTAATAAGGATATGTTTGTGGTCATTGGATGAAGTGGGGTTTATCTTCCTAATGAGATCAAGGCCCTATATAGGAAATGGCCATGGTGTAAGCATTGGTTTTAGAGTCTTGGCTAGGTCATGAAATAAATTAGAATGCCTTTGACATTTATCACACTTTTTCACATATATAGCTGCATCTACATTTATCATTAGCTAATAGTACCTAGTACATAAGATATTTTTGGATAAGATATCCCCACTTGTGTGGGCTCCACATGCTCCTTTGTGAACTTCCTATGATGTTAATGTAGATTCTATCAAAGTTAAACAATGAAGTATAGTTCTATCAAAACTATGATGGTAAAGGGTTGAGCTAAGTAAGGTATAACATGTGGCATGGTGGATAAAATATTTAAATTGTTTGTAGGATAGTTTTGGTAACATTATTTGGTCATGAAGATAGGTTTAAAGGTTAGAATACCATATAGATCTGGGACTAACAATATCATAGATCATTATGATGGTTGAAGGTTCATGATCTAGTGCTAATAAATTTTCAATGAAGAATTGGTATTATTTTTTCATATCTATATGATTAATCAAAGATCTAATGGTGGTTATGGTATCCATAGTTTGGTTACTATCCCTTGGTATATATTAAAATTATAGGTCAGTAATCTATTGATTAAGAGTGTTAACCATGGCTTTGTATGGTACCATCTTGTCATCCTTGGTTTAAAAATGGTCTGTAACTTGATTGATGATTAATTAAGAATCACCATAAAACTTTAGATGATGTACATTTCATTATATTACCTGTTAGAGTCTTGTCATGAGTGATTGATATTCACCATGTTATTAGAACAAGGGAAGCTGATCCTAAATGACTTAGGGATTAGATTCCCCTATGGTATAATAAAAAAAGCCTACCCTTGATTCATGCATTGTGAATGATTTATAAAAATAAAAATTCCAATGATACTCCTCAAGAGGTGTTTCAATGATGGTCATTATGGATTCATCTGGGAATTGGAATGTTAGTAGTTCTATATCTATAAGGGGTGCTTCAACAAGTTGATCTGTAAGAACTTACCCCTTAATTGATTTTTGGTTGACATATTCTATCTCAAACTTGCTAAGAAAAATGATACATTTATTTATACAACATTGTAAATATATTTTGGATAATAGATACTTCAGTGGATCTACCTTTAAAATAACTAGGGTCTTGTTTTTTAACATGTAATGTCACATTTTATGAACTTTAAAGACCGTAACTAATCAATATTTTTAATGGGTGTATAATTGTGTTCATATAAGACTAGTGTAAAACTTAGATAGTACATAGCATGTTCCTTTCCATTATCATCATGTTCATCTAGAAGTGCCCCCAGGGCTTTATTTATGTCTGATAGATATAGTAAGAATGACTTTCTTGGCATTGGAGGTAATAAAATAGGTGGATTTTCTAGATAGTCCTTTAATTATTGGAAAGATTTTTGGCATTCATCATCCCAATATAAATTTACACCCTTATTTAGAAAATGTGTAAAAATATGGCACTTGTTAGAAAATTAAGATATGAAGCATTTGATAGATAAGATCTTGCCTTGTAAACTATAGAGCTGCTTTAAAGTGATGAGTGGTGGAATTTAAGTTAGGGCTTGTACTTTAGCTGGATCAACTTTAATGCCTTGGTGAGATAAAATGAAGCCAATCAATTTTCTTGAAGTAACTCTAAAACACAAATCTTAGGATTGAGCCTAAATTTATATTCACATAGTTGCTCAAATATCCACTTGAATGCTGCTTAATGATCAGTCTTGGTATTTGATTTACCTAAGATGTCATTGATGTAGTCTTCAACAATGTTATGCATCATATCATGAAATATGATGGTCATGGCTCTTTGGTAGGTGGCCCCCATGTTTTTGAGACCAAATGGCATAACTTGATAATAAAGTATTCCCCATAAAATGGTGAGCATAGTTTTATGCTAGTCTTTTGGCACAATCTAGATCTAGTTGTACCCTAAAAATACATTCATCAGTGAAAGAATTTCATAACCCACTGTAGAGTCAACTATCATGTCAATGTTTGATAGAGAAAAATTATCCTTTAGGTAGGCCTTTTTTATGTCTTTAAAATTAGTGCATATTCTAATTCCTTCTAGTTTCTTGCCAAATATCACAATATATGAGATGTAATCTAAGTAGTCGACTGATTGGACACATCTTTCTTCTAAGAGTTTTTATAAATTTTTATTTACTAATACATCAATTCAAGGAGGCATCTTTCACAATTTTTATTTTACAAGTTTGACATCAGGATGTACCATAAAGTGGTGTATAACCAATGTGAGATCTAATCCTGGCATGTCATAGTAGGCCCAAACAAATATATCAATAAATTCCCTTAAAAGGGCTATAAATAATTCACATTCCTCATCAATGAGGGATTCACCTAATTTGATCCATTTTGGTTCATCTAGAGTCCTAATGTTAACTTCTATAGTGTCTTCCATAAGAAGAGTTAAACCATGTTCAAGAATGGTTAAAAAAGATTTAAATTGGTCTTCGATGGAAGAGTTATTTGTTAGGATTGGCTCTTTAAGTTATCCAAGGTATGAGGAATCATAATCTCCCAATGGTAGGGATGACCATGTGATAAACATTTCTAGGAACTCTTAGATGATTTGATCAAAAGCTTGTTGTTCTTCAAAACTAAACTTAGACCCATAGGTAATTTCATCATTGGTGGTCTATTGAGCTATGTTTGAAGAAGGTTGAACACCCCCATATAATGACACCTAAAATAGGTTTTCACCATTAGATTGGCCTTTCTCTTTACTATTTCCTTGGTCCAAAAGTGCCTTGAAGAGGTTTTCACTTTAGGACCTCAATGTTTTATTTAATTATTTTGGATAAGGGTGTTCACCTATTCTCCAAAATAGTATTTGGGATATAAATTGATTGAGACCCCTTATTTGTGGTCTCCCAATGAAACATTATCCCTCAGGCCTAGAAAATTGTTGGAAATATTGTCATTGATGTCAATGGTTTAGTATTATTGGTGATAAAGGCCCCATTGCATTTAATGTTGTTGGTAATAAATATATCCTAGCTAATATGAGTTAATATTTATTTAATATTAATGAATATATTTTTGGTTGCATATGAGATAAAAGAAGGGCCCATGGAGAAGTTGAAGAGCCATGGGGTAAAGACAAAAGAAGGATGGGATGTATTTTCCCATGAAGAGTCATCTTGGGGAATACCAAGAGTCACCAAGTGAAGACAAAAGAGTAAGGGTGAATTTCTCATGAAGGGACACTTTAAGGAATAAAAAAAGTCACCAAAGATAAGGACAAAAGTGGGAAGGACGTTTTTGGTCATGAAGGGTCACCACATGACTTTTCAAATGCTTGGTTATGAAGGGTCATCCAAGATTGGCACCATTTTCCATTAGGATTGAAGGGTCACAAAGTGGGAAGGCCAAAGGTCATTTGGAAAGCTATAAATAAAGGTTTGAGAAGCCATTTGTAATATGGATGTGAGAGGTTGATTTGATATTGTGATATCTAGCTTATAAGAGCAATTGTGAGAGATGAATATGATTTGTATTTGTTATAACTAGCTTAGAAGAGCAAAGGTGAGAGAAAGGAAGGAGATGTTGTATTAATCTATCATTTGTTGAGATAGCAACATTAAGAGATAGGTGTGTGGTATACAGAAAGGGGTTGGTGCTCCTATGGGTCAGTGCTCATGAATAGGTGCTAGGTTGGTGCTCGGCAAAGGGGTTTGAAGCTCCTATGGGTTGGTGCTCATTAATTGTAGCTGAGGTTTATACTTGGTAAAGGGGTATGGTGCTCCTATGGGTTTGTTCTCACGAATATATTTGAGATTGATTCTCCATGGTTTTTCCCACATTGGGTTTCCATGTTATATCTGGTTTCTCTCTCTATCTTTTGTGATGTTTATTGTTTGAGTTTTATTGCATATCTTGAATGTTTGATTAAGTGGAATTTGATAAAGGGAAAGTTTTATAAGATATATAATATACTAATTCACCCCCCCCTCTTAGTATATTCCATGCTTAACAATTGGTATCAGAGCAGGTTCCTTTTTGAAAAGTTTTATAGCTTGAAGGTAGATTGGGAAAGCATGATGGCTGGGTCACAGGAAGGATTTTGTACAAATAAGGCACCTATGTTTGATGGGATGAATTATGCTTTTTGGAGCATGAGAATGAAGGTTTATTTGATGGCCCTTAGATTTGACATATGGAAATCAATGGTGGAGGAATATGAAGAGCCACAGACATCTACAATTACTCTAGTAGAAAAGAAGGCAAGTGAATGTAATGCTAAAGCTTTAAATGCTATTTTATGTGGTTTATGTGAATCTAAATTTGTTAAAGTTATGCGATGTAAATCTACTCATGAGAATATTGGAAGAGTCAACTTGAGAATATTTACAAAGGTGATGGAAAGGTTCATCAAGCTAAGTTATAGACTTTTAGAAGGCAGTTTGAAAGTTTGAAGATGGAAGAAGAAGAAGATATAACAAGTTATCTCTTGCAAGTTGATCAGATAGTAAATTAGATTCAAGGTCTTGGAGAAACATTGGAAGAGTCAATGGTGGTGCAAAAGGTTTTGAGATCTCTACTAATGAGATATGATGCAAAGGTTTTAGCAATCAAGGAGATAAAGAATTTAGCCAAGCTAAAGATGGATGAGCTTCATGGTATTCTCATGACATATGAGATGCAGATAGAACAAGATAAACCCTCAAAGAGAGAAGTGGTTTTCAAGACATCAAAGAAGGAGAAAGCTAAGATTCAAGAATCAAGTGATGGTTCTAGTGATGATGAAGATGACAACAAAGCACTTTTCATTCGCAGGCCGAAAAGAGGAATAGGTAAATATCAAGGAAAATTACCTTTTAAATGTTTTAATTGTGGAAAGATTAGACATTTTTTAGCTAGATGCCCAAATAAGGTTAATGATGATGAAGAAGAAAAGCCTACATACAAGAAGAATTTCAAAGGCAAATCTAAGAAGGGATTCGAGAAGAAGAGCCTGTATTCGAAGGATCCTAATTCAATTTAAGATAGTGGAGTCAGTGATTCAAAAGAAGAAGAGATTCTATTCATGGCCATACATGATAATCAAGAAGAAGAAGAGGAGGAAGCTGAAGTAGATATTGAAGGAGAACTCAATTGTGCCCTAGAAGAGTTAAAAGCTATTTAGAAGAAGAATCGAAGGTTAAAGTGCCAAATCGAGAAAAATGAACAAGAGTCAAAGGAAATGATTGAAGATATACAAGCACACTTGGAAGAAGCCAAGAAGAATGAAGAAGATCTCAAAGCACAGTTGGAAATAGAAAGAAAAGATTGTGAAAGGTATGTTATTGAAATTGCCTCTTTAAAAGAAGATATTTAGAAAGCAATCAATGAAAAAGTAGTTAGTGATTCAAAATTTGAAGATAACACTAACATGCTGAATAAGATATTGGAAAGTCAAAAAGAATATTCAGATAAGATAGGGATCTGATTTGAAAATAAAAAGAGCTATGCTAAAGCTCTTATAGAAGAGGAAACAAAAAGGGGAGAAGATAAAAATACAGAGGACATTCCAAACAGAGAAGGCTAGAGAGAACAAAGCTACAAAAGGTAATCAGGTTAGAGATATACAGACAGGTCTTATTTTTATGGCTATTGTTTTTATTGTAATGAATATGGTCACAAGAAATTAGAATTTAGAAAAAGAGATAACAATTTCAGAAATAAGGAGAAGAAAAGTCAAGTAGAGTCAAGTAGAAGCCACAACTCTTTTACTCCTCTATTAAGATTTGATGAAGAGACCATAGTATGCTACAAGTGCAACAACTTCAGACACATAGCTCGGTATTGTATAAGCATGTTTGAGTCAGTCAAAAAGGATCAGAGTTTCAAAGCTCCATTCATCAAGAAGAAGAATCAGAGTGTCAAAGATCCATTCATCAGGGAGAAGGTTCAGACATGTACATGGCAGAAGAAACAATTTGAAGATTCTATGATGGTGCAGACAGCTCTGCATGTGAGAGGTAAAGATCAGCCATGGTTAATTGATAGTGGATGTTTAAGGCATATGATAGGTGATAAAAGTAAGTTCATTTCTCTAAAGAAGATAAATGGTGGTACAATGAGCTTTGGAGATAAAACCACTACCAAGATAGCTGGAAAAGGTACTTTGAGTTTGGATTATGGTAGAACTAAGACTAAAAATGTTTTGTATGTAAAAGGTCTTAAGCATAATCTATTAAGTGTTAGTCAAATTTGTGATCAAGGATACAGATTATGGTTTCATGCTGAAGGTTGTGATATTAGAAGAAAAGATTCAAATGAGTTGATTGTAGATGCTCAAAGGATAGGGAACAATGTATATGTTTTGTCAGATATCTTCTCAAAGGCATGATCAAAGGATACATTCAAAGATCGACGAGAGGAGTTGGGAGTAATTTCTATTACTTCCTACCATTGATGTTCAACATCAAGTGAGGGGGAGCTAAGCGTTAGCTCCAGGTAGGCCCTTTGCCATTGATGTCAAAGGGGGAGAATAATAGGTACATGTATATGTGTAGAAAATAGGTATAGGGAATAGGTACAGGTTGCTACAGTAAGGGGGAGTTACTGTATGTTTTCAGATGATGGTATGTGCAGGTGACAGGATGTGGCAATTTCAAGATTGAGGTTGCCATCAATGAAAAAGGGGGAGATTGTTGTAAATATTATCATTGATGTCAATGGTTTAGTATTATTGGTGATAAAGGCCCCATTGCATTTAATGTTGTTGGTAATAAATATATCTTGGATAATATGAGTTAATATTTATTTAATAGTAATGAATATATTTTTGGTTGCATATGAGACAAAAAAAGGGCCCATGGAGAAGTCAAAGAGCCATGGGGTAAAGACAAAAGAAGGATGGGACGTATTTTCCCATGAAGAGTCATCTTGGGGAATACCAAGAGTCACCAAGTGAAGATAAAAGAGTAAGGGTGAATTTCTCATGAAGGGACACTTTAAGGAATACAAAAAGTCACCAAAGATAAGGAAAAATGTGGGAAGGATGTTTTTGGTCATGAAGGGTCACCACATGACTTTTCAAATGCTTGGATATGAAGGGTCATCCAAGATTGGCACCATTTTCCATGAGGATTGAAGGGTCACAAAGGGGGAAGGCCAAAGGTCATTTGGAAAGATATAAATAAAGGTTTGAGAAGCCATTTGTAATATGGATGTGAGAGGTTGATTTGATATTGTGATATCTAGCTTAGAAGAGCAATTGTGAGAGATGAATATGATTTGTATTTGTTATATCTAGATTAGAAGAGCAAAGGTGAGAGAAAGGAAGGAGATTTTGTATTGATCTATCATTTGTTGAAATAACAACATTAAGAGATAGGTGTGTGGTATACACAAAGGGGTTGGTGCTCCTCTGGGTTGGTGCTCATGAATTGTTGTTGGGTTGGTGCTCGGTAAAGGGGTTGGTGCTCCTGTGGGTTGGTGCTCACAAATAGGTGTTGGGTTGGTACTCGGCAAAGGGGTTTGAAGCTCCTATGGGTTGGTGCTCATGAATTGTAGCTGAGGTTTGTACTTGGCAAAGGGGTATGGTGCTCCTGTGGGTTTGTTCTCATGAATATATTTGAGATTGATTCTCCATGGGTTTTCCCACATTGGGTTTCCACGTTCACCTGTTATTTAATTATTTTGGATAAAGGTGTTCACCTATTCTCCAAAATAGGATTTGGGATATAACTTGATTGAGATGCCTTATTTGTGGTCTCCCAATGAAACATTATCCCTCAGGCCTAGAAAATTACAAAAGGTCTCATCATTCTGAAACTCATCGATCGACACTATTGATTTTTTTGGTCATAGTATATAAGTTGAGGATAATATAAAGGATGTAGATTATGATAAATAACTAGTCAAAGGGTATAAATGGTATTGGTAGAAAATAAATTGGTATTGGCTAGTGACTAGTAGTTGATTCATAATCAGATATAATTATCTTGACCAAAATGAACAAGGAGATTTATCATAGACCTATACCTTCTAATTCATTTAAATGTTGATCTAAAGATGTAGACTTGATAGGATGACATCACTATATGTGCACACTCAATCTTCTAATTTGATCTTTTGCTAATTGTAATCTAAGATGTTGAAGTCATGTAATAAATGTAATTTTGGAATTAAACATGAACATAATACTATGAAATAAAATGTTTACATATTTTAGGCTTCCTTAAACAAATCTAAGTAAGAATGTAAATCACATAAGTCAAAAATAAAACACACAATGCATAAATAAATCAAATAACATGCTTAGCTATTTAAATGGTTTGGATTATTATTATAAGACTTCCAAAGGGGGCCCTTCCTCCTTCTAACTCTAGATTCAATCCTTCCTCTCACAACACCTAATTGAATTCATAAATGCTTGTTCATATTAATAAAAAATACAACAATAAATTGCTACAAGAGATTATAATAACTGCTTGATAAAATATAGTTATGCTAATTATTTAATTGATATTTACTAATTTTCAAATCTACTCTTAAATATATATACCATAGAGGATATTTTTTATAAAAAATAATATATATTCTAATCTAATAAACATTCAACTTAGGATAACCAAAATTGACTCCTTTTTCTAAAGTCACCTTGTATGTGAAATTTGAAACATTATTATAGGAAAAACAAAGTTATGTCATTCTTCAACCGAATCCTTATTGAGCTCCATGGAGGTTATATTCATTTATACGAGTCAGTTGAAAGAGGAATCAAAATATGTTCATCTACAACCTTGGTCATGTAGTCACTGTAGGATATGTCCATGTGATGACATTCCTTTATTGTAGGATGTTATATGCTATATACCTATTTCTACAAAACATCCTTAAAACACATTATAGAAAAAGTGTCCTATAGTAGAATATAACTATCATATATTTAATTCTAATACATAATTATAACTATTTAAAGAGTATGGAAACATAATGTATTTACAAGATTATGACTTTTTAAGGAAGGAAACTTTATGGGAAAGTACTCAAAATCATGGTAAATAATAAGGATGAGTGTGATAGATGAGGATAAGAATAGGACATTTTTGGGGCTCATCACACCCCTCAAATTAAGACCTTTCATGACCATGAGTAATATAATTATTCATTTCCATTTCATAAAGAACTCTGAAATCCATGGAATTTATGGAACCATTGGTAAGGTGAGCATAAAATCCATGCCTCTATTCAAATATTTGCCAAATTTTGACCTCCATAGCTTTATCCAATGGGGAGTTATCATACCAATCTAGAATAGGATACCAAACTAGAGGGGGCTAGAATTTGAGGCTCAACAATTGAGATCCCATTTCACCTACAAGTAGAATATATCTTGTGATCCTATTAAATGTTGGCTCTAAGTTAAAAGGGGAATATGGCTCTCTCTTTTTTAGTGTGGGAGTGAGCTCATTCCATTATTCAATGTAAGGTTCTCTTATTATATGATCAGTAGAATTCCTCAATCCTAAGTAAAAATATTAGGCTTCATCATAATTCTTAGAAAACCAAGTTTTGACTTCTTTATTTAGCATGATATTATCCCATTATATCAATACAACATTTAGGTGCCATTGAATCTCTTCTGATAAGTAGTTGGATTTCATTTTCCTTTTTCCTATATTTAGTTACCTCTCTTCCTTTTCTTTTCTCATTCAAAAGATATGATAAAAATGCCTTTATAAGGACATCTCCAACATATAGATTAGGGTTCCATTCCTTGTCATAAGGCACACATAGTTGTAAAGATAGAAATTGCATAATTATGTTTGTTCTTCCTATGATTTTTATTTATAGATTTAAAATAAGGAGAGGGGATTAATTACTTCATGAGGCATATCAAAATAAATTATCATAAATTTAAACTTATGCTATTGTTCCTCAAGATAAATTGAATATACTCTTGTAGGAAGTCTATAATCAATGAGCTCTTGAGTTAGACAAGTCATATATTCAATTTTTTACTATAGTTTGTATATTCTTTCTTTCTTCATCCTGACCTCTTATTTCAATTTCTTATTTTCTTTTATTAATGCCTTTAGAATTTCAGACTGACTATCCATCTAATTCATCAATTTAGAAGATACTAAAAATGAGGAATGACACTTGACATCTTGGGTAGTTGTACGTTCTTCTTGTTGATTTTCCTTTATAGAAAGTTGTGAAATAATGATTGCAAGTTGGTCTTTAGTAGAGGGTTGTAGCTAAAAAGCTATTGTAATAAATGCATCCAATTCTCCTCCAGATTGATCCTATAGCTTCTTTCTTAGTCACTCAATTTATTATAGGGCTTGATCTAGAGTGGGAAATTCCACTTGTATATCAAGTTACTCCATTTTTTCTACTTATTTTTGCATTGGTTCCTCTTGTAACTCTTCAAGACTATGCTATACTTTTTTTTCCTCCTAATTGTATTCTAGAGAAGATTCTTCCTTATTTGTTTCAACTGTAGCTTATTTCTTAGTCACTCAATTTATAGTAGGGCTTACTCTAGATTGTTAAATTCATCTTGTATAGTAGGTTGATCCATTTCTTCCTCTTCTTCTTTCATTGGTTCCTCTTGAAACTATTCAAGACTATGCTATAATTGTACTACCTCTTGATTATATTCTAGAGAACATTCTTCCTTATTTGTTTCAGCCTCTAGATATTCATCACTACTAACAGTCTATTTTTCTCTAGATTATTAATTAATTTAAATAATAGAAGAAGGTTTAGTTATCCTATTTATTCTTAATCTATGGTATCTATGAGGATTAGAGGTTACCATATCCTTTTTAGGAGAAGGTGGAAGTACTTACTTAGATTTCTTTGAATCAGGTTAGAGAATGAGTTTCTTCCTTTTTATTTTGGATTATTTGATTGTGAAAGTCCTTTATTTAGTCCTTATTATAGGTTATTGTGTGTGGTTGTAGAAAGGTCTTATTCTGCAGGTTATTATGGAGCTACAGGAAGGTCTCCTTCTGTATGTTCTTGTGGAGCTATAGGAAGGTTTTCTATTGTAGGTTCTTGTGGAGTTGGTGGAAGGGATTATTATATCCTCTATTCTTCCACCTCTAATTCCTCTTCTATTTCATTTCCCTCTCTATCACTTTTTGCATTTCTTGGTACTTAGAGAAAATCTTCCTAGCTTATGTTGGGTCTAGTCCTTTACAAATAGTCTTAAACAATCAACTGCATTAAATAATGATGGGAAAGAGCTTTGGAATTACTTATTTGAAATGTCTCTACCATTTTTGTTATCATGTTGAGAAATAAATTGGGGATATTTATCTTTGTACTATACCATAAATGATTCATGAATTTGAAGTGAACACCATGCAACATGGAATATGTCCCTTCACAAGTGAAATATCTGTAGATGAACGTAACAACTTTGTCCCATATTCCTAGTAAAGATAATCATGCCGTACCCTATTTTGAAGTTTGTAGGCTTTCATTTCCTCTAATGAATTTCCATCTCTCTGCCTTAGCATCAATTTTTTTTGGCCATGCTTCCCTTGTTCATGGTAATCCTATTACTCTATTAATTAAGGTCTCTGTTAGCTTTATTTTCATTCCTCTTACTATTACTAGGTTGTTATACAATGAGCCACCATATTCTTCAATAATTCCTTTATCTAGGGCCTGTATCTTCTTAAAATATTGTATCCATATTACATTATGGCATAGGACTAGGATGCCTAGCTATTAGTTAAATAAATGATATCAAATTGTTTATTTTTAAGTCAGTCCCCTCCCATATTATGAGATGAATTTTGAGTTGAAGTTCCATGTTCTTTAAGCAAGGGTTTTGGGGCTTTGGAAAAATGTTTGTGACTTTTTCTTAGGTATTGAAATAATCTATTTGAATGGGAAATATCCCCCTAACTTAAACTATTGATTATCTTTAAGGGATGGAGCTGATATTCATAAATGGCTCATGAAAATAACAAGGGGTGGTGATATTAGCATGTCAATGGTCATGTCAATTAGTGAAGGAGAAGATATGGTGAGTTAGCATGATAAGGAAAAGATATGGTGGCATGTTAATAGCATTAAGACCAATCATCTTAGTAATAATTAAAATTTATGATATGAAATAAATATAAAATAATTACCTTGTTAATTGTAGGAATACCTTTCATTAATATACAAATGATGATTTGAAGTGGTGGTCTGGCATGTGTTGTCATTTTATTGGGAGCAAAATGTTTTATGAGAATGGAATGTAGGATAAAATGATAAAAATACATCCTATAGCAAAAACATTTTTATGTAGCAACAAGTTTTTCATCCTGTAGCAAGAAATGTTTCCTATAGCAACAAGTTTTTCATCCTATAGTAAAAATAAAAATATATTTTTACTCCAAGGGAATGAATCTGAAAAGAAAAACAAATGAAAACAAAAAGTTTTATTACTATATTTCCCCCTTTTTTCAGTGAATGTCAATCAGCCAGTGACCTGGTTTTCTGAGACAACATTCATTAGTAATGCCAAAAGGTTTTCATTATTGATTTTTATTTTTTTTTAAAAAAATTTTTGGTCCAAACTCAATTAGAATTACAAGAATCTCAGAGGTAGGATTTTATTTAGCCTAAACCAAGACATTGTGAATGGCTAGTTCTTGGCTATAAGAAGCTTTACTGCTCTTAGAAAATATTAGAAAAAGATTGATAGAAATACCCTTCGACTATAGGAACAAGTTAATTTGATTCATGAAGAAGACATGTATTTTGTTATTTAAGAAGTTGGTAAGTGAGAGTTTCCTTAGAAAATGGTTTCTTATATAGCTTGAGCTTGTGGCCATTAACAATCAATCAGAATCAAATAGAGTCAATGGTCATGAGCTTTACAAATCAAAACTTATGTGATGTCATAAGGCCCAAGCCATCTAGACTGTAACTTTCCTTTATGATCCTTGTATTTAGAGTAAAAAAGGAGTGCCCAATCACCATGTTAGAAATTATTATTCTTGATGTTCCTATCATACTAACCCACACATTGTCTTTGCATTATTTTAGTGTGATGAAGTGCTACCTTTCTTAGTTCATCAAGTGTAGTCAGCTACATGATCCTATCTTTTTGAGCTTACAAAAGATCCAATCCCAAATCAAGTGTTATCCTTAATATTTTATGCTCAAACTTAATGGGAAAAATAGGCTTCTTACCATAGACTAGTTCATATGGAGTGAAACTAGTTATGGTTTTCCAAGTGATTTTATAAGCCCAGACTACTTTTAGAAGATGAGTTGACCAATCTTTTCTATGCAAGCTGAAAAAATTAGTGAGGATATTTTCCAATTCTCTATTTTTCACTTCTACCTAACCATTTGACTAAGGATGGTAAGAGGTAGAATTTTTTTATATGATTTCATATTCTTTTACCAAGGTGGATGTGAGGTATGATGTGAATTATGGGCCTTGATCTATGACTATTTGTCTTGGTATTCCATAACAGGTAAATAATTATTCATATAAGAACTCAACTACTTTTTCATCTCAGACATGGGTTAAATTTTTGACCTCTACTCATTTTGTGACATAATCAGTGCACACTAGTATATATTCCTTATTGATGGACTTATGATTAATGGGACCTACAAAATCTAGTCCCTATTTGTTAAAGGGTTCTAGAACCAATTGTGGATGTAATGGCATTTCATCAGAGTGAGTGGATTTTCCAGTATGATGGCATTGATCACATCTATAGGAATACATTATGGCATCATTATTAAAATAAGGCCAATGATATCTGATAGTAAATACTTTTATAGTAGTCCATTTGGCAACAAAATAACCCCCACAAGGTTCATCATGGTAGGATCTGAGGATGTCATAAGCCTCATATTCTTATATACATATTCTCATAACTGAATCTAGTCTAGTGATAGAGAGATATCCTATAATTTAGGAATAATATATAATCTTTTGAATCAGATGTTATTTTTCCCTAGGTGAGAAATGTTGTGGTAGTGATCTTGCAACAAGATAGTTATCAATATCTATAAACCAAGGAGATTGAATTGTTACCACAAATAAATGTCCATAAAAAAATAATCATCAACAATAGGACTGTGTTCATCATTTTTCAATCAAGATAGAAAATCTACTACTATATTATCCTTACCTAGTCTATTCATAATGGTAATATCAAACTCATATAATAATAATAACCATCGAATTATCCTACCTATTATAATATATTTAATCATTAAATACCTAATTTATACATGATCTATGTAGATGAATACTTGGTAACCTATAATGTAGTGTTGAAATTTATTTATGGCATAGATTATGAAAATAAATTCCTTCTCTTTTGTAGTGTAGTTAAGTTTAGCCCCTTAAAGATTCTTGCTGATAAAATAGTTTGCATAACTTAGATATTCATCTTTTTGACCAAGGACAACTCCTAAAGTGGTGTCAAATGCATCTATATGGATGTGAAAAGGATTATTCCAATCAAATCATCTCAGAATAAGAGTTGTTATGAGAAGGTCTTTGAGTTGTTTAAAGATAGTTTGACAATTATTAGTCCATGTAAATTCAACATCCTTAGTAAGCAATCCAAATAATGGGATGACAATTTTACTTAAATATTTGATGAATCATCTATAATAACCAGCATATCCTAAAAAAACTTTTAACATATTTCTATGTTTTTAGTGTGGGTAGATCCTTAATGATATTTATCTTTGCTGGGTCAACTTCAATTCTAGCAAGGAATATGTGATTCTGCAAATAATCCCTTCAGTCATAAGCATTTTACACTTTTCATTACCCAAAGATAATTGGTGATACTAGTAACATTAAATAACTTTATCTAGGTTGATCAGTGTTTCTTTGAATGCCTATCCATAGACAATGAAATCATCCATGTAAATTTCAACATAGTCACGAGAGAGATCAAAAAATATGCTCAAAACAACCCTTTGAAAAGTAGTTAAGGCATTTCAAAGGCCAAATGGCAAGATGACATAGGTATAGGTTCCCTAAGGGAAAGTAGAAGTGGTTCTATCTTGGTATTTTGGAGTAATTTGTATCTTATTATAACCACTATAATCATTTAGGAAGGAAAATTACTCTTTCCCTACTAATGTATCCAACACTTGATTAATAAATGGAAGGGAAAAGTGATCCTTCCTGATATCAACATTCAATTCTTGATAGTCAATGAAAATACACCATTTTACTCCTTTCTTAGGGATAATGACTAAGGAGAGACCCACTGGCTATTCTAAATAGGATAAAAAAATCCTACATTTAAGACTTTTTACAACTCAGTTTTGACAATATCTCTAACTGTAGGATTTATTTATCATTGGGGTTATCAAATAGGTTTGTATTCTTCTTTAATGTAAATGTGATACATGCATAAATATGGGGGTATTAATATTATGTCATGGTAATCCTAGGAAAATGCTATTATGTGCTTTCTTAGTATTGTAAATAACTAAATTTTTTATTGGGGTGTTAAGGAGGTGATGATGTTGAGAGGTTTGTTTGACAGAATGTTTGATTTCTTTGTTAAAGAAAGCACAATTTATACATTGGTGATTAAAGGAGCATAAATAAATTCCTGGGGATTTTACTGATGGAATGTCTAAATGTCTCTTTCAATTTTAGTAATATCATTCTAAAAAAAATTATTCTAAAGAGGGCATGGTGTACATTATAACATATTTATGGCTATAGGATCCTGTTAATAGGTGTTTTTGTAGGATACCAGTAAGGATAGTGTCTTTTTATTGTACCTATAGAGTTGGACTGATCAATTGTGTAGAGAGTTTACAAGGAGATAACTTCATCAAAGTCATCACTCTAAGGGGTTGGGCCATCATTCTAAGAAGGCTGAGCTAGTGGATAAAGAACCAAATTTTTAGTGTCATTTTCATTGGAAATTAATATTTTTCTTGACCTAAAGCCAATAAAAAAATTAGTGGTGGCCAACCATGGGTGGATAAGGATGAGAGGATAACCCCCCCAAGTTGATTTTTATCTATAAGAAATTAAAGTTTTCTAGATATTTCCAAGATTCCATAGTGATAACAAGGTCCTCAAAAATCCCCTTAGGCTTAAAAGTTGATTTATCGACCATCTGAAGGATGGTGGGTATTAGACAAAGAGTGGCAAGTTTTAGCTATTTCATGGTCTCCATGGTCATCACATTGATGGATATACCTAATTAAATTCAAGTATTGGAGATGAGTTGGCCATGGATGCTAACATTAACTATAATACTTCCCATATTAGAATATTTTAGGGAACTATATTTCCCAACATAATATCTACTAGTTGACCAATAACCTAGACTATGTTAGAATCCTTCTTTTTTCTTCTCAGTTTTTTCAAACATAATCTCTAACAACCTTATTGTAGATAGGAACAACCTTTATTTATTGAAAGAGTGGGGTTTTTAAGCACACATTCTTGAGTTGTCCTAAGATATTGAATTTAGGCTCTGGTTTAGGATGTGATATGTTTAATCTCTCTAAAAAAGGAGTATTATTATATTCTTTTTTATTTTCAAATAGAATTGGCTCAAGATTAGCCATGAATGTCTACATATTACTATGGAGTGGGGTTGGTTCAAAGTGTTCTAGTGATTGTGGGTGAGGTGGTTTATGTAAGAACATGACTTGAGTGAAGTTGAACTTGATTAATATCCAAGGTATATGTTGGATATTGAACTATTTTAGTCAATTGTGTTGGTTAAACCAACTTATTAGTAGGATTGGGGATGGGTTGGGTGGGTAATTGAGTGGTTAGAATAAGTTGCTAAGTGTTTGGTATTAAGGCTTGTTATTATTTTGGTTGTTGCATTTTTTTTGGAAAGCCTTGATTATCTTTCCATTGATATTGCCATAGATTATAGGGAAAGAACCATTGCTAGTTTTGGAATTACCCAGGTTGAGGTTGTTATCCATTATATTGCATCCATTAATAATTTTTGGGTAGCTACCAATTTGTTTGGAAACAATTTTGATTAGGTATATTCATCTAAGAACCATATTGAGGATTATTTGAGAATTGAGAATTTTCAAACATAGAGTTTGATGGAATATCTGATCTTTGTATGCATGGTTTCTATTGAGCCACCAAAAACACTTGATTCTTATCTTCTCCTATGGCATGTAGCTCAACTATTTTAGGATTATCCTCAAGTATGATATCTACTTGAGATTTCATATAATGGCATGTGTAATTCACCTTTTTACATTTAAGGTAATAGGTAGCTAAGTCTTTCTCAGTTTCTTCTTGCTTCCTTCATACATGTAATGTATCAAGCTGAGTAGATAGGTGGTTGATAATATCTTGCTTCATGTCCTAGAGTAGGTTTCTAAGTTCGCCTTTAGATAGTCTTACTATACATGTTATAAGAAGGGTTATGTCCCTAATTTTGTTTATGATTGATCTAGAGTAGTTTATATATAGAACTGTTAGTTCATCACAAGGCAGTGTAGAAACATCACCACCAAACATTAGATCTAGTGCCTTCAAACAATCATCTCTAATCCCCTTCAGGAATATCATCTTGACTAATTCTTTATCCATTATAGTCTATTTGGATTTTTTCAACCTAAACAAAAATCTTTCCATATATTCTTCTAATGAGTCATCATTAGCTTGTGTCATTCGAAATATATCATCTCTCCTGTAGTTATTAACCCTACAATAGTCTTGGTATTTCATCAAAAATATCTCCATTTATTCTCAAGTAAAAATGGCATCCTTTTTGAGTCCCATGAACCATCTAAGTGATGAATCTTTAAGTGTTTCTGGAAATAATTTGAGTTTCTGAGCATCTTTATTATAATCATAGTTGTGACATAAGATGTCAAAAAAAAGTTTCTGGATCCTTAGATGCTTTTACCCTAAAAGTAGGGAGGGAAGAGTGAGGGATATTCTTCATGGGTGCATTTTTATCAAGAGTAAGGATAGGAAATTCAAAATTAGTAGACTTATTGGTTGTGTTTTCTTCTTGGTGATCCCCCATGAATACTCTTTGTGTTGGTAGATTGGAGGGTGTTGCTACCCACCACTCAAAATTCTTATCAATTCTTTTACTTCTTAGGGTGTAGACGATGGAGACTTTATCTTTTTTATTTGGAATGTATGGCTTCCTCTAAAATGGGGATGGTTTTAAGGTTTTAGAAGATTCAACTTGTGTCTTAGTAAAGAGTCTTTCTAAATTGGAATATTCTATTGGCCTATTTTTTCTTCTAGGAGAAAGAATGACCTTAAATTCTTCCTTAGCAATAAATTTGGATGACGGAGGAAAGTGAACTTCAGATTCCTATGTATGAGGTAATAAGGTGAGAATTATAAAAGGTGGTACATGTGGGTCTCTTTTAGGGGTATGAACCTCTTCAAGTTCTCTAGCTTGTACTACCAATACAACCAAAATTTCTTCCATTTCTACCTCTTCTATTTATAATTATGAGTGATCTTCAAAAATTCTTTTGTGTTCCTTAGCTACTAAAGGATGAACTTTTGATCTTACAACAATGATTGATGATTCAAGAAAAAATATTCCTATATAATCCCCTTCACTTTGCATATGTTAACCACTTTTTTTTAAATTTTTTTGCCCACCTTGCCTATACAAGGTTAGTAATATAGGGTTTTTTGAAACTTTCCACTATCCTACTTGTAAAAAGGGAAATTTAAACTATGAAAGCAATAAATATTTAATCTAAATAACAATAATATTTGAAAATATAAATAATAAACATACAAAAACAATTACTGTTAAGATTAAATATTATAAGTGTGTGACACCCTTCCTCAACAATGACACCAAAATGACTAGCAATTGATTCACAATCAGATATACTTATCTTAATCAAAATGAACAAGGAGAGATACCATAGACATGTACCTTCTACTTCATTTAAATGTCAACTCAAGGACATATACTTGATAGGATGATGTCACTATATGTGCACACTTAATCTTCTAATTGTAATATAATATATTGAAGTCATGTAGTAAATGTAATGATAGAATTAAACATGAACATAATACTATGAAATAAATGTTTACACATTGGAAGCTTCCTCAAACAAATATAAGCACGAATATAAATCACATAGTTTGGAAATAAAACACACAATGCATAAATAAATTAAATAACATGCTTAGCTATTTAAATGGGTTGGATTGTTGTTGTAAGACTTCCAAATTGGGTCCTTTCTCCTTCTGACTCTAGCTTCAATCCTTCCTCTTATGAAACTTAATTGAATTCAAAAATGCTTGTTCATATTAATAAAAAATGTAGCAATGAATTATTATAGGAGATTATAATAGCATCTTCTTGACAAAATGTACTTCTAATAGTTCTCTAATTGATATCTACTACTTATCAAATCTGTTGTTACACACACACACACACACACACACACACACACACACACACACACACACACACACACACACACACACACACACACACACACACGCACGCACGCACGCACGCACCCACACACACGCACACACACATGCACGCACACACACATGCACACACACATACATGTAAGCATGCATGCGTGCACATGCACACAGACACGCACACAAAGACACACACACACACACATCATAGAGGAGATTGTTTTATATAAAATAATATATATTTTAATCTAAGAAACATTTGACTTAGGATAACCAAAATTGGCTCCTTTTGCTAAAGTAACCTTTCATGTGAATTCTACGATATTGTTGTAGGACAAACAAAGCTATTTCATTCTTCAACTACATCTTTATTGAAATCCATGTAGGTTATAGTTATTTCTATGATTCAGTTGAAAGAGGAATCAAATTTTGTTTGTCCATAGCTTTATTCATGTAGTGGTTATAGGATATGTTTGTGTGATGAGATTCCTTTGCTATAGGATGTTATGTGCTATATACATATTTATCCAAAACATCATTAAAATACATTATAGAAAAATCATTCTATAGTAGAAGATAGCTATCATATATTTAATTCCAATAAATAATTCTAACTATTCAAAGAGTATGGAAACACAATGCTATTTATAAGATTATGAATTTTTAAGGAAGGAAACTTTGTGGGAAAGTACTCAAAAGCATGGTAAAAAAGAAGTATGAGTGTGATAGATGAGGAGAAGAATAAGACATTTATGGGGATTATCAACTAGGTCATCAAAAGGGTTATGATTTAAATATGATTTTTTATTAGCATCATCATCACTAGTCATTAGTGTTAGAACACTAATAAGGTACATAGGGTCACCCTCAGGTGGTTTAAATCCAAGTCCATATGTTAGTTTATATCGAGTGGTAGAAATTATCTCAAGTGATCCCTATTGATTTAGCTTAAGGCCTCCTCCTTTGTAGGTATGTAATTCCATGATTTTTTTTTGAAATGGGGGACTTGGCATTGAGGAAAAAATTGGCCAATTTGTCATTATACAATCCAGGTTCATCATCTACAAGCAAGTCTTGTTCTTGGTTAGTGGCTGATATGAAAATGATAGGTGATGGATTATGCATTTAACCTTTACCCTTTATTTTCCAATCCATACAAGGTGGTTTTGATTTTGGTCTTCCAAAGGACTTGGTGTTCTATGAAAGCTTGGAAACGTGGAATGTATCATGGGTTAAATATTATCCTAGGCCATTAGCAAAGATAGTATAATGATTAGATATTTTATGAGGCAGTATGGGGAAAGTTAATCAAGGGTATCTTGGTCAATGCAATTGGTCTCTGATGAATCAAAAAATATTTATTTTCCCTTGTCCTTCTTAGTAACGAAATTCAAGATAAAGTGATAGTCATAGCTTTGGTACTCAGCCTCTAGATACTTATAATATTTATATGGATACAAATCTCTATGGATAATAACCTCCATACCTAAATGAGAGAAGTTGATACACTAATGTAATGTCAAAGGGATTACATGAATTTCATGCATCTAAGGTCTACCTATAAGCATATTATATGACAAATTGAGGTCTAGGACATGGTAAAGTGTATAATGGGTTAAGGGTCTAATGATAACTGGTAAGATGATCGTGCCTTATGATTCCCATTTTTCATTATAATAATATTTGATTGTGATTATTTCTAGTTAGAGATCAACCATAGTGTACATGAGATGCTTGATGAGCTTTAGAGACATAATTTTTAGTCTTGATCTATTATCTATGAGGATACATTTCACTTTAAGTTGCATTATGACAACTTCAATGTATAATGGATTGTTATGTAGAGGGCCTCAGGATGACATATCACTTTGGTTGAAGGATAATTATTGCTTGGGACTAAGGGTCGAACCAAATTTTGAAATTTATCTAGAGATATGTCATTAGGAACTTAGGATTGGCAAAGGAACTTTGTAAAGATATTCTTGTGGATGGTGGATGTATGGAACAAATGTAAGATGGAGATTTATATGGGCATCTTCTATAATTTTTCCACAATATCAAACGTATTTTATTACACAATGGTAAATGGCTTGTTCCTAGCTAGAATAGTGGGTTAGATGGGTGAATTAGAAGATGGTTATGGGGGGAATATAGTAATCACAATCACTAAGTTATGATTTTATATTCAAGATTAGATACAAGATCATTATTTCTAGTAAATGATGGTGGTGGGTTACTAGATATGATAATTCTTGATTATCAGTACACTTATGCATGGTCACAGGCTAACGATGAGTTATTGATATAGGGTATAAAATTAGTAATCCCTATTTTTTGGTATGCTTATATGTAGTCCCAGGTCAAGGAAGGATCATCAACATGGGTTAGTTAGTTAGAATTGAGTATCAACAATCTTGTTTGATTGGTATTTAGTCTCAAATTGATGGAAATGGTAGAAACATGACCTTTCATAATATGGCCTACAACCTTTTTATATTCATGTATAATTTCATGATAGGTATGCTAGTTTTTGGCATCATTCTATCCTTGGTTCCATCCATTGGGATGACATTGTTGGTTCTACTACTGATTTTGATTATTTTATCTCAGTTGTTGATATTGTCGTCGTTGTTGTTCTGGCTATTTTTTCTATTATTTTCAATAATTATGTTGTGGAAAAGGGTTTTGATAAATGTTTAGGATCTAATTAGATGCAAAAGCTCCATTATCCAATGTTATTTCCCCATTTTCCAACATATTTTTAATAAAATACTTAATTTACACATAATGCTACAAATTATGTCCATTAACCTGATGATACTCATAGAATTCATTTTGTCAGTACCAATATGGATAAGTAATACCCTTAAGATTATGTTTTGGAATAGGCCAGCTAATTAGATTAGTGGTGTTGAGCTTGTAAAACATAGATTGAATGATATCTCTAAGGTCACAAAAGATGTGAGGAGTAGGCACAATTCTCCATGGAGGAGGGCTTTATAAAGGAAAAGTTTACTATGTTTATTACACTGGTGTAGGTTACTATGCTTGCTACATTTTCTAAAGAGGTTATTGGTTAGAGAGGAGGTTAGTCTTGTGTTAGTCCTTAAAATAATGAAATGAACACACTAACATACTAACATCTCTAGTCTATATCATAAGGGGAGATTAATGAAGAAAACCAAATGAAAATCAAAACTAAAAAGCAAAAGACAAACAATCTCTTACCTTCATTGAAAGCTCCAAATGATCTATTATGTGGCTTACTCAGTTTATACTCAAAGTGTCTTTGGCAATGAAGTTTGTGTGGCTTATTCTCTCATTGGAACCATTGTGGCTTGTGTTGGCTTGGATATATATTTGGGAATTATAAAATTATTGATATGAATCTCAAGAAACAAACCCTACATTATAACTCTACAATTTCCAAGCCCTTTTTTCAATAGGTAATGGCTTGTATTTATAGGTTTAAGAACTAACCCTAACTCAAAGTGAGTTAAAGTGTAGTTTAAACATGGAATGGGTTCAAACCTAACCTAAGTGAGCTAACATAACCCCAGTAGAGTTAAAAGGTGTCAATTACTCATTATTTTCAAAGAATAGGAATGGGTCTCTAAAAAGAGATATTGATTACCATTTAACTCTTTCAATATTTGATTTTATGTGTGCAAGTGCCTCACGTAATAGGTTTATAGGCCAAATTGCATGTTGTGATGTTTCAAGATGATTGGAAATAAATCCATGAGAGGTTATGGTTACATATATTAGGATATCCCAATTATGGATGTCTCAACATGATTATAAGCTTTGAAGAATGATGCATAAGAAAATTTGAGATATTTAGTGATTCTTAGGCTTAATTTGCAATGGTTGCTAAGAATTAGTCTGAAGTCTAGTCAAAGGCCATTGGTGAACAGTTTTAGGTGTCTACAATTTGCCCCTATTTTGGGAGACATTTTAAGTTATAAGAATAGTAACATATTATCAAAGAATGAAAAGGTCCTATATGCTTACAACTTCAATGGTATTGGATGAATTGTAGGTGCCCCCTCAAGGGAGCGATTGGCAAAGGGATCGGTAATCGGTCCATCAAAAATAAAAAATAAATGGACCAAAAATGAAATGGGGTGAAAGGGACTAATTTTCCCATGGGAAATTATAATCAATGGCATATAGAGATACCCCAATTGGGAAAAAAATAGGATGATTTGCCCATAAGCGGTTATAATCATCAGTGTAAGTGGAAAAAAGGTAATGATTTGCCCAAAGGTAGTTATAGTAATTGAAAAAGGCTTAGGGTGACAAGAGAATGATTTTCAAAAGGGAAATTATAATCATAAAAAGGGAGAAACAATGATGTGCCCATAGGTGGTTATAATCATTGGTAGGATAAAAACATGCCCTAGTTGGGCAGATAGTGATAATGGTTTTCCCAAAGATGGTTATAAGAATTATGATAATTAAAATGTACCCCAATTGGGTAGAATAAAGAGAATGATTTACCCATAGGAAATTATAATCATTAACCTTAAAATGGATGGAAATCATATGATTTGCCTAAAGGTGGTTATAATCATTGATAATGCAACTGGGACAGTATACAATGATTTGCCCAAAGACAGTTAGAAGCATGGTACCCCAATTATGAGAAACATGATATGGAATACAATGGGAAATTAGTACAGAGGAGAAATATGAATTTGGGTAACCTACTAGGAGGGATATGTTCATCTGAACTAGTAAGGGGGAAATTCTTTCATTATTTAATTACTCTATGAAGGATACAATTTGGATTAGATCAAGAATTATTTGGTTCCAAAGAGATATATCATTGCTACATTATTGTGTAGACTCCTCAAGTATATTTTTGTTCTAGCACATGATGGTAGGCACCATGATAGAACACCATGATAACTTGTCCAAAATATGCATATAGACTGACAGGTGATCCAATACTCAAGTAAAAACAATGAACCAATGATAAAAACCATGATGACAATGTCAAAATATGAATATATATGGATTCAATAATAACATGTAAGGAATCACCCAATGAATGCATACATACTAAATCAAGGCACAATAAGAAAGTAAAAAAATAGGCAAATAAAAAAAAAAACCAAGAAATGAAATAAGAAAATAAAACAAAAACAAATAATGGTTAATCACAATGTTAGTGCAAACAAAGAACACACAAGATGATGATCATTACATGTAGTTTATAGGAAACAACAAAACATAATGGGGGAATAAAATAAAAGGAAGGTGGTGCGCAAGCTATCTCAAGATGCACTAGGTAAGTGGATACTATCTACATAGTTCCATGGATGTAATATCCATTAAAAATTTTAGGTTAAATGTAATTCTCGTAGGAAATGGGATAGAAGAAAATGATGAGAAGAAAACATGATGGATGTTATGGAAGAATATGGGAATGGACTCACAAAATGGTGAGAGTGTAGGATGTTAGGCCAGAGGATGGGGAAACTAAATTACAAGTAGTTTATTGTTAAGTAGATAAGGATCCCAAAATTATTAAGGTAAAGAAGTGGTCAATGTTTAGGATTTTTTAAATTGGCTTTCAAATGTTTTTGTAATTTTATATGTATCTCAACTCAATTAAGAATGATGAGATACAAAACGATCCAAGATCATAAAATGATAAGAGCATTCAAATTTAAAATAATCACAATATGGTGAGAGCATGGATTAGGTTTAATGTAAAATGGAAAGAGCATGGAAAAGGGTGATCGAGTTGACCTCAGTATGAATAGAGTGTTGCCTACATAGTCCTAGGATGGGACTTCAAGTCACTATAGTTTTGCCTTTCAATAGAGGAATATGACAAAGTGTAGCAACCAATTGAAACAAAATAAGTAAAGTAGGTAAATGACACAATATGACTTAAGCATGGCAAGGTGGTACTTTAAGGCATGATAAAAAATATTATCCTTAATTTTCCCAAAGGTGGTTATAGTTAGGAAACAATGACATAGGCCAATGATACTAATTTTCCCATAGGTAGTTATAATTAGTAGCATGATGATGAAACACTAAATTTCCCAAAGGCAATTATAATTAGGCCTACATTGTATAGAATAGAACAAGAAATGAAGGATGTAACTACAAAACCACTATCATACTAATCTAAAATATGGCCTCTATTAGGAATATTGAAACAACTACTAATACTTAATCTAAATATTCGTGTTGAAAGTGGCTATAAACTAAAGGAATGGAACCAAGGTCAAAGGGTGAAAATAACTTGGTTGATATAAAATGCATGGTATAGCATAATGATAGAATGGTATGGTACAAAGAACAAAATTTATATTATTTTACAACTAAAATGGGCCTCATAGATAATATACTAAGTCTCTCAAGTGAAGTAATGCTTGAGGTGTATAATGTTCATCAACACATCAAGTTCATCATCATCTAGTGTAGTGAGTCTGTATGCTCTAGTGCCATAGTTTGTAACAATGATGAAAGGGCCTATATAGTTAGGTTTGAACTTGCCTTTATGTTTCTTCTTGATCATGATATTCTACTAGTTTTATTTAAGAACAAGATCACCAAGCTTGAATTCTCTATGTTTGACATGTCGATTGTAGTGACCATGGAGTCAGTTCTAGTATGCTTGTAGGTTATTGATTGAAGCCATAAATTTCTCATCAAGTAAATCTAGTTCTTGTAGGTGAGATATGCAATAGTCTTCATCATTCAAGACATGCTTCAAAAAGATGTGCAAAGAAGGTAACTCAACCTCAATGGAAAGATTAGTTGTATTGCCGTAAACAAGTGAATATAGAGTGGATCCTTTTGGAGTATGGTGATTGGTATGGTATGCCTAGAGGGCATGTAATATTTGAAGGTGCTAATCATGGCCAACATCATTGATAATCTCTTTAAGGATTTTGATAATGGTTTTGTTAGATGCTTTAGATTGGCCATTACCTTGAGGGTAATATGCTATAAAAATGTTGATTAACTTTGTACTTGGCACATAATGATTTGACATCCTTGTTCTTAAAATATATGCCATTATTAGATACAATGATGGAGGGGATACCATAATGGAAAAAGAGATGGTTGAAAATGAATTTGGAAATTTTATTTCCATTCACATAAGTGAGGGGTACAACTTTAACTCACTTAGTGAAATATTTGGTGAAGGTAAGGATTTATTTGTGGCTATTGGATGAGGTGGTGTTTATCTTCATAATGAGATTGAGGCCCCATATAGTAAAAGGCCATTGTTTAAGCATTGGTTTTAGAGTCTTGGCTAGGGCATGAATCAGATTAGCATGTCTTTGATATTTATCACACTTTTTCACATACATATTTGTATTTTCATCCATCATTAGTTAATAGTACATGATACACAAGATATTTTCAAATAGGATTTCCCCACTTGTGTGGATCCACATAATCCTTTGTGAACTTCCCATAATTCCAATGCATATTCTACAAAAATTAAATAATGAAGTAGAGTTTAATCAGAACTATGATGGTAAAGGGATAAAATGAGTAAGGTATAACATGGGGCATGGCAAATAAAGGCTTTGGATTATCTATGGGATAGGTCTGGTGGCATTATTTGGTCATGAATATATGTTTAAAGTTAGGAATACCATATAGAGATGGGACCAACAATATCACAAATCACTATGACAGTTAAAGGTTCATGAGCTAGCGCTAGAAAATTTTTAATGAGGAATTGGTGTTCTTTTACCATATATGTATGATGAATCAGAGATATAATGGTGGCCATGGCATCCATAGTTTAATTAATATCCCTTGGTCTATGTTAAAATTATACATCGGTAATATTTTACTTGAGAGTGTCGGCCATGGCTTTGTATGGTACCAAATTGTCATCCTTGGTCTAAAAATGGTCTATAACCTAATTGATGATTAACTAAAAATCACCATAAACCTTTAGATGATGTACATTCCATTTTAATTCCTATAAAAGTCCTAAAATGAGTGCTTCATATTCAACCATGTTATTGGTACAAGGAAAGATGATCTTGAATGACTTAGGGATTAGATTCCCCTATGGTGTAAAGAAACCAAAGGCCTACTCCTAATCCATGCATTGTGAATAATCCATCAAAATACAACTTCTAATGTTGTTCCTCAAGAGGTGTTTTAATGATGGTCATAATGGATTAATCTAGGAATTATAATTTTAGTATTTCTATATCTATAAGGGGTGCTTCAACAAGCTAATTTGTAATAACTTGCCCATTGATAGCTTTCTGGTTGAAATATTCTATCTCAAACTTACTAAGAAGCATGATGCATTTAGCCATAATGTCTTTTAAAGATAATTTTGATAATATATAATTGAGTGTATCTACCTCTTAAATAACCAAGGTCTTGTTGTTTAACATGTAATATCATAGTTTATGAGCTATGAAGACCATAGCTAAATAGGCTTTTTAAATGGGCATATAATTATGTTCATACATGACAAGTGTATGAATTAGATGGTACATGGCATGCTCTTTTCCATTATCATCAGTTGAGTAAGAAGAGCCCCTAGGGCTTTATCTGTGGCTGATAAATATAGTAAGAATGATTTTTTTAGGATTAGAGGCAATAGAAAAGGTAGATTTGCTAGATAGTCCTTTAGTTGTTGGAAATATTTTTATCATTCATCATCCCAATGGAATGTGACATCCTTATTTATAAAATGTGTAAAATGATGGCACTTGTTAAAAAATTGAGATATGAAATATCTGATAGACTAGATCTTGCCTTGTAAACTATGAAGCTAATTCAAAGTATTCAGTGGTGGCATCTGAGTTATGGCTTGTACTTTAGCTAGATTGACTTTAATGCCTTGGTGAGACACAATGAAGAAAAGAAAATTTCCTAAAGTAATTCAAAAAACACACTTATTAGGATTGATCCTAACTTTGTATTCATATAATCACTCAAATATCCACTTGAGTGTTGTTTGATAATCAACCTTGGTCTTTCATTTACCTAAGATGTCATTGATGTAGTCTTCAATACTGTTATGCATCATATCTTAAAATATAATGGTCATGGCTCTTTGGCAAGTGGCCCTAGCACTTTTGAGATTAAATGGAATAACTTGATAATATAATGTTACCCATGAAGTGGTGAATATTTTTTTATGTTGGCCTTCTGGTACAATCCAGATCTAGCTGTACCCTAAAAATCCATCCATCAGTGAAAGCATTTCATAACCCATTGTACAATTGAATGTCATGTCAATGTTTGATAGATGAAATTCACATTTTGGGAAGGCCTTATTTATGTCTCTAAAATTATTATATATTCTAATTCCTTCTAGTTTCTTACTGACTAACATAACATTCGATATCCACTCTAAATAGTCAATTGATCAAATAGATCCTTATTCTAAGAGTTTTTCTAACTCTTTCTTTACTAATAAAATAATGTGAGGATGCATCTTGTGCAATTTTTATTTTACAATTTTGGCATCAGGATGTACCAAAAGGTGGTTTAAAACCAAGGTGGGGTCCAAACCTGGCTTGTCAGAGTAGGCCCAAGCAAATATATCAATAAATTCCTTTAAAAGGGATGTATAAACTTGACATTCCTTTTCAGTGAGGGAGGCTCCTAGTTTGATCCATTTTGGGTCATCTGGAGTCATAATGTTAACTTTTGTAGTGTCCTCCATAAGAAGAGTCAAACTATCTTCCATAATGGTTAGAAAATATTTAAATTGGTCTATAATGATAGATCTCTCTTTTAAGACTGGTTTTTCAAGTTCTTCGAGGCATGAGGAATCAAAATATCCCAATGGTAGGGATGGCCATGTGACAAACACTATTAAGAACTCTTGGATAATTTGATCAAAAGCCTATTGTTCTTCAAAATTTAACTTAGACCCATAGACAAATTTATCATTGGTGATCTCCTAAGTTATGTTTGAGGAAGGTTGAACACCCCCATCTAATGGTTCTTAAAACATGTTTTCAACATTAGAATAACCTTTATTTTTACTATTTCCCTGGTTCAGAAGCAGCTCAAAGAGGTTTTTAATTTAGGACCTCAATGTTTTATTTTATTTTTTTGGCTAAGGGTGTTCACCCATTCTCCAAAGTAGGCTTCAGGATCCAACTTGATTGAGAATAATTGTTTGTGGTCTCCTAATAAAATATTGTCCCTCAGTCCTAAAAAATTGAAAAAGGTCAAATAATTCTAAAACTGATCGACTAACACTATTGATTCTTATTATTCCTAGTCTATAAGTTGAGGATAATATAAAGGAAGTGGATTATGGTGAATAATTGGTCAAAGGATACAAATAGCATTGGTAGTATATAAATTGGTATTGGCTAGGTCATTAAAAGGGGTATGATCAGAGTGTGTTTCACTATTAGAATCATCATCATTAGTCCTTTAAACATGAATAATGTATATGGGGTCACCCCCAGGTAGTTTAAATCTAAGACCATATGTTCCTTTGTACTAAGTGGTAGAAATTGGCTCAAGTAGGACCTATTGATTTATCCTAAATCCTCCTCCTTTATAGGCATGTCATTCCATGATTTTGTTTGAAATGAGGGACTTGGCATTTAGGGAACAATCGGCCAAGTTATCATTATACAACCAAGATTCATCATCTACAAATGTGTCTTATTCTTGGCTAGTGACTGGTATGAAAATGATAGGTGATGGACTATGTAGTTAGCCTTTACCACTTCTTTACCATTCCATGTAAGGTGGTTTGGCTTTTGGTCTTCCAAAGGACTTGGGGTAATATGGAAGATTGGCAATGTGAAATGTATCATGGGTTGAATATTCTCTTAGGCCATTATTTGAGATAGTATAATGATTATATATTTTTGGAGGTGGCATGTGGGAAAGTGAATTAAGGGTATTTGGGTCAATATAGTTGGCCTATGGTGAATCAACAAGCATTTATTTTCCTTTATCCTTCTTAATAATTGAATTCAAGCCAAAATGGTAGTTATAGTGTTGGTACTTAGCCTCCAAATTCTTGTAATATTTGTATGGCTATAAATCTCCATGGATAGTAACCTCCATACCTAAATGGGAGAACTTGATTCAATGGTGCAATGTTGAAGGTATTACATGAATATCATGTATCCAAGGTCTACCTATAAGCATATTATATGATAAATTGAGGTCTAACATGTGGAAGAGTGTATCATGGGTTAAGGGCCCAATAATAACCAAAAAGATGATAGTGCCCTATGATTCCCATTCTTCATTATCATAATCTTTATTTGTGATGGTTTCTAGCTAGAGATTTAGAGATAAAATATTTAGACCTAATCCATTGTATATAAAGACATATTTCACTTTGCACCATGTTATGACAAATTCAATGTATAATGGATTATTATGCAAAGGGCCAATGGATGCCATATCACTTTTGTTGAAGGTTAATTGTTGGCCTAGGGATAAGTGTCCAACCAAAGCTTGAAATTTATCTAGAGACATGTCAATAGGAACTTAGGATTGGCCAAGGAAATCTATTAAGATATTATTTTGGATGGTGGACATACATAACAAATATAAGATGGATACTTATGCAGGTGTCTTCTATATTTTCCACAATATTGAATGTATTTTCTTACACAATGGTAAATGACTTGTTCTTATTCAGAATGGTGGGTTGAATGGGTGAAGTAGTAGATAGTTGTGGGCCTTGTATGGTAATTTTTGACTGAGGATTTATGATTACATAATGGGGATTAGATACATGACCATTGTTGCTAGAAAATGATGGTGGTAAGGGACTATATAGGATAAGTCTTGATTACTAGTGTACTTGTGCAAGGTCATGGGCCGATGATGAATTATCAATATAAGGTCTAAAATTAGTAATCATTATTTACTAGTATGCATGTATGTGGTACTAGGTCAAGGAAGGATCACCAACATGGGTTAGTTGGTTATAATTAATTAGCAATGGTCTTGTTTGATTAGTATTTGGTCTTAGATTAATGGAAATGGTGGAAATCCAACCTCCCACAATATGGCCTACAACCTTATTGTAGTCATATATAATTACATGGTAGGTTTGTTGGTTGTTGATGTTATTCTAGCCTTGATTCCATTGATTGGGCTGATGTTGTTAATTTTACTATTGATTTTGTTGGTTCCATCTCAATTATTGATAATGTTGTTGTTACTATTTTGGCTATTTTTTTTGTTATTATCAATTGTTATGTTATAAAAAAGGGTTTTGATAAATGGTAATGTTCTAATTGGATGTGAAAGCTCCATTATCCAATTTTATTTTCCCATTTTCCAACATATTTTCAATCAAATTTTTAATTTGCACACAATGACACAAATTATGTCCATTAACCTGATGATACTCAAAATTCATTTTGTTGATACCAATATGGATAAGGAATGCCCTTATGATAATGTTTTAGAATAGGCCATCTAATCATATTAGTGGTAATGAGCTTGTAAAACTTGGATTCAATGGGATCTCTAAGGTCACTAAAGATGTGATGAGTAGGCATAGTTGTCCTTAGAGGAGGGGTTTATAAATGTAAATTTTGTTGTGTTTGTTATGATAGTCTAGGCTACTAAATTTGATGAAGAGGTCATTGGTTAGGAGTAATTTACATATGTGGTGAAGGCTGAGTAGATGATGTTTTCATCATTTGGACATGTTGTGACTTAGCTACTTCATTTCCCTTAACATTCTTATTGTGATTGAACTGCTTGGGTTTGTCATATTATTGGCCTAGGATGGTTGTGATGCTTGTTCTTGGACTTGGTTCTAGTTTTAGTTTTGGCCATTTCCTTGATTTATAGTTTGGTTCTAATTTGATGAGGTAATTTTAATGGCCCCTTTGTTAATAATGGTCTCTTTATATCAAAAAACCTTTGTCAATGATTTCCTTAAAAGTGTGCGTACACTATAGCTCCAAATGATAAGATATCTTACTATGTAAATTTTTGGTAAACACAACAACTAGTTGCTTATCTGGTAGACTATTGATGAATTAGCTAGTAAGTTATATGATCTATAAATTTGACTCAAGAGGGGATGGTTAGTATGGTGTTAGTTCTAAAATGAAAACAAAATAAAATAAACACACTAATAGCATAACATCTCTAGGCCTAGACACTAGGGAGAGCTCAGTTAAAAAAAGCAAATGATAAACACAACTAAAAAGAAAGGAATCAAATAAAATAATTCTTTCACCTTCCTTGGATTCTCCATATACCTTTGGAGTGATGGATTGTCTCATCTTTTGCTAATGAAGTCCTTGGAAATTGAATCTTGGCTACCTCTATCTCTCCTTGGCACCTTTGGCTTATAGCTTGGCTTAGCTTGGAATCAATTTGGCATGAAAACATTAAATTATTAAGACCTTTGAAGATATTTTAGCATAATAAATTTGCACCAAAAATAGCTTAGAAATGATGGTGTGAGGCCTCCTATTTATAGATTTTTGGATTTGATCAGAATCAACCTCAACCATCCATCTCAAGATTGAGATGTGTGGTTGAGGATTAATTCAATTTTTAGAATTAAGTTTGTAATTATCATAATCATGAGATTGGAAGAAGGGGAAATTAAGAGGCATTGAGGGAATTATGGAAGGCAATGATGAGGCATAGAGGGCATGAATCTTGATATTTGTGGCATTTATGGGCTAGGGATGTCTTCCCAAGAAATGAGGTCACTTGATGATATAGATATTCAATATTCATTTCCAAAAATAAGTATTTAACAAGTTTCCATGGAATTTTTGATTAGGCCTTGATTTGGGTTAATTATCTCTTAAACATGATTAAGCACTTTATGTACAAATTACTCAAATTGATCAAAATGCCTTGTTATTAGTCCTAAATTTGACTAGATTGGAATTAGAAGTCACTATCAGATGCATTAGATGCATATTCCCATTTAGGATGTTTCCAATAACAAATAACAAAGGTGTGAGTCTTGTGTAAAATATTTGATATGAAAGATTAGTATAGAGCACATGGGTACAAAATTATGATTTTGAATAAAAATAAAATGATCAAAGTTAGGTGGCCCATAAATTGCATTTCCCTATTTAGTGATACCCTAGCCAAAATCAGCACTTGAATATTTTAGTGTCACATAATTTAGACGTTTTAGTGTTTTTAGGCCAAATTGAGCATTTTGGGTGGAAATTGGATAAAATCTTGATTGGATGTTATCAGTGGCTAGTTTTAGGTGTCTACAGTTTGCCCTTGTTTGGGAAGGCATTGTAAGTTATAAGCACAGTAACATCTTCTCAGAGAATGAGAAGGTATTGTATGCCTACAACTACAATGATAATAAACTAACTGTATGATGCCCCCTTGAGGGAATGGTTGGCACAAACAGGTTGACAAATGGTCCCTCAAAAATAAAGAAGTGAAATGAAGGGACCAAAGAAAGGAAGGATGATGGGATGAAAGCACAATGATAGTTAAAAAGTAGTCAAAATCATTGAGAAAGCAAGTGGGATGGTGTGCAATGTTTTACCTAAAGGTGGTTATAAGTATTGTACCCTAATAGTGGCAACATGGTATGATAACACAATGATTTTCTCAAAGGTGGTTATAATCATTGAGAAGATGGAGCTACCCTAGTTAAGATAGACAAACAAGATAATAACATGACCCTATATAGGTAAAAAAAGTAAAGTGGTGACAACACAATGATTTATCCAAAGGTAGTTATAATCATTGATAAATGTAGGTGAGATGGTGTGTAATTATTTACCCATAGGTGGTTATAATCATTGGACTCCAATTATGACAAACATGATAAACTTGGTTGAGGATGATGATAACCTAACATAAAGGGTAATGATGAATTAGGACAACCTACTAGTAAGGAGATGCTTGTCTAAACTAATAAATATTGAAATTATTTCATGGTCAATTACTCTATATGGGATATGATTGGGAGTGGAATCATGATGTTAGTTCTAAAGAGATACCTCCATTGTTGAATATACTTCTTAAATCTAAGGTTTATTATAGCACATGTTGATAAACATCATGGTATAACATCATGATGACTTGGCCAAAATATGCATGAGGACTGACTCCTATAATCCAATACTCAATAGAAAACAATGCACCAATGATAGAAACCATGATGACAATGTAAACATAGGAATATGGATAGATTCAAGTATAAATGTGGGCAAGGAATCACCTAATGAACACACATAAATTGAATCAAGGTAATAATGTTGAAAGCAAATAAATAGGCACACAAACAAAATAAAAGAAGAAATAGACAAACAAACAATGCAATAGAAACCCTACAAACATTGCCCCTAGAAAATAGGTGACAACTTAACAAATGAAGAAAATGAGGGAATAGAAGAAAAAGAAGGGGGTGGCCGAGCAGTCTCTATATGTACTAGGTAAGTGGATGCTGCCTACATAGTTCCATGGATGTAATATCCAATAAACAAATTTAGGCTAAATGTAGTTCTCCTAAGGAATGGGAAGAATGTGACAACTAAGGAAAATAAATAGAATAGATGTGATAGAATAATATAAATGGTCTTGCAAAATGGTAAGTGTATGAGAGAAAAAGGCCAAAAAGGATGGGGAAACTAAATGACAAGGGATTTTATTATAACTTAGTAAGGGTTACTAGAATCCTTAAGGCAAAGAAGTGGTCAATGTTTTTGTTCTTTTCTAATGATTTTTAAAATTTTTTTGGAAGTGTTTTGAAGGTATCTCAACTTGATCAATAATGATGAGACACTAAATGGTTCAAGCTCACAAAATGGTGAGAGTGTGGCTTAGGTTGCTCATAAAATGGTGAGAGCATGGATTAGGTTGATCATAAAATGGTGAGATCATGGCTTAGGTTGCTTAAAAAATATGGTAGAAATAGAATGAAATGATAGGAAGAACAAAAATAGATAGGAACAAAATGATAGGATGGTATGGTCTTGTGAAGGATAATGATGGTTTTTGATAGATTGGATAAAATGGTAAGAGCATTTCCCCTAAGTGATGGGGTAAATGGCTGGGTACTGTGATAATGACAAATGGATATGTAACAATGGTAATGGTATGATATATGTTGTTAGCTTGGGTGTGGTTTTTGACTCTATTGTTATTGATGATGGGGAGATGCACATCCTAATCAATAAATGATACACACATAATACTCAATCATTTTAATTTCTAGCCCATACCTCATTTGAATAATTTCTTTGTCAAGAATAACCTATAGATTTGGTTGCTAAGAATGCTTTTGTGATCTTCATTGGTCATTGATTTTGAGTCCTTCATGTATTGAGACAAGGTATCTTTATAGCCTCTACAAAGGAAAGTGTGACTATGGATGGTAAATAAGGACAAATAATGGAAGGTGGGTTTGATTGTGAAATATAATGGTAGATGATAATGGAATGTGGAATGATGGGGAAATAAATGAAGATTAGGACATTTAGTCACACGTAATGTTGATGATGCTATATTTAACATAATTTTGGTTGTGGTGGGGTTAAATACTTTTTCTCTCAATAAGACCACCAAATTTTTCTATTGTTTGATCTTGAGAGTAGCTACCATCTAATTAGGTTGTAGATTGGAAGATATTTTGATTTGATCTTTGATTTTGTCTTCATAAAGCAGTGAAGAACTTTTGTGCTCAGCTATTAGTGCCTCAATGAGGTTTTCACCAATGAATTTGTCTTGATTGTCCTGTATCACCTCTAAGAAGGTTTCACTAATGAATATTGGATTTTGACTTTGATTATCTTTTAGTGTTTCAAAAAAAGTTTCACTTAAAGATGCTGAGTTCTAATTTTGATTGTCCCCTAACACCTTTGAAAAGGTTTCACTAGGAGAGTGCTCTTCTAGTACATGAATGTGGTCTTGGCCTCCTTACTCTTCTTCAATTGCTATGTCACCATGGATATAGTTCAACAAAGTGTGATTCTGTTGGCCCTAACTAACACTTATGGGAGATGGAATGTCAATAATATGGATATTTTGGTTGATTGTAATAGCTTATGGAATGGTAATGAAATGGGGAGAGGCTTCATAATCCTCATAGAAGATACTAGGATAACTTGTGTCAAATATAAATTACTCATCCTAAAAAACCATATAAGGATCATAAATGCATTCAAATTGATCTATGAGGCATGTGTAACCAATGTTGTAATAGTCATAAACATATTCTTCATCTAAATATGATTTTAACTCAAGGGACTCTATATCTAATGTTAAGACTGATGTTGATTATAATTATAATGTTAAATTTGATGTCAGTTCAAGAATATAACCTGACTCTAATTTTGATTCTTCATTTGATGGGTACTCTATTACAATGATGTCTTGTTGAATGCTTGGTATTGGATAAGTAACAACCTATAATGGCATGATGGGCTGCACAAAGACTAGTTTGTCAAAGTGAGACTCCCTAAGATGGGAAAAAGGTTAAGAGATAATTCCTTAGATATTGTATTGTCAATAGGAGGCTCTTGAAAAATAGGCACATGGTCAAGGTAATTATTTTCCCAAAGGTGGTTATAAACATTAATAAATGTCTCAAAAAAGACTGACTCATTATTGTGATACTCCTTGACAACTAGTATAGGATCAATAGGTGATTCATCATAGGATGACTTATAAAAAATGGTTGATTCAATAGAAAAATCTTGGATTGGTTGGTTATCTTGGCCTTGGTTTCCAATGAGTTAGAAAATACCAATTTTAAACATAGGTTAGTCTTCAAATGATTAGATCAGTTGAGGTTTGGTTAGGATTGATACTAGATGAGGAATGGTCTATGTTTAGATAATGGTAAGGCCTTGAGGAGCATGATTGAATGTATGAGCCAAAGAAAAAAGTCTTGAGATGGTAATGATAGGGTGGCATGGAGCATGATTGCTTGCATAAGCTAAAGGACTAGGTCTTAGAATGATGAAGGGGCGTTATGGAGCTTGATTGCTCACACAAGCTAAAGGATGAGTCCTCGTGTAAAAATGGTTTGGTATTGTGGAACCTAATTGCTTGCACAAACTAAAGGATGAGGTTTAGGAATGGTAATGGTATTCCTTGGATATTGTGGAGCTTGATGGCTCATATAATCCAAAGGAGGGTTAGGGGTAGTCGATGATCAGATAGAAAAAGGACATCATGAAACTTGATTTCTTGCATAAGCAAAAGCATCCAAGTCTTCCTCATAAACCATATCATCTTAGTTGTGAGTTGGATCATAACCTGGTTCTTGACTATATTCCATGAACTAATTTTTGAAAAGAGGGTTTGGATTCATATCCCAAATAAAATTATTTGTAGTTTGGTCTTGAAAGTCTTCCTCACAAGCATCTTCATACCAATCAAGGTCTCGAGTTGGATCCTAAGTTGCTTCATGACTTTGTTCTCATGAATGATTAATATGAGGTGGATAGAAATCTATCTCAAAAACCATATTAACATCATTGGGGTCTTGACAAAAGCCATAAAAGCCATTTTGTGTGGCCATTCTATCATAATTCAAATTATAAATGACTCCACCATAAGTGTAGCTAGACATATCCACATAAATGATGAAAGCTATGAAACAAAAAAGCTTATGGTTCTACAAACTCTAAAAAAGTGATCCAAAGGACAAATGGGTCAAGCTTGGTCAAAAGGTGGAGTTGTATCTCCAATGTGATTTGAAAGTGGAGCTATATCTCCAAAATGATTTATGTTAAGACTTGGCATACAATAGTATATCATCAAATGTCTAATGCCAAATGTCATACACATAAAAGGTCAAGCATCTGATTAAATAACTAGCATGTTAAAGGTCTAGGTCAAAGTGTTCCAAACAAGGTCTAAAATAATAAAGGGAAAATTTGAGTTGCTAGGTCTTTTATCCAAACCTGGAGTTAAAATCTAGGCTCAAATAAATAGGCATGATGTGATTTGATTTAATCTAACAAGTTTAGAAACAACTTTGACATAAACCTGACACATGGAATCAAACATAAACATGATCAATTGGCATAAGGCATAAGACAAAAATCTCTTTAATAAAGGTTGTGTTCTCCCAAATAAAGGCATAAACAATGATGAGGATAGGCTTTAAACAAACAATCTATAAATAGTTTTCAAATTTGGTTAATCAATTAACTAAAGTTATGCAACCCAAAAGATAAAGATATGTATATCAACCCCATAAATTGAGGCCTAAATAGAAATCAATTAATGTTTGGATCGAAACATGACAAGGCTAATTGAAAACTCAATGTTGAAAACTAGGATAGGACCAAATAGGCTAGACATGATTAGATAGCATGACAACATAACATAGAGGTCTAAATGGTATACATAAAATGGTTTGAAACAAATTATTTTGATATAATGGTAAACATGTCTTGAAATAAATTGATCAGCCTAACAACATAAGCATGCTCAAATGATGTGGTCAATGTTATGTTTTAAAGACTAAAAAGGCTCAAAATGGTTTTACATGATTTTGGTATCATAACACTACCCTCTATAACTCAAATGACACACACACAAACAAGTTTAGCAAAAATTTCAAGGCACAAGTGTGGTGTAAAATGGCTAGTATAACACCTCTTTAGACAAAAGAGTGACGTATAGACAAATTAGTTTTGACATGGCTTATACACAAACAAACAAGTTTTAGTCTCAAAAACATACCAAATAAGAAAAATGATCAAAATATTCTAAGTATAACCATCCAAATCATAGTAAGGGTATGGAAAAATGGGGTTGACTAAAACTAGTAAGGTTTTGATCATTCTAGGGGAATCAATTACACAATGACTTTCATGTCAAACAATGCAAAAGACAAGCGTGGAGATTGGGTGACTGTGGCATTGGCTAGTTATAAAAAGGTCTAGTCTTTTTTACAACCACTACATCTTGATGCTCACTTAGTGTAGTATGATGTATAAATACAGATGCATCCCATGTGAAACTCATAAGGAGTAAGTGAAGTCAATGTCGAGAGATGAAACCCCTAGTCAAAACTTCCCTAAAAAACTTGTGGGAAGTGATGAAATCCCCCTTGTAAGCCAAGTTGCATAAATAAATAAAACATGAAAGTAGAAATACTTTAGGGTCATTTTCAAGGTCACCCAAACTTTGATGAGTTTTTGGGGAGTGATTTAGATCAATTTATTTCTAAGCCTTGGACTATGATATTTATAATAGGAATGGCACTTTTGATTCTAAGGGTTCCCTATAGGGGACAAATGGAAGAAAATAAATGAAAAATTCCTCTTTTTTCCAAACAAAATTAATCTAACTATTACAAACAAGAATTGACAAGTGTGTTCAATTTTAAACCCAAATAAAATGTTTGGTGGTGTTCGTTTAACCCCTTGGTCTTAGTTGCAAAATTTGAAAACATTCACCAAAAACATCTAAATATTCTTTGTTAAAATCTAAAACAAGGTTCCTAATCAATTTTTAAGCATGCAAAGGTGATTTAAACATGTTTTGAGCAAATTTTAAACTTGGTCCTATAGCAAAATTGTTAGCATATCCTTTAGCTTTGAAGCTCTTTTGAGTTTGAGACAACAATCTTTGGAAAAGTAGCTCTTGGGTCTATGTTTTTTGAAAAACACCGTGATCGATGTCAATTAATACCATCAACATTAGTTACAACCAATTGAGATCTAATTGATGTCAGTTCTACTAACCAACATTAGTTAAGCCAAGTAACTGATGTCAAAATTTTACTAACATCAGTTACTGTGTAAAAATTATGGTAACCAAAAATGGCAAAATAAAGTTACAAAATCCATTTGTAAGAGTTTTAAGAACTCAAATAAATATTTTAGAGTTTTAAAAGGATATCCTTCATGTGTGAGATAAGTCTAGTCTCATTGGGCATGCCATTATGTGATCTAAGAATTTAACTCAAGAGAGGATGGTTAGTATGGTGTTAGTTCCAAAATGAAAATAAAATGAAATAAACACACCAATAGAATAAAATCTCTAGGCCTAGACACTAGGGAGAGATTAGTTAACAAAACCAAATGATAAAAACAACTAAAAATCAAAGATTCAAAAAAAATAATTCCTTCACCTTCCTTGAATGCTCCAAATGCCTTTGTAGTGGTGACTTGCTTAGCTTGTGCTCATGAATTCCTTGGAAATGGAAGATTGGTTACCTCCATCTCTCCTTGGCACCTTTGGCTTATAGCTTGGTTTGGCTTGGAAACAATTTTGCATGATAAAATTGCATTATCAAGTCCTTTGAAGATATATGAGCATAATAACTTTGCACCAAAAATAGCTTAGAAATGATGTTGTGAGGCCTCCCATATATTTTTGGATTTGATTAGAATCAACCTCAACCATCCATCTCAAGATTGAGATGTGTGGTTGAGGATTAATTCAATTTTTGGAATTAAGTTTTTAATTATCCTCATCATGAAATTGGAAGAAGAGAAAATTAAGAGGCATGGATGGCATCATGGAAGGCATTGATGAGGCATGAAGGGCATGAATCTTGATATTTGTGGCATTTATGGCCTAGGGATGTCTTCCCAAGAAATGAAGTCACTTGATGATGTAGGTATTCAATATTCATTTCCAAAAATAATATTCAACAAGTTTACATGGAATTTTTTATTAGGCCTTTATTTGGGTTAATTATATCTTAAACATGATTAAGCACTTTATGCATAAATTACTCAAATTGATTAAAATGCCTTGTTATTGTTCCTAAATTTGACTAGATTGGAATTGGAAGTCACTTCAGATGCATTAGATGTATATTCCTATTTAGGATGTTTCTAACAACAAATAACAAAGGCACGAGTCTTGTGCATAAAATTTTATAGCAAAGAGTAGTCCAGAGCACATGGGTGAAAAATTAACATTTTGACTCAAAATGAACTAATCAAAGTTAGCTAGCCCATAAATTGCATTACCCTATTTAGTGATACCCTTGCCAAAATCGACACTTTAATATGTCAGTGTCACATCATTTAGCATGTTTTAGTGTTTTTAGGCCAAATTAAGCATTTTGGGTGGAAATTAGCCAAAATACTAATTAGAGGTTATCAATGGCTAGTTTTAGGTGTCCACAAGTTCTCTCCATCACTATAGATAACTTGTAAATATTTTACTAGCCTTATATTTATCTTGCATCAAATCTACCAATGAAATATCATGCTCAAGATTGTAAGAAAAGTGTTTCACAAACTTGCTAGAAAGATCACTAAAATCATAAACTGAATTCTTAGGTAACTTCAAAAATCACTTCAAAGCTTGTCTTCCTAAACTCCTCATAAATAACAACAAAAGGTATATTTTACTGTAGGCCACTGGTTGATAAGAAATAAAGAATTCAGTTAAGTGGGCCTTGGGGTCTCCTTCTCCCTTGTATTTGTCAAATTTTGGTGATTTATACCTTGGAATAAATAGTATTTTCAAATAATACATGTTGAAAGGGTAGGAGCACATGTCATTAAACTTAAAATTTTTAGTCTATTTCCTAGTTTGGATGGTGAGAATTACATCCTTCATTTATTGTAGTTCTTGGGTTAGGAAATTGGAAGGACCATTGGTCTAAGCTGGAGGATAGGTGGTCAAAAGTGAATTAATTTGATTGGGGTATAGTAGAGGAATGGTTTTCTATAGAAGGTTTGTTTGGTTAAATAATTCACTAAGAATATGAATTTATGGATTATGATGTGATTGTTGGAACTGCACACATTATTGTGCAATATTCTGGTTAGGATTTCATATATGGGCTTGGTTTTAGGGAAATTGTTGTTGAGATAGAGGGATATGTCTAGGAGTGAAATACTATGCCTATTTATGTTGATTAGGGACTTTTTATCGACTAATCAAACATTATTTATTAAGGGGAACTTATGAATCAAGGTCTTGTCATTGAGTTTGTGGCTCGTTAGGAACAAAAGGCAATTATTACCTAATTGGTATTTATAGAACATTAAAACTTCTTGGTTGCATGAACCCTTATTGGGAAGTAGATGCATGCTGAAGGTTCAAAATTTATCATTAATAAATACCTATATGCTATTTATTAAACACCACTTATGATTGTAATGGTATATTGGTTTGTGATTGAAGAGTTATGTTCATCACTACTTGGTGAGGTCAAACATTAATTTACACTATTGAGGTAGTAGAATATTTTGCTTGTACTATGTGGGTACATTGGATTGTGCCTATGGTTTTGGAATATTAGTCATCACTTATTGTGATAAGTTAATATTCATCACATTTTATTAAGGTAAATAATTGGTTGTTACTTGATTACTTAATCCTTGAGGTTGTGTAATTGAAAAATCAATTAGTTGAGGATTATGGGTAGCCATTTAAGATTTGGAGGTAGGAGTTACTAACCCCTAAATTTTCAAAACACTCATGTTATTAACTAAAGTCATGTTTTTTTGTGGACTAGTTTTTTGTGTGTTTACACCACTTTGGTCTAGATTATATGATACTTGTGTATTATCCACTATGTTTGGCTCACTATTCTGTGTAGAAGAATAAGACACTTCTTTGATATTTGGGTCACTGAACATGTTTACCATTGAAGTTATTTATGAAAATATGTCTACACCCTAATTTTCTTATCTTTTCAATTCGATTAAGACTCATGTTGAAAGAGCTAGCTTAATAAGAAGAGTGTTTGACATGGTCATGTTGTTGAAGTTATGCACTATATTTAGATAGGTTTGGTATGATGTATACATATATATGAAATGATCTTCCATGAGAACTTTTCATATGATAATAATAAAAGGGTAATGATATATAATTTACACTATAGCTTGAGGATTGCTAGAAAATGCCTGTTCGATGTTTTGATTATAAGGCATGTTGTAAGGCACTTTTACTAAACTTGGAAAATTTTTGTGAGAAAAGTTTATTGGAAACTAAAATCCTACATCTATGGCTCTGATTAATACTTCATCCTTATTCACATACAAGTGATGATAAAGAAATAAGGGTCATAGGTTGATGGCATTATGATGTAGTACAACTATTGTTAGACTTGTTCTAAAAATAAATGTACTCTAGTTAGGTATTGTGTAATTTTCTCTTGGTCTTACTCTAAGTATGGAGTTGTGTTGACCAAATAGTGGGCCAAAAGATCTTGTATTTTTTCCCCTATTTGAGTGTTTTAAGGTGGATAAGGATCCATCTTATAAATGACATCATCTCCATAGGGGTCTTGAACAAAGTCTTCTTATGTGACCACATTACTATACCCTAGATTGTACATGATGCCACTACAAGTATAATGAGACATGTTTCAATCAATTGTGAATTCTTTATGATAAAAGGGGTTAGAGTTATACAAACTCTAAAAAATAATGTCTAAAAATAAAAAAGGTTAAAACTCAATCTAACTTGGTCAAAGGGATGGAGTTGTATCTCCAAAATGGTTTGTGATAAACCTTGGTATAAAAAATATAACGTCAAATGTCTAATGCTAAATGTCTCACACACAAAGGTCAAGTGGATGAATTAAAATCAGAATGCCAAACTCTAGGTTCATTTTTTTTTAAACAAGTCTAATCTAAGAAAATAAAAGTTGTTAGGCCTTTTGGCTAAATGCATGTCAAGATATAGGCTTAAATAAGCATGTGCTAGGACTTTTGAAAAACAAGCACAAAATCTAGACTTTAAACAAAAGGGGTATGATTTAATCTAAAAAATATGAAACACTTTGGCATAGACTAAGCATTTGACTTTAGAGATGAATTTGGTCAATTTATGTAAGTCACAAAACAAAATGCACTTTGGAGATAGACTATTTTCTCCCAAATTAAGACAAACAATAGTTTTCAAAGTGGGTAAATAATTAACGTAAGCTACACAAGACAAAATAGAAAGATCTGTGTCTAAGCCCAAATTAGACAAAGGCATAAATATAAATCAATTAATTAATATTTGGATTTAAACTTGTCAAGGTTAATTAAAAACTCAACTTTAGGAAAACTCAGCTTCTTTGACCAATAATATAAACAAAGGTGAATGACATAAAGGGTACTAGACAAATATTTAAAAGGCACATGTGGATTGGTTCAAAAACTTAGAATCTATACAAAATAAGTTTATGAAATGACTTGAGCAATGTAATGATGTTGTCATGCTCTAAAGATATGATCGATGGTTTGTTTCAAAAATCTCAAGTCACAAAACTTGAAATGATTTGGGCAGCATAACATTACCTATTTCAATCAAGTGACACACACAAACTTTTAGATAAAAAGGTTAAGGCAAAAGTTTAGTATCAAATGGATGGCATAACAACTCCTCAAATAATGGAATGATGTGGACACAAAACTCATTTTGACATGGCATAAACAAAAAAATGGTTTTAGACTTAATACTAAGAAAGTAAAGGAAAATGGAAAAATACAATTAAGAAGAATGTCCTAAGCCCTAAACTGATAAGGTTACTTCATATTGCTGAAATCCATCTATATATGTGATCTTGGGAGGAATTTAAGTGATAATCCAAAAATAAAAGTGCATGAAGTAATAGTGTTTTTACACCCCCTTCTCCAAAGAGATTGTATAGTGACATGGACCTTCAAACTACTCACCTTGCATCAGTAATATGTCCACAATAAGTGGGGTTTGTCTAAAACTTAATTTTTTGACTATCTAAATCATCCCAAGTTTGATTAACACTAGATATACCTTATGCCAATTGAGTTAATATAGATTAAATTAATATGTAAAGGTCTATTCCTTTTCATAATGATTCCATATATGTAATGCTTAGTGGAATCCCCTAGTTAACCAAACCTAACTCAGGTTTTTGTTATGATTGGAGAGGCTAGCTGCTTAACCCCCTAGAAATAATAGTATACATGCCCTAATTTATATACCCCACCATAGAGTGGGGTTTAAATAATGCTAGGAGATGAAACCATAGGTCAAATATTCCTTAAATAACTCATGAATAGGCTATGAACTCCCACTCACAAGCCAAGTTGCATAAAATAAATGACTAAGTGAAAAGACTTTAGAGGTTGTGTCTAGATTATCCAAACCATACAAGTTTTGGGGAGAGCCTTAACAACATTATTTTCAACCTTTGGATAAAAAAAAAATTGCAATGAATAAGTGCTTTTGGTCACCCAAGCTACCTAAAGGGGATGAGGGGAAAACATACATGCATCCTTCATTTGTGAAAAACACATAAGTATAAATGATCTAGCACCAAACAAACATTTTTAAGAATTTGAAATATAAGTGTCAAATTTATGTACCAAATGAAATGTTTGATGATTTTTTTGGTCCCTTGTATTAAGTTTCAAAAATTGTAAGAAATTTCACAAAATAAACTAAACATAAATATTTATGTTCCTTTTTAAGCACTAAAACAAAATGTTCACGACTTAACCATTCCTTTTAGACACCAAAATGAAATGTTCAAGAGTTAGTATTTTCAAAGTTATGACCTTTTCCCACATTGGTCCTACTAAATTTAATGGGTTTAATTTTTATTTGAATCATTATTATGGATGAGAAAACAATATTTGAAAACATAGCTCTTGGGTTTCTCTATATTTTTTACACAGAGACAAACATTAGTCAATGTGACTGATGCTGGTTATAAGAGAAATGATGCTAGTTGGAAAGTAATAATACCAATCGATAAAGACTGATGTTAGTTACCTATGAACTTGAAGGCAAAATAAAATATTTCTAAAATTTTTTTTTAGCTCAAATTAGCATAAAAACTCCTCAAAACTTAGAACAAGATTATTATACATAAAGCATAAAAGTTTGTAAAACCCAGAATAATCACTTAAAACTTCAAGGAAACATGAAAATTAATTTTTTAGGCCATGAAATTCCATACACCTTGATATATGTCAATTAATATAGGACCAATATTGGTTAGTGACAACAAATATCAGTCACTATGTAAACTGTGTATGACCAAAAAATTTGAATATGGAAAAATAAAGTTAAACCTCAAATTTTTAAGATTGTCAAGCATTCACTTGAAAATTTATGAGTTTTACTTTGGTCTCCTTGATACATGGGATGGTTTAGGTCCCACTAGGCATGCCATTTGTGATCATATTAATTTGATAATAAAGAGGAGGTTAGTCTTATGTTAGTCTATAAAATAATAAAATAAACACACCAACATGTTAACATCTCTAGCCTAGATCATAAGGGGAGATAAATGAACAAAAACAAATGAAAAAAACAACTAAAATGAAAAAGACAAACAAACTCTTACCTTCCTTAAAATATCCAAATGATTCATTATGTGGCTCACTTGGTTTATGCTTAAAGAGTCTATGGTAATAGAGTTTGGGTGGCCTTCTCTCCTTGGCACCATTATGTCTTGTGTTGGCTCGAATCAATATTTGGGAATTATAAAATTATTGATAAGAATCTCATGTAAAAAAACCTACATTATAACTCTATAATTTTGAAGACCTTTTTTTAGTAGGTAATGGCTTGTATTTATAGGCTTAATAACTAACCCCAATTCAAGGTGAGTTAAAGTGTAGTTTAAACATGGATAATTAAAATATGAATTTAATTTGGTTTATCTTGTTAATTAATTTTGATTATCCATTTATATCTTTCAATATTTGATTTTATGCGTAAGTTCCCTACTTAATAGGTCTATAGGCCAAATTGCATGTTGTGAAGTCATACGATGATTAGAGATGAATCGATGAGAGGTTATGGTTACATACGATATGATACCCCAATTAGGGATGTCTCAATGTGATTTTGAGATTTGAAGAATGATGCACAAGAAAATTTGAGATTTTTAGTGATTCTTAAGCTTAATTTGTAATGGTTGGTAGGAATAAGTCTAAAGTCTAGTTAAAGACCATTGGTGACCAGTTTTAAGTGTCTATAAGTATGACCAGTGAAGAGTTCAAACTCTAAATTTTTGCCTATTTAAGCAAGCTTAATTATAAGTAGCAAGGGACTCTCTTTTAGCATAGAAATTCTATAGAGTTTGTTCCATCTATGATCGTTATTTTGAGTTTGACTGAACTCTACCTTTCTACAATGCTAGATCTTCAAGCCTTTTAATTAATATAAGACTAAAATTTATATTCCTTATGTTGATATGCTTGTGTGGTTTTTATGATTATTTGATATATATTTGTGATAAGATTTGTTATTACTTGTGTATGTCCTTTATTTTCACCTTGTTATTAATATAATGAGTTTTATACAGGTTGTATGTTGTGCTGACATTATCTAAGCTAGTAAGTTATTGTGAAAACCAATTGATTGTGTCTAATTTAAGACCTTCCAATTCCATTCAATGCCCTATACATAGAATCACAACCTTCATATGAAATACCAATGTATGAACAACCTTTTTTGAGGAGAGTGTAAGAAAGTTCTAATTAAATTTTGAGTCATTTAGGTATAGGGAACATAAATCATTGGTGCATTACTTTTTTTATGTTTAGTTTATGTTGTGTTCCCTTTCTCTCTTTCCTAAAAGTGTAGTAGTTTAGTGTTAGTCTAGGTGATCCATCAGAGGAAGTTGACCTTCTTTGGAGATTCACTCCAACTATAGATGACCCACATCCTTAGAGTGTTCCCATTATATCATCTGAATTAGGAAATCCTGAACAACCTCTTTAAGGGTGAAATTCATATCAATAAAAACACCATAACTACTTATAGTTAGGCCCTCATAATAAGGGTTCTAGATAGAGAGATTTTGTGTAAAGCTTTGTAAAAGGAGATTGGATATTCTACTCTAAGAATATCAATAAAAATAAGTGTTTCTAAAATTTATGTTAGTGATTCCTTTTAGATTATGTGTTTTTTATTAATTCAATGTATTTGATACTTATTTCTATTTCTATCATCTTTAAATTGTTAATACCAAGAAATAAGGTTAAAATTTTCCATTTGGAATTGTGATTTATATTTCAAATATGTAAGTGAAATCTTAGTGGGAATATAAGTAATATTTTATTATTTTTTTTAGAAAACATAGAGGGTTACTCATCTTTGTTATTAGGGATGGGTAGATTTTTGATGTATGTTTCATATTCCTAAGAATGTGAATATGTGGTTTCAACCCATTGAATGAGAGAGATTTCCCCCCCAATGTTAATTTTCCCTCTGATACTTTTGTTAAATCTCAATGTTTAAATTGATGAATTTATCATCTAAAAACATCCCTTTCTTTTATTTATCTCTTTACATATTCCTTTATAAAAACCCATTTTTATACTTTTAGGTTAAAAGTACTACCCCATGATTTATAATATTTTTCTTGTAAATATTTCCTTTTTAGTAGCTTTTTGGCTTTCAATAAAGGTAGCTATACCTTATAATAGGAGAGGAAATTCATTTATTATGCTATTGATGTGAGTACAATAATTTATACCCCTCAAATTTACACACTAATAAAGTGATATACCAATCCTCATTTATTCCCTTTGTACATCTATGAGGGGGATTAATAGATTTACACAAACCATGTTCTCTATTATAGTTGTGTTTGAATAAGTTCTTTAGTTGCATCAACATTGATGAATAATTTATGAACAATTTACTAGATAAACTCATATTAAAAATGTCTCTTATTTGAAATAGTGTGTAATGTCCTTGTATTCTTCATGTCCTTGATTATATAGCTTTTACCACTTGAATCCATCTAAAAAAATTATTTGAATGTGTTGATCTAGTTACACATGATTTTGCATGGTGAATTAATGTTAATCAATTGTTGGTGATGTGATCTTTTCTATTCTATGTCTATAAATATTAATTCATTTGGTGGTAGTAATCGATGTGATACATCATCTTCTCACTGATCCACTTTCCTTTATTGTACATCCTTTAGTTATGACATTTGATTTGCTTTGGGAAAGATGTAATCTTTCAAGTGTATCATCATTAACAATTTTTGATTAAATATTGATTGTATTTTATTCATACCTTGGTTATAAACACCTCATTCCTAGACTTAATTGATGATCATCATGCAATGAATACAAGCTATATTCCATTCATGCTACATTTGTTCATATATTAAACTTTGTGACTTTGAATTTTCAACCCTAGTTTTGATGTTTAGTGATATAGAGACCCAATTGTATGAACACACACAAACCTAAAACCAAAACATAAAATAATACATTAATCAAATATCTTAAAATACATGGTACTACTCAATACCATATTTCATCTTTCTATGAGAACTAATAGAGATTATTGATGGTAAGGCTTAAGCCTATAACCATTTACACATCTTAGTAGAATGGTTCCCTAAAGATATTTAAAGAAAATTTTTCCTTACTATGAGATGTCATGAATGATGTAAGGTACCTTCCATATAATGTCTAACTTGCCTATTAATTCTCTAAATATACTATCATATAGTACAACCACTTGTTTGTGAAAGAAGTCTTTAGATTATAGGTTGAGATCATGCCACACTTTTTGAATTAGCTTGTTAACTTCCTATGTCCATTATGTCATTTTCCCATTTTCTTCCATTCTTTTAAAATCCATCAACCATGCCTAGATATAATCTTGATCCCCTAGTCTCATGGTAATTACAATGTAGAAACTAGGAACTATGTATTCCATGGGTATTACTACTTCAAGTCCATAGACCAATTGAAATGGTGTGAAACCTATATCACACTTGTAATGTGTCATGTGTTCCCATAGGATCATAGGAATATAATATTCCCAATCATCTATTTGGACATTGTATATCTTTGTGAGCATATTTATAAGGACTTTCTTTGATGCTTCCAGTTATCCATTTACTTGTGAATAATATGCTATGCTTTTGTGGTGCGATATCATAAACTCCTTCATTAGGGATTGATGGTGTTATTTAATAAATGTGTGCCTCTATCAGTAACTAATTTAACTATACACATAAATTTGGTTATAATAATTTCATACAAGAACTTGGCTACATCCTTAACACTATAGCTCGATTTCATAGTAGCCCATTTGGTGAAGTAGTTTATCATAGTAATGATGTATCTTACATTACTAAACTTATTATGTGGATTGATTGGCCATACATATTCAATTCCAAATTGTTTAAATGGATTCTCCATTAGCATAGGATTCAATGTAATTTCAACTATGATTAGGCTTGCCCATCCTTTGGTGGATATCATAGTGTTTTGCTATTTGGTGTGTATTTTGAGATAGAGTACACCACTATAGAAAAATTTCTAGTATCTTCCTAAGAGTGGATTCTCCTATAAAATTTCAATCTATGATTCCCTGATGTGCCTCCTCAATAAGTTGAGGTTTCTCATTCTCCAAATCCACTTTGCACAATATGCCATCTTCCCCATTTTGTATAGAAACCCATTGATGATGTTGAATGGAATGGATCTTATAATCATTTTGATTTTTTACACTTTATAAATAATTCACATGAAATATCCCCTATTTTATAATTTTTTTCATGTCTTCCCTTTTCTCAGATAGTCCCAAAAGATGTCAAACAAATGTGCATCCAATGATTCATCTAGAAGTTATTTTGATTCTTCTCCATTGTGTATTCAACTTTGATGGTCTAGTCCCAAAATTTCCCCTTCTTAACTTGACATTGATGCTAAACTAAAAATCTTGAAATAACATCAACCAACGAGATATCATTCCCATTAACATAATATTATTTACCAAGTATCACAGATCCTACTGATCAGTGAAAAATTTGAATGATGTTTCTAAAAAGTAATACATAAACATTTGGAGTGTGAATACTATTGCCAAAGCTTACCATTATGTGGTTATATAATTTTTCTATGTGGGTGATATTTTTTGAATTTTGAAGTGGATTGGATGTGTTTCACTATTTTTTCATCTTTATTTTCTTTTTTTGGAAAACAAGAAGAAACTTAAAGAGGTGTGTGGTTTAGAAGAACCTAGTTTTGTTGTGTGCTTGTGATGTAGTCAATTATGGATAATTCTCTTTGGCTTAGGAGGATGACCTGTAAATGAGATAAATACTAGAAATGGGTAGATTAGTAAGATAGATGGGTGGATTTCATAGTGAAAGCTAGATAGAAGAAGCACTAGACTTCCTTGGAGGCTATCAATCCACTCTTTTAGAAAAATTAAGTTTTAGAAAATAGAAATAAATGATTGTATGAAATAATAAAAAGTACTAAAATAAATTAAAGAGATTATTTTGAAAGGAAATAAGTGATTTTAATCAAAATATAAATAACTTATTTAAAACTAGTGCTAAAATGTAAAAACCTAATTCAAAAAATAGCTTAGGCCTTTATGATGTAACAAAAACTTAAAAACCATAATTTGGGTGAAGGTTGCTAGGTGGAAATTGCTTATTATTTTTTGTAAAATAAGAAACACAATGATTGGTGCCAATTACTATACAAAAAGTGTCTATTAAATCAATTGATACTAGTCGAGGGATGACCAATGCCTTTCAGGGGTAATCGATGTCAATCCCTATGGAACTTGATTTTGGACAAAAATGGGTGCTGGGTTGGTTGTAGGAAGGCTTTTACGGATTGTTTTTGGGTTGGGGAATTATCATAAGGGTAGAATAGGTTTTCATAAGAATAAAACTTGGAGTTTAGATATTCAAATGACTGAGATGGCTATGGGTGTTTTAGTGGGAGATGGAGTGCTTGGAATTGTAGGACTCAAACATAAATGGGGAATATAGGAGATGGAAAATGGGTGAAATTAAAAAAACTACTATAAATAACAACTAAACTTGATATAAGTGAAAATACTTAGCTCTAGAGTTTTATATCCTAGATAAGTACTGAGGTTAGGTCCAAGATGCTTGGGATCTTGGAGGAATGTGGGAAGAGTAATGGTGCTTGAGCTCTTTGTGGTGTGTTTTTGGGGTACTTTCATGTCTCTATTATAGTTTTCTAGTTAACTTAGAAGTTTTAATTCACTTGAGAGATAAGATTATCTTTAAAAAAGATGTTTTCGGTCCTCGTCAACTAATGTCAATTGAGTGGTGGCTGATGTTAGTCAAGGAAAAATAATTAAAAATTGATAATTTTGGATAATTTCACTTAAGGTTGGCTATTAATACCAATAAAAATGGTTTGAGGTTAATAAAAGGAACATTGGTATGTATACAGAATAAGTCTAAGAGGTTAGGGCATTAAATTCCCAAGTGGGAAATAGTCCTAAGGCTAGGTGTCGATCATTTAGCCATGGGTTTGGGTGAGGAGGTATAAATAGGCCTATTTAATTTAATTAATTAATTAAATTATCCAAAATGAGATAAATGGGTGTGTTGAAGGATCTTAATAATTAGTCCTAACCCAAGGGAGCTAAGGAGGCCAAGGGGTGTTATACGATGACTAGAATCGTGCAATTTTCTATTGTCTACATTTTGCCTCTTTTTTTTGTATAGGTTGCATCCTCAATCTTCAAAAAAAAAAAAACAAGTGTAATGGGAAGTTGGAATCCCCAAGTATGGGAAGAGGTGTTCTCTCTCAATCTAGGATGTGATGAGGTAGAAATGAAGTTGAGTAGGGGTTTGATAAGTGTTTATGAGTGGAAAAGTAGGTAAGATGGTATGAAGTGGAAAATAAGGTAGTAATGAGGAAGATAAGTGATAAGTAAACTACACCACCACATTAGGCATAATAGATATGGGTGTACTTATATACACAAGTCTTTTAGCTAAGGTGTCCATCGTATCAGGGGGCCAAAAAGAGGGTGATCCTAAAAAAATAAAATTGGTCATAGGTGATAGAGCCATAATTCAATGAGTTTTAAGGTGGCTAAAAGGTTTACACACTAAAGGTTATAGTTTTATATAATGTCATGGGGTAAGGTGGGAAAAATTGGAGATGTAATTAAATAAGGGTGGGATGTCATGAAACATATATGAATAAGTGGTCTCAAGGACCAAAGGTAAACCCTAATGGGTGGGTAGTTTACTTTTAAAGGGGTCTTTTGGGGTATAAAAGGGAGTTAGGGATTCAAAATCCCTAATGGAGTTGACTGATGCTGTTCAAGGTTGATCAATATTGATTACCTTAACCCTACTAGTGACTAACATCAGCCACTAGATAAACCCTAAAAAGGGTTATCGATGGCCTAAAAGGTCAAAGTTTTCCTTTTTAGAATTTTGCATTTTTTTGACATTGTGTCATTTTGGCTAGAGTGAAAATGATGGATAGGGAAAACTTCTTGTGAGTTGTGAATAGTTGGGTGGGAGTTAAATTGAGAGATTGAGTGGAGTGTTTGAGTGGGGTAGAAGATGCCACATGGGCTAGGTGGATATAGGTCTACAAGATGTAGTGATCAAGAGGATGAGCTAGGGGTGGAGGGTGAATTGTGATGTAATGGGATCCACCATAGTGATACACACATAATGAGGTAGGTGGTTGTCTTTTCTTGTCTGGTTTATTTAATTTGGTTAGGTGGGTTTGAAATGGGTTTGGGTAGTTTGATAGATGGAAATTATGAGGGTAGAGGGAAAAATAGTATTTTGGTTTATGTTATGATGGAAATAGGGTAGGGGGAGGGAGTATATTAGGGTTTTTAGGTATTGTGGTATTGTTAGGGAGGAAGTTAGGGTTTGGGTGCTGTCGATCATGTACATAGTGATCAACTCTAATCACTATAGATCGATATATATTGATAGGGATTCGATGTTATTCAAGGTAGGGACCAACATTGATCCCTAACACCCAATTGGTTTTGATCAAGGGTTGACCAAAAATGGTCCAATAAGTAATTAGTGTCGATCAAGGTTTAATCAATGTCGGTCTTGAGAAAAAAGCACCAAGGTGTGAAAAGGTTGAAGAAGGTAGGGAATGTTTTAAGGTTTCTTAAATTTTTGTTAGATTAGGGAGATTAGGCTTAGGATTAGGAGTAGTTTAGGCATGGGATGGTTTGATTTTTAACCTAAGAGGTTGGGAGGGGTAGTGTGATAGGTGGAATATTTATGTTGTTTTAGAAAGTAAAGGGTAAACTAAGGCATTTATCTAACCTTATAGGTGAGGGTGATATTAAATATGTGAGACTGAGTGATTCCACTCTTAGACAATGCATGTAGAGATATGACTCAACAAGATTGGGATCACATGGTAGCAATTGGATTAGGTGGCATGTGGTATTATTAGTGTATGCCATAAGATATTGATATGATGTTAGCCCTCATCAAAAGATTGGAAACAACTACCAACACATTTTTGTTATTGATGGGAGAAATGATGATATGATCAGAGGACATTCATAGGATTCTGAGGCTACCTATATAAGGTTAATTAGTGGAGTTGATCCATAGTGACGAACAAGATTCCTACATGGACCAATTATTTGGAGAGAATTTTAGATAGGTGAGATGGCATGTGGGTGGTTTATAATTTGAGGATTTGTGCCACATATACATTGAGGGGAGGTGAATCATGATAATGATGATGTTAACTATCACTTTCTATGCATTTCTAGACTCTACTAGGGGTAGATTTCCCTATTGGGCCCCTTTTTGTGCTACCTAGTAGATTGTGCCAACTAGTAGATTGTGCCAACTTAAAAAATCTTAGTGTGAGGCCGTCATTAGTGATTATTTCTATCATTTTTAATTTTGGAAACAGTTCGAAGGATCCCCATAGATCCTATGCCAACTGGTAGGTAGTTTCTTAGTTCCCAAGTTTGAAAGAGAATCTCATTGAGTGCTTTCATATGGTGGTTGGAGAGTCTGGGTGTCAAAATAGTAGAGTTGGCAGCATAATGATCCCTAGTGATAGCTCAACACCTTACATGTATCCATCCAACTTGGAAAAAATATACTCCCCTACCTATAAAAATGATCATGAACTTGAATAAAGGAGGGGTGACATTAATGAAACAAAGCTCTGTAGGATTAGTTATAGGATTATACATGCATTTTGGTTTAAAACTAGCATGAATACTTTAGAGAATAACCATGTATCACCCAAGATTTCTTATGATCCATTGGGACTATATTATAATTTAGATGAGCATGTGTTCTATTTTATATAAACTATACTCTGTGTTGACCAACTTTGAGTTAATGGAAATGGTAAGTGCATATTTGCTTGGATGTTAAATCTTTTCATGTAGTTTAGCGCTATTGTATGATTATGACTTAAGGTATATATGAATAATGATATAATCTGCATCTTTGAGTTTAATGTAACATAAATTTCTATTCTAAGTAGTTAATAGCATCACTATGCCATATGGTGATTTTGGCATACTTTTAAAATTGACTAAGTGTTGAAATCAACATACACCAAAACCCTAGTGACCATGCATAGAGTGATAAATTGAAGAATGAGAACCTAAGCCTAAGCCATTCCCTTAATTATAATAATCACCTAAATAACACTTAACTTACTATCCCTATGGCTTGCACCATTAAAAGCTATATCTAGCTAGACATGAACTTGTGCCAAATGACTTATGCCCTTAAATAGGCTTGCACCTCCTGGATCTTGTCCAAAATGACACACACTGATAGATTGAATAAGACCATTTTTCTAATTAATAATTCTCATTGAGACTAAGGTTGTGCCATATTTCAACTAGCCCAATGTGGGCCCCAAACCCTTCACTGCTGACACTTTGGGTGAGTGCACAAGGCTTGTGCCTTGTGTGAAATTAATGCTAATGTAGTAATACATTTAAATGTTGTACAACATAGATATTTACTATTCTTATGCCTAGATATATAAAGGATATAACTAACTTGTATTGATTTCTAAGTGCATGACTAACCACATAAGCTAAATAAGGAAACTTTTCTACAACATTTTTGTTCTATTTGTGGGACCCATGCTTAATTTTATTGATATAATGGTGAAATAGAGTGATGCTCTGATTATCACTCAAGAAAAACAAGCACTAGATAGAGTAATTAGATTATGGTTTCATATATAATCATCCAACATGCCAAAGATAGAATCCAATGGAAATGGGTGCAAGCCAACTTATATGATGCTCTATATGAGGTGTTCTTTTGTGAAATAATTGAACATGTGTATTGGTGGTTAGTTTCCTATACCACATCTAGAAGATGAATCTATCACAAGCACTTTAAGTGGACAAAGGAGTGATTAGAGAGGCTTGAAAGTTTAGATGATGTTTGGATGTGTACTGTAGATAAGTGGTGGAGCGGTGCACTAAAAAACTACGTGTTGGAATTCATAGTGTCAACCTTCTCTTTCCTTAAATAAGCAAACTATGAGTTGTTTTTTGAACTAAGGGGAATGTTCATAAGAGGGCTTGACACCAAACTAGATAAATTTATAGTGGATTATAGTATTGAAATCATAAGAATGGAAGGCTAAAATCTTGGCACATATGAGCAAGTGTAGAAGGTGAGAAAGGGAAGTGTAGGTGAGTAATGATGGAAAGGGATGAGTAACATGACACTTTACAGCTCCAAAGGTATAACTATAACAAGTGAAGGCATAGGCTAGTAGAATATTTAGAACCTGGAAGTGTTGAGAGGATTCATAGTGAGTAGGAAGGGCATAGGGAAGGATCCCTTGAATTGTAGTAGTGTAATGAAAAAGAGGAGGAAGTAAGAGACTGAGATTGCTATTTTGTGAAAAATTCCTTGGGTTCCTACAATATTTGGTGAATGAGGATGCACTAGAATCACCTACCCCCTTTGAACTTGAAGTGCAAGATCATGCACTAGATTCTCCACCAGAAGATAGAAGAATGATAATTGACCCCATTATTAAAATTGACTTCAATAGACTTAAAATTTTAAACCAAGACTTTAAGATAAAAAAAGTGATAGCTTATGATGAATTGAATAATAATACCACAAATTTAGTGACCAATAACCCAAGAATTTGGAACATAAGCACAATCATTCCTAGTCAGAGGCTATTAATTGCATCGATTAAGCAATAGCTCATAGGAAGTATCCTGATGCCATAAGTGAGTAGTACCATGACATCAAGCTTGATGGCACAACCTACACCAATAGGGTCAATTCTCAACCCTAAAACTAGAGGCATTAGAGGAACTAGATCTAACATAAACTCTAAGGGAAAATGCCTCAGACTCTATCACCACCCCCTCAGTAGATTTATTATGAAATGGTAATGCACTTGCTTAAGTATTATGGTGTAGAGAATGTTGTGGAATATGTGCTCAAGTGTAAAATTCAATGTCACACTCAAGATATCAGCCAATTAGAGTGTAAGGTGACTCAATTCATAACCACTTTGCTGGATTATGCCCATACTTGGTATCAAAAATTTGATCTAAACCAAAATATGGTTGATTATGATATAATAAAGGAGGATTTATTGAAGGAATTTGATATTATTGAGTTTAAGCAATAGAGCATTGTGATACTTAAGGAAATAAACCAAGGGTTATCTGAGAGTGTATGCCTTTTTGATGCATCATTTAAGACCTTCCTTTCTAAGATTCCATATGATATACATCCTTCCCAACATGCGTAATGGTTTATTAGGGGCTTAAAAGTACCTTTTAGGAGAGCACTATCCATGAAGATCTTCATATACCCTCATAAATTACTTAAAGTTGTGCTCAGGGTTGAGGCAGTGCTAACACTAGGATCAACCCATTTATAGAGGTGTAGATCATGGTAATGGCCTCCCAACTATAAAATTTGACTATTAGTTTGGTGCATGACTTTCATAGTATATTTTGGTGTACTGACTGTGAGATGGAGGGGCATAACAAGAACATTTACCCACAAAGAAATGTCTACACCTTACTACTCAATTATGACTTTTGTCATGGGTTGCATGAATCTTATAACTATCCCCTATTGTAGCATGCCATTAAAGTGAACACTACTATATATTACAAGATGTGTGACACCTATAATCATTCAATATTGGATTATTGAGTCATTAAAGAGATGTACCAAAATATGGAGAGAAGCTCAGGATAGGCAATGACCACAATCAAAGGGTAGGTAGGCCAAAGGAAATGAAGGCTATGGCCAAAAAAATATTGGATATGGGAATTAGTGAAGCACACATAAACAAGGTGGAGGATGTGGTGGAGGGATATTACCACCATGATCATGTTACAAGTGTAGGTTAACTGAATATTACCAACATGAATACCCCACGTACCTAATATGCGGGTATTATCAGGGACCCCATATGGTCAAAGATTTCCCTAACTTGTATAAAAAGCTAACGCAAAGTTGGCCTAGTGTAAATAAGGGTGATACCATGGTTAGGCATGATCATAAGGAGGAGAAATGGGCTCCAAATCAATAATAGACTTGTAAGGATCCACCTAAGGTATAGATCATGACTCAGAGTCAGTTCACCACACATCCACCTACTACATTGACAAAAGAAATATGATTGAAATATGGTGATTCGAGCCATGCCGAGCACATAACATGACCTGAGCCAAAATATATACCCTACCTTGGCCCAATGTGATATAAAGATGTCTTACAACAAGCCATGAGCATAATACAAATTATTTAAGGATAGCTCCAATTGGATAGAGATCTAGAGGCATAGGGAAACTCCTAAAAAAAAATCAAGACAATAAAGAGGCTGAAGTATAGAAGTTGATAGAGATCCTATGCCTCCTATAATGTGAAGGGATGTTATCCCTGTTGAAAAACTTTATTTTAGAGCATATAGGGAAGAGACTAGGGAGGAGGCCATGCCTTAGATAATTAAATTTATTAAACTATATATGGAGCAAGTTCATGAAGTAAGGCATATTAAAAATGTAGAGTATGACCAAGAACTACTAATAAATGCCACCATTTATGCATGGCCTATTTATGAGGTCCTTATGGACATGGGCACTGAGGTTAACATTCTAGCAAAAATTACCTGAGAGAAGATGGGATGGATACCCTTAAATCCCTCCCCTCATATGTTATTTATGGCCAACAAAAAATGAATGTAACCTATTACGATCTTGAAGGGAACTATTTTAGATATTATGGGCACCAAATTCTAAGCTGACATCAAGGTAATCAAGTTAGCAGAACATGATAACTATACAATGCTCTTAGGGAGGCCATGGTGCTATGCCAAAAATGTGGACATGTGTTTCAAAAAGTGCTACATGATTTTTTGAGAATGGTAGAGAGAGGGTGGTGATCCCCCTATCAAGTGATCAATGGCCTCCATATGTCAAAAGTGTTGATCTCAAAGATGAGATCAACCACATTTATAACATGATGACATGGGGAATTAAGAATCTTAACCTAAGTGACCAAGGAGTGCTTGAATGGGAGGATGGAAAATCAACTTATGATAAAACTAACATAGCTTACAATTGATGGGTCAAAGAAGCTTATAAATTTACTAGCTAAAGGTTCTACCTAATGTGGAAAACTAAGACAAGGCCATCTAAAATAGGACTAATCAGGGTTGATCACACTCAGAAGGATTGGGTTCCCCATGCAAAAAGGGTAGGGGAAAGGTTGTTATAATTTAGTAAAGGTAAAATTTCAATCCTACCAAAATATGAAGGGAGCCATCTAGGTAGAGAACTATGTTTATGACATTGAAACATGCTTTCCCAAGGAAATAAATAGAATAGGCACACTAGTGCATACCTTAAAGAGTATTACTGCTCATTGGTGGGCAGTGAAAAGGCCTATTTTACCAACATGGCAAGATGTGAAGGAAAAAATATGTACTGTGTTTAGAAAGAGTAATGAAGAATTAGACATACCTGCTTCGTTATAAAATTCTAACCCAATCACACATGTGTACTTGTGTGAAAAAACCTAGATTATCTGCAGTGAGAACATGCTTAGAAAAAATTGGGTACATGCCTTCTACAAGACCTTGAGTACATGGGCATGAGCATGGTATATTGTAAATGAAACATGCCAAGAGATAAGATACTAAGAGGTACTCATGGAGAGGTTCATGCACACCTTATCCTTCTTTTCATAAAGCTTAGATCTACTGAAGCCACTATAATTCATTCATAGGGTCATGTTTGAGGACATTGCCATCTTAAAAGAGTGCCTTAAAGACATATTTAAGGAGAAGGGAATAGAATTTTTAACATTATTTGAAGAGATAGTGCTCAATAGTGACTCTAATAAGGAGGATGATGAGACCTAGAAGTAATTCAATTGGAAGGCTCTAACAAGAAGACAAAAACTTGTGCACCTTATGGATGACAAAATCTTATATAAAGAAGATCTGAATCATATTTGAATTAAAACAATAGAGGGGGAAAGGCAAGTTTACAACTCTAATTAGGAGAGGAATTAATCCTACCATGTGCCACTCAAGACTACTAAAGTAGACATCAGTATAAAAGGTGAGCCAAAGATTGCCATTATAGGTGGTTACTAGACTGAGGTAGAGATGGCACAAATCATAGACCTCTTTAAGGAGTTTTAGGATTTGTTCCCATGTAGCTACCAAGACATGAAGGGAAGCCACCCTTCCCTTAGTTAAATGGGAATCAAGCTGGTAGATGGTGTGACATCCATCAAGAAGTGGC